>JARQOC010000006.1:58385364-58962635 GCA_033576535.1 Allobates femoralis | reverse complement strand
TCTAGATAAAAAGCTAAAAAGTAACAATCTAAATAGGGGCGAATCAATGGTATCCATAGATCGATATTACAGCAGATGTTGTTCTCTGCCCTCTAATACTGTAATGAAATGAGATCGCTGTTTAGTACTTGAATATAAGATCCAGTCTTCTTATCTGTAGTAGATCCACAGCTGGACTTAATATGCCGTATCTCTTTCATTTATACATTTTCCAGCCTTAATGATTTCTGCACATTTGTCCTGTTCATTTACAGACCTCCTTTGCTGATTGAACTCGCTCGTCTCTCCATGGATTTAAAATGCAATCAACTGGCTGCCGCCTGCATCAGTGATCTGAAGACTGCAGATATCGCTGTATGTCTCCAGGCTTTGTGTCTATTCCATGCTGTGCGCTGCTCTCTTACTATGTCATTCTGATTTATTGGGCTTCATTTGCAAAATTACGTTTATATCTGCTGTGATTTAAAGCTGGTGAACGGCTCCTGAGATGGTACATGGTGTAAATGTCAGATGGTTTCAGACCCCACCTTTAGGACTTGTACTTACCTCCTGCCAACCCGTGTCTCCCTAGATGAGGTCACCAAATATACATCTATGAATATAAAAGAGGGTGATACCAATATGGAGACCTGATGCAGTTCAGTCCACATAGGTCATTTTTCAGTATGATACTAATAGTACCTTTGAATAGTGCCTGGACATTCCTCTCAGAATATGTAAAAATCGTTACTGTGCCCTTTGTAGTTCTTTTTCTATAAACATCTTCACACCCAGCAGGCAGCTGCTTTACTAGTTCGGTCCATTACTTTTACTGCTGAATAGTCCACAGTATGTAAATGTTCATTTATTATTCACTCCTTCCCAGGTAGCTATTCCCTCCCTCCCCCCTATGCTCTATGCCTCACACCTGCTTTCATTTTCACTTTGGTTGCATGCTTGCAGATCAGGGCAGTGATGTCATTACATGAATATTCATTCCTTGGGGAGTGTGCAGCAGAGAATTAAGTGATCACTCACTGTGATTGACAGATGGAATTAATCTCTTTATTTGCAGTTTACAGAAGATGGGGGGAGGAGTATAAATAAAAGAAATAAATGAATAAAAAGAGCTTTACCAGGGGAATTATAAAATTATATCAGTTACAAATGGATTTTTGACCTGACAGATTCCCTTTACAGGGATTTTACATTTACATTTTTTTTCTTTGAGGCTTCAAATTAAAAGTAACAAAGTCATCAGCCCCATTTGAGTGTCTGCAGAGAGGCAGCCTTGGGGATGCTTCATCCGTATTTGTTGTTTCTGTGACGTATCAGGGACCTCACCTTTATCAAACACTGACAAAGAAAAGGTTCCTGAAACGTCGCAAGAGGTGCGGCTGGAGCATCCCTAATGCTGGGTCTTCAGAGACTGAAAAGGAGCCGTGAACACCTTGTCTCCTGGACTTACTTCAAGTCAGTGAGAGGGGTGATGGATCTTGCGTTTTGTACCAGTGTTCATTGCTTCATTCCATATTACGGCATAGAAAGTCTATTCACGGTACATTCTTCTATGACGTGTTTAAGAGTTGGTTAAGAAGTTTCAGAAGTTTGGATGGAAATAAGTCAACCACAGTTAGGGTACTTTCACATTAGCGTTTATTTGAAATTGCGGCAGATGCGGTGAAAAAACCGCATCTGCCGCGATTACCGCATACCGGCTGCACTTGCGGCACGGTTGCGGCACAGTTGCGGCAAGCCCCATACAATGTATAGGCGGGCTTGCGGCAGGTGCGGCAAGTGCGGTTTTGGCACTTGCGGCAGGTGCCAAAACCGCACTTGCCGCACCTGCCGCAAGCCCGCCTATACATTGTATGGTGCTTGCCGCAACTGTGCCGCAACCGTGCCGCAAGTGCAGCCGGTATGCGGTAATCGTGGCAGATGCAGTTTTTTCACCGCATCTGCCACGATTTCAAATAAACGCTGATGTGAAAGCAACCTTACTCCCAGCTCTCTGCTGCTGCCACCAGACATTGAAAGGTAAGGTCACAACTACAAGACACAACCGCTGCAGCCAGTCACTGGGTTCACAGGTATCTATCTAGCACAATACTACAGAGCAATTTAAAACAGAAGATGCGGCACTCATCCAGGTCCGGGTTGCTCTGCGGTTTTCATTTATACTACCATGCGGATACAAACAAGGGAGGGGGTGCAAGGAACTACAGTCACCGTTTCGCTCACGCTTGTACTTCTACAGGTCCAAGTTACAACATGCATGATGTCGGTTCCCACCCATATATAGACGGGTCAAACAGTGTCAGCATGTTAAATCAGACAAAACATTCAAAAACATAGATAACACTCTTTCTCACTTTTTTACATAGTTTGGAAACACAAATGCAAGTATAATAAACTGATAATGAAAGCTTTACCATGAATAGGAGGAGCTGCACCTGATAGATTTCCACTGATACTGTTCCATTCCTGCAGCTGAGCAGAAAGGCAAGAATAATTGACCAAAGATCATTGCTTGGATACCATATACACACATCGTCCAGATTCTCAATATTGCTGCAGCCCAACAGACCAAAGCAAACAATAATGTCTGCTATTGAACAGAAAAGGGCTCATAAAAAGACTTTAAGGAGATTTAATAAAGAAAAGAAGGAATGGAGGAGAGAAGGACAGGAGGAAGGAAGAGATAGAATGGAAGGATGATTTACCCCAATAGATTGTCTTTATAAATGGTTTTTACCGGTATTCTCTATTTTATTATTTTTCTCACCAGGAAGAGGGGTCATCATTATAGGAATAACGAATTGGCTAAACTTAATTAATTTTAAATCCGATCTGTAAGATGATCCATAATAAATGGATCGAGAAAGGTATTTTTATACATAATAAAGTTAATCAAGAGATAGTCTCACATGAACAATTATAAGAAAATAGCCATATCTATTTTTTCATTTAAACCTAGAGCCCCTTGTGCATCTGTTAAAATAATCCACTTTGCCTCATCTTGCAGAAGGTGTTTATGAAAATCGCCACCTCGTGGAAGAGGTTTTGGTTTTTCCAATCCCGCAAAACTCAACAAATCTGGATTACTAGAATAGCACTCTTTAAAGTGCTCAATTAATCTTGGGCTACCCTTGCCCGATGTACCGTAATTGAATGATAGTGTTCGCTGAACCTATGGAATAGGGGATGAATGACTATATAGAACCTCTTGCACAGGCAGAAAAGAACATAAACTAACCAACTGCTCCTACAATTTATGAAGGGCTTCACTGAGACCGTGTTATTACCTACCTGTAGGCATTTTCCCAAACAACGATATTGGCACCATGGGCAGGATTTACATCTATAATTACCCTTTATGCCACTAGTTGTTAAAAAGTTTTTATTAGGAGCTTCAATCCTCCTCCTAACTAACAGATCCTCAATATTTCTACATCTCCGATAAGTAACTATGGGGGTTGTCACTTTCAAAATGTCTTGATCTGATTCAAGAACATGCCAATGACGCTTAATGGTTGATGCAATCAAAGGGTACATTGGACCCAACTTGAAGTTAAAGAAAAACGTCTTCTTACTTTTATCCACATTTGGTTTTTCCGACCTCACAGATAGAGATTTTTCTGAGTCTGTAAAGGCCCTATTCCTAGCTGATTGCAGGACTCCTAGGGGATATCCTCTAGTCTACACAAGAAAGCTTGTTCTTACCCATTTGCCTGCTTTTCTGAATTAATCTCTGTATTGTTGATCCGTTTTACTCTCAAGAACTGGCTAAAGGGTAAATACTACAGAGCTTCAGTGATTGGCTGCAGCGGTCACCGCTATATGAACAGAGACCATGGTCAGTAGAAGATATGTAAGGGAGCCTTTAAACAAATAAGAAAAAAAACTTTAAAAAGTTGTAGTTTCATGAAGATCTCCCTGATCAAATGCCTGTTTTTGTTTTCTAAATGCTGAACAAATGTGCACAAAGGATGTAATCCAATGCAGACTTCAAAGAGAAGGACCCATGTAAAACTTTAATTGTTCTCCAAACAAGAAGACCACAGCAAGGGTCAATGGTCAAAGCCCATCATGCTCCCTTCATTCACCCCAGTGGACTAGAGAGCAAAGTCTAGTTCTGAAGGAGATCTAGGGGGAGCGAAACCTGGCGGACCCATACTCTTGACCCCAGCACTCCTGTGCTGACATAATCTTATATATGTGTCACTACTATGTACTGTGTAATGGATGTGTCCGACCAACCATACAGGGATATTGTCTGATCATACCACATATCCTGTGCAGAGATAATCTTATAGATGTGTCCCTGCTATGTACTGTGTAATGAATGTGTCTGACCGTACAGGGACATGGTCTGATCATACCACATCTCCTGTGCTGACATAATCTTATATATGTGTCCCTGCTGTGTACTGTGTAATGAATGTGTGTGACCGTACAGGGACATGGTCTGATCATACCACATCTCCTGTGCTGACATAATCTTATATATGTGTCCCTGCTATGTACTGTGTAATGGATGTGTCTGACCATACAGGGACATGGTCTGATCATACCACATATCCTGTGCAGAGATAATCTCATAGATGTTTCCCTGCTATGTACTGGGTAATGGATGTGTCTGACCGTACAGGGACATGGTCTGATCATACCACATCTCCTGTGCTGACATAATCTTATATATGTGTCCCTGCTATGTACTGTGTAATGGATGTGTCTGACCATACAGGGACATGGTCTGATCATACCACACCTCCTGTGCTGAGATAATCTTATATATGTGTCCCTGCTATGTACTGTGTAATGGATGTGTCTGACCATACAGGGACATGGTCTGATTATACCATATCTCCTGGGCCAGAAAGGACACAAAAGAGTATACAGACATTACAGCACAGGATCATAGATGATTCTTTCTTTGAGAAATGTTTTACTTCAAAAAAGAATCATCTTTGATCCCATGCTGTAATGTCTGTATACTCTTTTGTGTCCTCTGCGGCCCAGGAGATGTGGTATGATCAGACCATGTCCCTGCACGGTCAGACACAACCATTACACAGTACATAGCAGGGACCATATATAATAATATGTCCACCCAGGAGATGTGGTAAGATCAGACCATGTCCCTGTACAGTCAGACACATCCGTTACACAGTACATAGCAGGGACACATATATAAAATTATCACAGCACAGGAGATGTGGTAAGATCAGACCATGTTCCTGCACAGTCAGACACATCCATTACACAGTACATAGCAGGGACACATATATAAGATTATCTCAGCACAGGAGATGTGGTATGATCAGACAATGTCCCTGTACGGTCAGATATATCCATTACACAGTACATAGCAGGGACACATATATAAAATTATCACAGCACAGGAGATGTGGTATGATCAGACCATGTTCCTGCACAGTCAGACACATCCATTACACAGTACATTAATATAAACGTTTCTTGTCGGTAAACTCCTTTAAGTCCATTGTGTTGATTGTTGCAGAGTACTTACCTTTTGCTGCTTGGTTTCTATGAAGCTTACAACTGGAAGTCTATTTTATCAGTGGTTTTTGTTCATATGTACGGTATCTATCTGCTTTGTTTTAGGATCCAAAAACCCTCATAACCCTGGAATGTCTTCAGAGCGACCTTCAAGTCCTTAATCTTGGCCAGCAGGTTGATACCTATACTAAAAGTGTTGTTAAGGTATGCACTGGTTTCTTGCTGTACTGGAATTTTAATGTTAAAAGATTTTTTTATGTATTTTAATTTAAAAAAAAAGCAGAAAACATAGATGGGTCCTTCCTTCAAAATTGACATCAAGTGTAGACCGATAACTGTGAACACAACTTACATCATTTAAATACTTAAAGGGGTTTTCCCACGATCAAAGTTCATTTTAATCAATAGATCTTGTAATAATAATAATTTCCAAATTGGATGTGTTTAAAAAAAATGTTCCTGTGCTGAGATAATCTTATATATGTGTCCCCGCTATGTACTGTGTAATGGATGTGTCTGACTGTACAGGGACATGGTCTGATCATACCACATCTCCTGTGCTGAGATAATCTTATATATGTGTCACTGCTATGTACTGTGTAATGGATGTGTCTGACCGTACAGGGACATGGTCTGTTCATACCACATCTCCTGTGCTGAGATAATTTTATATATGTGTCCCTGCTATGTACAGTTTCATTTTTGTTTCTGATCGTGCACAGAGCATTGGTTTGATCCTGAGATGGGGAGGATGAAATAGAGTATACAGACATTACAGCATGGGATCACAAATAATTATTTCTTTGAGGTAAAACATTTTCTAGAGACAGGCAGAGAAATGTTTTACCTCATGGAAAGAATCAGCTGTGATCCTGTGCCGTAATGTCTGTATATTCTCTTTCCTTCCTCCCCTGCCCAGGAGATGTGGTATGATCAGACAGTGTTCCGTGCACAATCAGAAACAAAAATGAAACTGTTCATAGCAGGGACACATATAAAAGATTATCTCAGCACAGGAGATGTGGTATGATCAGACCATGTCCCTGTACAGTCAGACACATCCATTACACAGTACATAGCAGGGACACATATATAAGATTATCTCAGCACAGGAGATGTGGTATGATCAGACCATGTCCCTGTACAGTCAGACACATCCATTACACAGTACATAGCAGGGACACATATATAAGATTATCTCAGCAAAGGAGATGTGGTATGATCAGACCATGTCCCTGTACAGTCAGACACATCCATTACACAGTACATAGCAGGGACACATATATAAGATTATCTCAGCACAGGAACATTTTTTTAATCACATCAAATTGTGGAAATTATTATTATTCCAAGATCTATTGACTAAAATGAACTTTATTCGTGGGAAAACCCCTTTAAAGATGACCCGTCCACTCTACAGACTTGTCGATTTCAGAAAATAATTTAAGTTCCTATTAAAAACCATTTCTGGAGCAATGAGACTATATGCCCATGTGGCGTATATATTGCGAGTTTTGCCAATATTTTAGTGCAGATACGCTGCAGATCTGTCCCAAAACCGCAGGACTGTTTATTGTAATAAAAGTCTATGTAAACCCTGAACACCTGTGCCTATGCTGCGGGTTTTCCCATGGCGAAAATGCCGCGATTTTTAGTGCGGGAAAATCTGCAGCATATCAATTCTTGTCAGTTTTACCGCGATTTTCAGCCATAGACCTCAATGTTAGTTCCTAAATACACATCAGATACTCAGCAGTGTTCAGACAGTGAGTATTTGTTGAGTATTTGCTTTGTAATTGATTATATTTTGCGATGATAACATGGGGATCTTCTGTATTTTTCGTCACCAGCCAGGTACAGAAGGCAGGGACAAGCTGCAACCACCCCCAGCTACTTCTTTTTACCTGGCTTGTTATTAAAATACAGTGGAGCCCTTTTTTATTATTTTTTCAAAAAAAAATTTTTTAAATTATGTGGATCTTTGCTGTATTTTTGGTTTCCAGACAGGTACAACTAGGCAGCTGGGGGCTGGAATCCTTAGCATAAGAAATCCAAAGCACTCTGGGCCCCCCTCTGCACATTACAGCCTGCAGCTGCCCCAGAAAATGGCGCATTGATTGTAGCGCCATTTTTTGGATCTGCACCCGACTCTTCCAGCTGCCTCGTAGTGGTGGCACACAGGGTTATAAGGGGTTAATGCGAGCTGAATATTGCCAGCTGGCACTAAGCCTGTGATTCCTGATATCGGGCCAATATTACATACACAACACAGAGAAAAATATATTTATTAGAACAAAAAACACAAACACATATATAAACTCCATCTTTATTACTCACACATACCCCTCCATGATCGTGTGTGATGTCCTTTGCTGCCAAGACCTGAAACTGAATGAGTTTCAGCTCTCGCAATGAATGGGGTGATGTCACGGTTTGGGTCACCTGAGGTAAGATAGAGTGATGTGGATCACTGACCTGAGGTGAACTAACCCGTTTCGCACCTTACAGCGGGACCTGAAACTCACTAGATTTGGGTCCTCCTGTGAAGTGGGAAAGTTCACCTTAAGTCAGAGAGCCATGTTGCTTGAGATGAACGCCGGTCACCCCGCTCATTGTGAGGGCTGAAATTCATTCCATTTTGGATGTTGGCATGAACGAATGTCGCAGAGGACCATGGAGGGATATGTGGGAATAACAATTATGGACTTTAAATATGTGTGTGTGTTTTTTTTTAATAAAAATATTTTTCTCTGTGTGTTGTGTATTATTAACATTTAATTAGAGGTTCCTAATGGCCAAGTCCTACATTGGCCTGACATTAGGAAACGTGGACTTAGCGCCAGCTGGCAATATCATCTGACACTAACCCCTTTATTACCCAGTTTGCCACTGGCACCAGGGCAACTGGAAGAGTCGGGTACAGCGTCAATCAATGGTGCTTATATGAATGCGCCATTTTATGGGGTGGCTGCGGGTTTCATTATGTAGGGGGTGCCCAGAAAGCTGAGGATTCTAACCCCCAGCCGCCTAGTTGTACCTGGCTGGAAACCAAAAATAAGGCAAATCCCCGCATCATTTTTTAAAATTATTTCATGAAATAATTAATAAAAGGGCTTCCCTATATTTTTGTTTTTTTTCCAGGAAAAAATTGTCTAGGTAAAACTTGCTGCCCCCTACCCCCAGGTAAAACTTGCTGGGGGTAGGGGGCAGCCAGTACCTACCTGCTGTACCTGCCTGGCATTCAAAAATATGGCAAGGTCCCACATAGTTTTTTAAAGAAATAATATAAAAAATGTATTTTTGATTACCAGCTAGATAAAACTCGGCAGCTGGAGGTAGACAGTAGCCTGTGCCTGCCTGCTGTACCTGGACTGGTGACCAAAAATACAGCGGCGCTCCACGTCACATTATGACATCTTGAAACCCTTTTTGCCCCAGCCTAACCTAGCTTTATTCACAGTCACAAAAGAGAACTATTGCTTAAAAAAAACACATCAAAATCCACATGAAAAAGCGCGGCAAAAACGCACCATTAGCACAGACATTTTTCTACATGTGCGGATTTCTGGAAGCACAAAATCTGCACCTCTATTTTCAAGTTGGCACATAGCCTTAGGCTATATTCACACCTACCATTTTTGATAAGTTTTTTTGCATCTGTTTGAGCAGTGAAAATGAAGTGAATGGATCACTCCAATGGAAACCCAGCAAAGTCAATGGGTTTTCACCTTTTGCCATTCAGACAGGGAATTTGTGGTTTGATCCATCCAAGAAAAGGGCATGTTAGTTTCTGTGGCTTTTTTCTCATCCGCTTTTCCCATAGAAACCATGGAGAGAAAATGGAGAGTGATGCTGACATCCTCAGCACCATGGATAGCAGCGGCTTTACTACGCAATTTGTGTAAGTAGCTGGGACAGCTCCTCATAGAGGATGCTGCCCAACACTGTGCTTACGCAAATTGCGTAGCATAACGCGCGCTGACAGCAGGAGCCGACTTTCGTACTGACCCAAGGCATCACACTGTCACATCAGTTTTACCATATAGTGAACATGGTGAATAAAAAACCCAAGAAACAAATGTGTAATGGCACTTTTTGTTTTCCAATTTCACCGCCCTTGTAATTTTTTTTCCAATTTTCCAGTTCTTTATATGGTAAAATAAATGATGTCATTCAAAAGTTCAACTTGACTCGGAAAAAACAAGCCCTTATACATTATATTGATGTCTAAATAAAAAGGTTATGGCTCTTGGAAAAAGGGGAGGGAAACTGAAAAATGGAAAATTGCCCAGGGGTGAAGGGGTTGTGGTACTCTACTACAGCAAAGAAAGGGAATAGGGGGCGTAGAAGCGGTGTGGCTGTTGTCTCCATGCTTTTCCTACCTGCCAGCCCCCTGATACTTGGTTCTATCCAGTGTTAGAACAGGGGGCGTGCCGAGATGACATGCCTGCTACTAGAAGGGACTATGGCTTTGTTCTGTCCCATATGGGAGGGGTGAGAGCTGAGGAGCAGATATGATTTTATTGATTTATAAGTGATCTATAGATTCCAGAACTGCAGTGTACAGCTCAGCTTTATCATGTAGGCGGGCAGGAGGGTATCCTTCCAGGGTATGTTGTCATCTTTTTAACCCGCAATTTCTCTTCGACTCTGCAAACAGTAACTACAGATGTTGGCGGCTGCCAATCTACATGAAAAGAAATCTGTCAGCAGGTTTTTGCTCTGTAATCTGAAGACAGCATGCTGCAGCTGTTAACCCAGATTTTAGTGATTCATCTCTTTTCACACTGTGTGCTGACTACCTGGAATGTTTCTTTTAGCTTCAGAAGATTAACATTGCTGGGCTGGGTCATCCACAGATGATCTAGTTCGTCACACCCCTGCTGAGATTAGCAACTCACTATCTATAGAAATGTACATACAGAGCATGCTATGGGCGGGGGCAGCTTTCTCAGCTCTACTACATGCTCAATCTAAAAACTATGATTGTGTCAGAACTGCTCCACCCAGTAAACTAAGTGATACTTCAATGGATTCAGGGTCTCCTTGTCTACATCATGCTGTTCTCAGATGAGGTAGCAAAAACCAGCTCACAGATTCCCTATAAAAACTTTGATCCTCCCTATGAGCATCGCTCCTCACATATAAGGCTGTCTATAGCTATACCATGCCGAAGACATCAATTTAGCAGCATCTGGACTTATAACATCCTCAAATATTCCCACATTCTCCCAGGATTGAGCAGATATTCGGCTAAATTAATTGGTATTCCTATGTTATTGGTTCTTTGGGGTCATCTATATAATTCATAATCATGCTTATATGGGGAACCCTGACGCCAAAATCCCTAAACCCTTTAGCAAAACAAGATGTGGTTATAAAGAATTCATGTAAAGATAGTAAAGTCACCCCTTTGATATTTTCTATACAGGCTCAGCTGTGCGTTATAACCGGGCTGGAGACGACCCTGCAGAACGCCGTCCGTCTCGGAGAACCTGACACCATCCAGGACGTGTGCACGACGCTGTGGAGCCTGTGCCTGCCATTACTGCAACACAACCTGCGCAGGCGCCTTAAGAAGCCATTATTGTCTGTAGCCGAATCACTAGAAAACATAGAAAGGCAAGTGATCTAACGCGTCAGTACCCGGGTCATACCAGACACTATTCAGTTCTTTTTTTTCTTTTTGTAAATATCATTCTATAGCTATAATTATTTTTTTTTTTTGCTCATTTATTACTTAAGTTCGGTACTTTTGCCTCTTTTCCACGTTCTTCCTTTACAGTGTTACACTTTGGTTCTCAGGGCGTTTTGGTTTGGGGATTCTGTTCCTCGCCTTCCCACTCACGCCAGGAATACGAACCGGTGGTCTTTGTTTCTTTCCGACTAAGCCTCCCCAACGTAGTGTTCCTAGGGTTTTAGTCTAGTTCCTCCACCCCTTTCCCCGGTTTTCCTCTCTGCGCTCCACCCTCCACCTAGCTCCCCCTCTATCCCTTGCCTGACATGGAGTACTAGGTCTAAGGTTGGGGGATGTGTAGGGTGTTGGTGTGGGGTGACTAGCTTACCTATCTCAGCTGTGACCACCAGTCCTCAGGGGCGCCACAAGATCATACATGGCACACTTCATAATTCCTATATATAATTAATAATAATACTAATATAATAATTAATTTAAAAAAGACAAAACTAATGGAATGAAAATTGCTGAGACTGGAGTATTAATCCTGTTACATCACACATTCATAATTTGGTTGTACAGCAGAGCTCATCTGGTGTTTGTAAAGTCTGGCAGCTCCTGCCCATCCCGGTGCCCTATGATTACTGATTTAGTGGGTTTCCTGATGAAGAACTGGGGACACGCTTGGAAATGCATAGAAGAAACCACTCTTTCTTTAATTTAATTGTCATGGACCTCTTCAATCGACAGCAGCACAGATTTTATCCACTACTTTGTCTGCTTCCTACATTCCATGATTCCTGGGTTGGGAGACAGAAGCACTATCACTCCTTCCTAAACAGTGGGGTGCCGAATCTGATGTGTCCTTTCAGATACATATATATGTGGACTTCCTTGAAGTTTTAAGATGTTGGGTTGGCGGCAAATAGTCTAAATAACATAATATCATGCTTACTTTGGCATTTGTGTATAAATACATACCAGCCGATGAGAGTTTTAATATTTTCAGTTCTGGGCTTCTCCATTTGCCAGGTCGGCACAAGAAGATGGATTCTGTAGAATGGTCATGTTGGCGGTTACTTCTCGCCTCTCCTGATGTGTTTTTTTTAGTAAATTCTTGCATTCGTCCTATAAATACAATACAAAGCCGCCTTTATTCATAGCACAGTATCATCCAGTTATGTCTTCTGGAAATGGATGAGACGACAGCTGAGCATCTCGCTTCTATTGGAGGGGACAGGCTGTCATAATCAGCCCTCATTAGACCCGTGCATTGTTGGTCAGGGGACCCTCTGCGATAATCAATGGAGGTTACATCATCAGACTGTGTAGCACCATAAAGGGAACGGTAGCACTCAGTTGTCAGTTTATTCATACATTTGCAGGAGTAATAAAAAAGTAACATCTGTGCAGTTCCAAAAAATGATGCTAAATAGTCATTGATAAATGCACTTATCTACTGAAAGACATGTCAGAAGAGATAGCCGATCTCTTTAAAGGCACCGTCACACCTGGCGACGGGGCTGGAGATGTCGGCGGCAACTGGCGGCTGCGCGCACGTTTTTGGCGCCCTGCCAGCATCACCGTCCCCCATTTACATGGGGCGACACCTCCAGCCCCGCGCCGGCGAGCTGACAGGCGGCATCGCTGCCGGGGTGTCTGAAAACCCGGCGATGCAAGATAATGGGAGCCCATGGCTCCCATCGCCTGACAGGTGGCCGGCGGCCGGTTACATTGGGCGATGTGTGCACATCGCCCCAGATCAGTCGCCTTGTTTCAGAGCACTGCTGTGAAACCAGGCGACCTCCCGGCGGCGCCGACATCGCCCCTTTACATGAGGCGACGTAGGGGCGGTGTCGCCGCCGATAGGCCACGCCCCCACATCGCCTATGTAATTGGCGGCGATGTCGCCTTAAGGGTACCTTTACACGCTGCCACCACTGAAATCAGGTGACTGGCGCGAGGCAACATATCGCCGACAAATTCCCCAATTACACGATCGTTGCAGGGGGACATATCGTTGTCAATATACGTCGCCGTGGTTGCGGTGTGTAAAGGTACCCTAAGGGAAACTTTGGGCCTTGTAAAGTACTTACTAGTAGAGAGCGAGTAGTGAGATATTCGGGTTTGGATAGCTCTAACCGAATACTTTGAAATGTTTCAGTATTGGGATCCGAGTGAGGTCCCCATTGACCGGATTCGTAACGATTAACAAATACTGAAAAAGTTCAAAGTATTCAGTTAAAGCTATCCGAACCCGAGAATCTTACTACTCGCTCATCACTAGTGCTTACACTTCGTGCAATGTTTTTCTGACACCCCTGGATGAGATGCTGTCTGTTTCTTCTAGACTGGTTACAGAAAATAGTAAGGACTATGGATGGGATCTATTCCCTAATGTGGTATCGTTTATACACTGCCCTCCCCCTACTTCTAGGTAATTTTGTAATTTACTCTTCAGTTTAATGACCGTTATGCGCTGCCAGATCCATTTGGAAATTGCTCAGATTGAAGAAGACGACGACCGAATTGAGGTTGCAATTAAACACCTTGAGAAAGCATTGGCTCTAGATGGCAACGGACAGTATCAAAACCACCTGAAGGGTCATCTTCATCGCCTCCAGCTGCGAAATACACTGTATACAAAGCCGCAACGGGCAGAAGATCAGGCCGCAATGATCATCGAGCAGGTAAAGTTCTGTGTGCAATTTAGGCTGGAGCTGTCATCTAGCCGCACATTACATACTGCAGCTTTTTGGGTATATAACTTGTGCTGCCAATAAAATATAACAGGTATCCGATTTGCAAACACCCAAGGGTACGTTCCCACGATCAGGATTGGCAGCATTTTAGACGCATCATGTTTTCGCTGCATCCAATACACTGCATTGTACAGTGCAAGCACACTGAATGCAGTTATAGAGATCTACGGCCCATTGTGCTTCCCTTTTGATGCTCTGTAAACTGACAATGCAGCGCAGCTTCCTGAGCTCAGCATGTCAATTTATTCATGTGAAGACATGAGTGTTCCCAGTGGGAGAACAAAGCAAAAATCTGCTGCGTCCAGAATCCTGATCGTGGGCACAGACGCTGCATTCTCCCGCACAGGACACTACATTTTCCACTAGAGGAAGGATGTTGCCTGCAAAAGGCAGATGCTCCCCACCTGCGGTAAGGTTGTGCTTGTGCTTACTGCATTGTAAAGGGACCTCTGGACATGTGTGGAGACACAGCGATCATTTCCCAGCGATCCCGCAATTCCTGCACTGCCGGATAAAGTCAAAACTGCAAGCCTCCGCACATGTCCAGAGGTCTCTTTACAGTACATTAGCACAAGCACAACCTTAGTGCAAGTGTGCCGCCTTGCATTTTTGCAAAAATTTTTGCAGATGTGGAAGTACTCTTAGGGTACCTTTACACACCGCTACCGCGGCGAGGAATCTTGCCGGCGATACGTCGTCCTGGCACCATCGCCGTCAAATTGCCTTCCAGTTGCAGCGTGTAATTTGGGAATTTGGCGGCAATAAAAAACCTGTCGCCTGGTCCGATTTCACAGCACTGCTCCAAAATCAGAGGCAATCATGAAGGCGACATTCCCTGTTTATGGCGTGTGAACGGGCGATATTGATGGAATCTGCGTCGCCTATTGATTTCCCAGAGGCGTGCCACACCGTGCTGGAGTCCGCGCCCCGTCAGCGATGATTGGTGGTGGCTACTGTGTTTCCATTGGCTGTCACTTCACAGGGCGACATATTTGAACAGCTGTCCATTCACCACCACACAATGGCAATGGCGGCATGTATTAGCCAGCCTTCCAGCGCAGGCTGAGCAATCATAACGCCATTGCGTTGTCCAAAGAGCGTGTTTGGGGCACGGTGTAAACCAGTCTGGCACGCCTATGTTCTCGCCGCGCTGAACATGTACGCCCACATTCCTTTGGGGATTGCGACGTGTGAAGCGACGAGGGGAGTCGACCGGATGTTGCCCGCTGTTGGTGTGGCAATTTCCAGGGCGACACATCGCCTTAGGTTGAGGGTGAAATTGCGGAGTGTGAAAGTGCCACCATTGATCTGAGGCGACCATGAAAAACGTGCACGCGCACGTTAGATCGCCTCCGATCGCCACCAAAAATTGTGGCGTGTAAAGGTTACCCTTAGGAGTGTAAAAGGCTATTACTCTGTTTCTTTGTAAAATGAAAAGTTATCCAATATAGTCTTCTTGCTTCATGGTGTGCAGTAATATCCGCCCTGCAGGTGAATGGAGAGGACGCAGAAGATAAGTAGGTGCTGCCTGGGCTATACAGTCAGCACTTGCTTCTAAGGGCTCACTCACACCAGTGTATAACCCGGACGATGGCTATACATTGTTTTATCAGATGGCACTCGCTCCAGTGCAAACTGTGGGTCAGTGCTGATCAGCGTTATTTTTCTCAAGATGATTCGGGATGAGAAGAAAAGCGCAGCGTGCTGCAATTGCAAGTAGTAGCAGGAATCGAACATCACGCATCCATTCAAGTCTGTGGGTGCGGTGAAATCATTGGACTGCACTCGGATGATATCCAAGTGCAGTCCGGTTTCCACAAACTCACATAATGAAGAAAATGCAGAAACTTTATTCTCCATCTTCTCCTCACCTGTGATCCGATTCTCTTATGAGAGATCAGATCCCCTAAAAAGCTGACAGTCTGAGTGGAGTTTAATAATAGTGTCATTAACATAGATGATCCAATTCTCTCATGTTACCCTTTCCTAACAACACTGATGGAGATAGTGTCTGTTTATTCACCTAAATGCTGCTGTCAGGTGTGATCCTGCTAGGACATACATTTAAGTGCCCATCTATTGGCTTACGCTGTACAAGTGCAATAAAAAAAATCGGGAAGTACTGATAGAACAACGGACAGCGACTAATAGATTTAATAGGGAGAAGTGCAAAGTTCAACATCTGGGCAAGAAAAATGAAAATGGTAGGAATAGTGCTAAGCAATAGTGTGGCGCCCCTCTGGCGGGATGCCACAGGGAGGTACTGCACCTGAAAAAGAAGGTGTAGTATCTCTGTAGTTGTGGATGAGGGAGGAAAATACAGAGTCTGCACCTAACTCACATGCTCACAGGCCACTTTAAGACAGGGGACTGTATATTAAGTAGGTCCCAGGGGGGTGGAGACGAGAAGAGCGGGAAGACAGTGAGAGTTTACACAAGGCAAACAGACGGTGTGAGGAGAGCAAGCAAGACAGACGCAGGGGACCCTGCAGCTGTGACATGAGGGCACCTTTAAATTGAGAGATGACCCAGACGACGAGAGGGGCCACTCCAGGACTGGTCGGAGCCAGCTGGAGACCTAGGTCACCACCGGCACACCGGAGCCGAGGCTGTTAGTCACGGTTTATCCCTGACCGCAAACCTGCTGGCTGTAGGCCTAATAAGTAGGAGCCACAGCACCACAGGACTAAATCCCCACCTCTGTCCCGAATTGGGTCCAAGACACTAGCAAGGGAAAGGACTAAATACTGGTGGCGGGAGGATTATCTTGGTGTCTCTCCCATCCGTACCGGAAAGGGGTCAGTAGTACCTGTTAGTAACAGACCTGGGGACCGGCGAACAGGCTCTTTAGTGTGATTGAAAGCAGTGAGCCAAGAGCCACTGGGAGTAGAGACCAAGAAAGCCATTAGAAGAACACCTCTGACAGACTCTGTAAAAAGCCTCCTGAATCTGTGGCTACAACCCACGTTAAACCAGACTGTACTGTATACCTTAACATCTGCCCGGTACCAGTAAAGAACTGTTTGGGATAATCTGGACTCTGTCTCAGTTATTCGTCACCAGGAGAGATCTCTACAGCATCACAGAGTTGAGGACTGCTACTCCCCTCATCCACCCCGCTGCCCTGAGGTAAAGCTCCACCTGTCGGGAGCTGTACTACCAAAGCTGCATTCCTATCACCTCAGCGGCCGGCCGCAGTGCTGGTAACCCTATTTCCAGGTACCACAGGTGGCGTCACGTTACAAATCCCCCATTATCATGCCCCACCATCCCCGCCATTGAGGGTCCAGGGCACAGAACCGGGAACCGACCAGCCATGATCCCCCACCAAAGTAAAAACCTGTTCGGTATCTGAGTACCCCTTACCCTGTCGACCGACTCAATAGCACGTATGAAAAAGACTTGGGTATACTTTTTTTTTTTTCAGAAAATGTTTATTTGAATGTTTTCAAAACAAAGAAAACCTAGATATCACTCTATACCAATAACATCCAAAATTAACAGAAAACTAGAGTGACAAGTCCCCTTGTCGGGGGGAAGTTACAGGTACATAAATAAGAAAAAGTGGAACAAGTAATGTTAAGTCGATAGGTGTATAAATCTCTCAGCGGAAGATATTCAATGTCATCCCCTATTAATCTATAGGAGAGAGAATCACGATGTAGTATTCCATTCCAGAGAAAGGTCCAGAATAGAGTGAAAGTGTAAGAGAAAAAAAAAAAGAAGATAGAAGAAGAAGATTTACAGAAGAGAAGTAGAAAAGAGGGAGATAGATTCCAGTCAGAGTAGGGGGGAAGCGGGGAAGAAGGGGAAAGGACAGAGACCCTTCCCAATGTCCAGTCTAGCTGTGGGAGTTTTGTAGGTGACGGGTCAACACGGGCCCATCACGAAAGTACCACCAGGGGGTCCACAGTTTTTGATGTTTATCCCATGTCTCGTTATCTTGGGCCATCAGGGATTCGATCCTGCATATTCTGTCCATCTCTCCCACCCACTCCCCCAGGGAGGGTGCGGTCGCCGATCTCCAATGCCTCGGAATTAAGACTCTAGCTGCCATGAGGCAGAAGCGGAGGAGACCCCGCTTGACCAGGGAGAGGGGACCCGGCACCAATGACAGTAACGCGATCTTGGGCGAGGGAGCCAGGCGGGTGCCAGAAATGGATTCATAGGCAGAAAATACCTCGACCCAAAAGGCCTGTAATGGCCTACAATCCCACCATATGTGTAGCATGGTGCCGACTTCTTCGCCGCATCTCCAGCACAGGTTAGAGACTGAGGGAAACATCCTGTGAAGGAGCGCCGGGCACCTGTACCACCTAGTCAAGATCTTATAGTTCGTTTCCTGAAAGCTGCAGGAGATTGACATCTTGTGAGTTAACGTGAAGATTTTAGTCCGGTCAGAATCTGAGAGATCTATCTGGAGGACTTGGGTATACTAATAGATCACATACTGAACATGAGTCAACAGTGTGATGCAGCAGCAAAAAAGCAAATACAATTCTGGGATGTATTAACTGAAGCATACAGTCTAGATCACGTGAAGTCATTATTCCCCGTCTACTCTTTGGTCAGACCTCATCTGGATACTGTGTCCAGTTCTGGGCACCAAATTATAAAAAAAGACATCAACAATCTGGAGCAAGTTCAGAGAAGAGCGAACAGAATGGTGACCGGTCTGCAAACCATGTTCTAAGAGGAACGGTTACAGGATTTGGGAATGTTTAGCTTCCAAAAAAGAAGACTGAGGAGACTTAATAATTGTCTACAAATATCTCAAGGGCTGTCACACTGTAGAGGGATCCACTTTATTCTCATTTGCACAAGGAAAGACTAGAAGTAATGGGATGAAACTGAATGATAGTAGACACAAATTAGATATTAGAAAAAAACTTTTTCGACAGTGAGGGTGATCAATGAGTGAAAACAGGCGGCCACGAGAGGTGGTGAGTTCCCCTTCAGTGGACGTCTTCATACAAAGCTGGACAGACATCTGTCTGGGATGATTTAGTGAATCCTGCTTTGAGCAGGGGGTTGGACCAGATGACCCAGGAGGTCCTTCAGACTCTACCATTCTATGAATCAGGCACTGGCCAAGTTATTGCAGTCGAGTATCTTGTCCCAGACAGCGTCTGATTATTAGTGTCCGTAGGTCAAGAAGCACAAGACAATTCTCAGATTCCCTTTAAGTTTTTTCCACCCTTAGAACTGTCAGGAAAAATGATTCCAGCTCACGAAAGACAGACCACAACCGCAGGCTAAAAGGTGTGTGTCCAGAGGGTATGACCCTAACCTTCAGGAGCACATATAAGTTATTGAAGGTTGAGGGTTATACCCTCCGGCCAAACACCTTTTCGCCTGCGGTTGTGTTCTGTCTTTCGCGAGCTGGAATCATCTTCCTGACAGTTCTGCAGATGGTGGTGACACTAAAGTAAAGTCATGAGTTCTCCCGGGAGTTGTAGTTCACTGCTCTCTGGCTTGTTTTTCTGCTTGAGACGTAATCCTTGATTGTTTCCTTTATTATAGGCAAAACAAAGCAATGCAAAGGACTCTGTACGGAAGAAGCGGCCCCTGCTTGTCAATGCCGGCCTCTGCTTGGCTCCTGATGTTTTTCAAATGGTGCTCGATGGCGAGAATGAAGCTAAAGGTAACGGCACCCTGTGCTTACTGTCAGTTCTAATTACACTAATTAGTATTAGATCTGTAGTACAATAAGAATGCAGATTAGCAATTGATGCTCAATTTGTTAAAAGGGGTCTAGAAATGGTTGGGCTTATTTTACTGCCGGAAGGTTGCCCTAGTCCTCAGTGCACCCGTGGCCTCCATCAAAGTCTAGCATGTAGAGCCGCACTATATTGTATATCTGGGTCTGATTCAGAAACTCTTCTCTAATCAAGTGAAACGCGCAATATTCAATACAACCTGCAACAAAGGATAGTCTACTAGTGCAACTCAATGAGTTAGAATATGGCCATGTTTCATTGAGTCCTGAAACGCGTTGACTAATAAGTCAATATTATATTCACCCTTTGATGTCCCATGGAATACGGCAGCGCGGTTTTTAACCTTTCATCCTTCCTACTTTAATTTTCTGAGTTAATGACCTTTGGGTTTTCATTGGCTGTAAGCCATAATCATCAACATTTACAGAAATAAACACTTGAAATACATCACTCTGTGTGTATTGACTCTATATAATATGTGCGTTTCACTTTTTGTATTGAATTACTGAAATAAATTAACTTTCTGATGATATTCTAATTCATTGAGGTACACTAATATGCGTGAATAAATATTTTTTCTAATCCTAAAAAAAGAGTAAAGCAAAGTAGAAAGTCAGAAACCTCCCAGGTCCCTTTTACATGTCTGTATTTTGTATCAGTTTTAGTAAGGTAATTCTTATTCTCAGTGTAGATGTAATTTAGGCTGGTTTCACTCTACCGTTTTTTTTAATCCGGGTGAATCCGGCAGGGATACGGATAAAACTGCAACCCTCTACATTCCCCCAAAATTGTAAAACCTGATGCAACTGGATGATCCCACACCGGTATTATTACTGATCCGGCTGATGTATCAGGTGCAATACCAGTGCGGTAGCATTCAGTTGCATTAGGATGGCCCCCTAGTGGGCGTGTCATATGACACTGGCTTCTGGGCATGCTCAGTCAAAAAACCCGGATTCAGATGCCAGATCCGGGTTCCATAGAGCTTCATTTTAATGCCAGCTGGATACCGATGGATCCAGATGCTTCTGGGTTTTAACTGAGCCCCAAAATCACAATATTTGTATTTTTTGTATCAGCCAAAAACCGGTGACATCCAGATCCGGGTGAAACCGCATACACCCAAATGCACCCGCAAGTTCCGGAGACCCAACTGAAAGTCAATGCGGCAGAAAATGGGTTCAGGTGCACCAATTTCAGTTGATTCACCCGGATTACAGAAACCGGTAGTGTGAAAACAGCCTTACAAATACTTATCAGTGTACTGCTGTGCGACAGGAGCCAGATAAATGCTGTGATGCCATGTACCTTGGTTAGTACTGATCTATGTGATTTCTGGTGTTCAGAGTGTTTAGCAGGTAAAACAAGAAGACCAAAACGCGTCAGAAGGTTAAAACAACCATTAAACATGGGCAAATTAAAGACACAAAAGACATATTATTCTGGAGAAGCATCATCATTTAGTGACAGTATTCTGGCATAAAATCAGCTAATATGGCGCTATGAAGACCCCCATTCACAATAGATAGATGTTGGGTGAGTTATGGTTCTGACAACGGGTCAGTTGGCAGCTGTCTTGCCCGACTCCCCATTACACAGGAGCACTTGTTTGGTCGAGCGCTTCTATCTTCTATATAGGGGACAGCTCTGACAGCTGCTTATCTGTTGGAGAATGTAAGGATCGGCCATTCGAAATTGGAGGTCCTGGATCCTTATCTCCCTTTTGACATCCTTTATCGAGAGATAGTCATGATGTTCACGTTCTTCTCACACTGTCAGCCAAACTCAATGATATTAGCAGTTTAAGCTGATGTTAGTTTAATGTCTCTAAGGCTCTATTGTCACGTGTACACTGGTTTACAGTCTCTGTGAATAGTTGTAGCAGTAATTGCTGTTCATGTTATTAGCAGTCTGTGGCTCTTCAGGTTGCGGCTGTGTTTGTCATGTGATATGCGCTGACCATTCCCCCTGCCTTTAAGTAGTCCCATGACCTTTCACTTGATGTTGTTGATAGAGTTTACACTCTGCATGACCCTGTGCTGTGTTCATGCCGTTTGCAGTCCTGCTGAAGCTGTCCTGTAGTTTTCCTGAAGATTCCTATCGCTTGGGAGTTGCTGTGCTTATCCTGGTCCCTGGGTGTAGATGATGGGGTTTTAGCCGAGGGCTGGTCAGGAGTAGGGCTAGGGTGGCAGCCCAGGCATCCTTCCCTTCAGAGGTACTTCTGAGATCAAGATCAGCTATGGTCCCCTAGGTGAGGGGTCATACTAATACCACTGACTGCCATGCCCATCACTGCCAGCCTGCTGCAGTATCCCTTTGTCCTTTATGACCACCCCGTGACACCTGTAATGTTTTAATTGCGTCCATGGATCAAAAAGAATAAAATAAAATAAGATATTAGCAAAATAGTTTTTGTCAATGCAAAGAGCAGAGCTCTGCAGAGGAACGGAGAGGACATTCAGCAACACTTTTTGAAATACTAAGTAACATCATCTTCAGGACAAAAACTACAAAATTTTTGTAATCTTTGTACAGAACAAGAAGTTATGTTATACTTTAAAATGCGTTGTCTAAAGAGACTACACTACTTGGATCATATTTCTCTGGTTTTATCCTCCCTGGGCTCCTTCACCGGCAGGTTGGTTTTAGCCCACTTTTTTCTTCTTCTACTATCTTTCACTCCGTGGGTCCACTGCAGCCAATTATAAGTGTATTTCTTAAGGGTACTTCACACACTGCAACATCGCTAGCGATATCGCTGAAACGCCACAGTCGCTATGTGTGACACGTAGCAGCGACCTGGCCCCTGCCGTGAGGTCGCTGATCACTACAAATCGTTCAGGACCATTTGTTGGTCCTTGGTCTCCCACTGGCCAGCACACATCGTTGTGTGTGACAGCGAGAGACCAACGATCAGCGACCTCACAGCCAATGCCCAGTGCCGCACATTAGATGCTGGCCACTGGTAACCAGGGTAAATATCGGGTAGCTAAGCAGCGCGCTCTGCTTAGTTACCCAGTGTTTACCCTGGTTACCAGCGATGTTGCTGCTGACTGGTCGCTGGTGAGTCTGCCTGTTTGACAGCTCACCAGCGACTGCATAGAGACTCTCCAGCGATCCCAGCCAGGTCGGATCGCTGGTGGGATCGCTTGTAAGTCTGAGCATGTAAAGGTGCCCTTACACTACTATTGTTACCACCCAGATAAAACCCTATTGTGCTTGTCTCTTTCAAATAAGACATAGAGTTATGAAACACACTGAATAGTGAAAGGGAAGAATCTTATTAAATGGCCTAGTGAGGAATCCAAACTCCCTTCCCCCTTTACTGAGTCTTATTTGCCTCTGTTTTTGTGCAGTAATTCCTCGTTTTTCTCCCTGCTCTTTTAGTTATCATTATTCTCCCCTTATTGTAATATAAATCAGCTTCTGCACTGACTTTATGAGGGATCTAGTGAGGAGCTTTTGTTTATGTGCAGCAGCCAATCAGGGGAGAAAGAGATGCAGAGGGGGAGGAGAAAGCAGCAGCCTGATCCAATGATGAGACAGTAGGCGTGTCCCAGACTACCGGATGTAGTCATAGATTGAAGCTTTGTTCTGAAAGACTGCTAGTGAGTAAGATATGAGAAAATAAATTCATAGCAGGTAATTGCCCCATGTAGGCTCTGACTTCCATACCTTTTTGAGCTCTCACCTGCCATCAATATACCTGAGGCTGAGTTCTTTTAATACTGTGACATCCCTGGAGTCACTAGCGTGGATTAGTTTCTAAAGCTCCTAAACTTTTGCAGTATTTTATAACTTTTTGCACAGAAAAAGTAGCTAAAAATGCTAAAAAATACACTTTAAAGAATGAATGAATGAATGAATGAATGAAAGAATAAAAATATTGCTTTCTATGTACAAATTACGTGATGCAACAAAATGTTCATGCATTCAAAACCTGCCAAGCATGTAAAGGGAATCTGTCAGCAGGTTTTGTTACCTCGTCTGACAGCAGCATGTTGTAGGCAAAGAAAAGGCGATTTTTGTGTACTCTCCGTAAAATCCTTTTCTCTTAGCCTCTAATTGGGGGACACAGACCGTGGGTGTTATGCTGCTGTCCACTAGGAGGCGACACTAGGCAGAATCTGCAAAAGAGTTAAGAGACTCCTCCTCTGCAGCATTACACCCCTGAAGCAGGAAGTGATTCTCCAGTTTTGTGCTAAAGCAGTAGGAGAGTTAACAGATAATAACAGTGACACAGGAAGTCTACACAGGCGACCTGTGTAAACAAATATAGTCAACAAGGTAATAACAGTGTAACAAGGCCTGAACCAAACAGGCACGTGTGTAAACAGTTAATAGTTAGAGTAATACTAGTACCACAAGGCCTGTAACTAAGCAGGCGCATGTGGAAAACAGTGAAGAGTTAACAAAGCAATAATCGTACAACAGGGCCTGTAACTAAACAGGCTCACAGTACTACAAGGCCTGGAGCTAAACAGGCACAAGTTTAAACAATCAACAGAGTGATAATAGGCAACCATGTGTAAACATGTTAACCATGTAACAGCTGAGAAGCTATGTGATAACTGTAGAAAAAAAGGCCCACAAGGGCAATAGGGTGGGTGCTGTGTCCCCCAATTAGAGGCTAAGAGAAAAGGATTTTACGGAGAGTACACAAAAATCTCCTTTTCTCCTTCGCCTCATTGGGGGACACAGACCGTGGGACGTCCCAAAGCAGTCCCTGGGTGGGAAAGAACAATGGAACTAGTGACACCGAGCATGGTCAGTGAAGAACTATGCCCCGACAGGCAGACCTGCTGCCGCCTGGAGGGCACGTCAAGCCCTATAGTGGCTTGAGTATGTGTGTAGACTGACCCCCTTTTGGCTGTCTACACACTTGTCGGACTGAGACCTGGTGCCAAACGGACCAGGAAGTCCTCACGGCCGTAGTAGAATGTGCCGTGCCGCTGCCGGAAGGGATGAGATTTTTGACGGTATAAGCGTCTTGGATGGTTAGACGAATCCACCTGGTTAGAGGAGCCTTAGAGGCTGATATGTCATTAATCCTGCCTTCTGGAAGAAGGGAGAAAGAGAATCCGACCTGTGGAGAGGCACTGGTTGTGGGTTCTCAGATGCGTAGGGACCTGATAAGGTCCTGCATATGTAGGTCCTTTACGACCAGACAGACTGGAGTCGGTCACAGCGATGACAGAGAGACGTCTTTAGTGAGGTGGAAGGAGTATACCGCCTAAGAAGGATGGAACCAGCCGTAGAACAGTCTTGTTCAGGTAGAAGAGCAGAAAGGATGGTTTACATGAGAGCGCTGAAAGTACCGATACCTCTGCAGAGAAAAATAATTTTTGCCACCAAAACACATTACTGTTTGGATGAGAATGCTAAGGATAAACCTATAGACGCTCAAAAGGTGGATCTTGTAGAGCCATGAGGACGAAGATCAGGTCCCGCAGGTGTAGAGCTGTGGTATGGAGACCTTAAATGGGAGACCCTTTGAAGGGAGGATTTTCCTAGAGACCTGGTGGCAACAGGTTTTTATTTATTTATTTTTTTTTTTTTTTGGAAGGTGAAACAGGCTGAAACCCTGCTGTGTGAGAGACCCAAGGACAGACCTGAGTCTAGGTCTGAGTGGAAGAAACGAAAGATCCTTGCATGAAATAGGGTAAAGGGAATGACCCCTAGAGGTGCTCGGAGATAAAGAAAAACAAAACGATTACACTCATGGTATATCGTCGAGTAAGGCTGGTTTACTCGCTGCGACCATGGTCGCTACAACATCCAGGGAAAGGACCCATGGGTAAATTCCAGGTCTTAAAGGCTACGCCACTATTTTCAGAGTTGAGGAATTCCGAGGGAGAGCAGGTCTGAACTATCTTTTTAGTTGTCCTGGTACTGCTGGTATGAGTTGGCCGAAATTGTCGTCCAAGCACATCTGGGCCAGTCTGAAAATACAGGGAGATCTGGCAACCGTCTTGTTTGACCTTCCGCACTATCCTGTTAGTGTGAAAGAATATAAGGAGACGGAGACAGGTCCCATCTAGGGCTGGTATGTCTGTCCTATTGACTGTAGGTTCTAGGACCTGGCCAGAAAGGATGGAACCTTAGCATTGGACACGTGAGGCCGTCAGGTCCACATCTGTAGTCTCCTGGCGCTGGCAGTCTTGACAGAAGACATCTGGATGAAGGGGCCGCTTCCCTGAGTCCGTCCCTTGGCGGGTTAGCCTGGTATGAGAACAGCTGACAGTACAGCGTTCAAGGATTCCACCCGGGGAAGGATGTGGCGAACGTCTGTCATCACTTGGATACTGCGGGTTCCACCATGGTGGTTGACATGTGCCACGGCTGTGGCATTGTCTGACTATATCCTAACAAGACCGACTGCCAGAAGATCACTGAATGATTCCAGTACTAGAAATACTGCCCGAATCTTTGTAGATTGGGGGGCATCCTCGTGTGTGGGCGGGACTATTGGCACGTGCATTGTGATGGGAGTACATCGCACCACATCCTGTTTCTGGGCCATGTCTAAGCATGGATAGTTGAAGAGGCCGTAGGTGCAGCTGAGGCTATGGAACTGCTTCCCATGCTGCCACTATCCTGTCTAGGACTCTTATAGCCGTTGTGAAAGATTGAGGAGACCGCTGAAGCGAATTCCCAGACGAAGAATCCGTGCCTTGTCTGGGAAAAACAAATATGGCTGATACTCCATATGTGATGCTGCAGCATGTGGCCATCAGGAAGACATATAGGACTCCCTGAGTTCGTGTGCTGTGTTGGAACATGTGCTCTGGCATTGTGGTAGACTCATGGAGGGTGATCCGCCAACTGAGTCTTCTTAACGTGTCCAGTGAAATCGACAGCGTTCGCAGACTCCGAAAATCATGCATTGATGAATAAGTCGTCCCGATATGGGAGACTCCTGAGATGCAGTATGGACATTTCCAACTTCAGGCTGCATTTATGAGCTTTAGGTCTCACGGTAGTCACTTTTAACTCCTGAGACGAGAAGGGACTGACTGCGTGGAAGAAGGTTCAGGCCACAGCCACACGGGAGACCGGAGGGGCCCCTCCATTGGGTTAATGCATTTGCGAGTCTGCGAGGTCCTGCTTCGAAGCGGACTGAGCAGAGGGCATTACGCGTGTTATCTCCACCCAAGTACCTAATATGGGTACAGTGAGGAGATTGGCCGCTGGGCTCGTGTTCCACGTTCTGCAACATAGAGTTTCGTTTTAATAGTCCGGGGATGGAGGCCTGGTAGACCCTGTGTGGTCCCAACTTCAACCCGAGTCCCCAACAGTGGGGAGGCGAGGAAGGAGTATGCTATGGGTCGTAGGTTCCCGAGACCCTTAGCTCAGTTCCCCGTGCCACTGCGGATCACGGTGTTTCAGCCTGTGTCTTTTGAGACTTGGCTGTCGTCACCGCCAACCGGAGCTCCAGCTGTGGGGTCTGGAGAGAATTGGTGAGCAGTCCTGGGACGCCTTACTGCTGTCGGGTAATTGCAGGTTATATCAGCTTCAACTGGGCTCTCCAACAGTGGGGGCCCGAGGAAGGATCTGTCAGTTAAACCTGAAGGAAGTCCGCCACTAAAAAAAGGTCCCTGCGTGGCGACCGATCCTTTGTCAGACTTAGCCTAAGCTCTGACCAACCCTAACGCTTCCGAAGGACCGGAATCAGTTATGCCAACGGCGGATAAAAAACCGTCCTGATGTGTTCTGGGGGTGGAAAACGATCTTAGCCTCCTTAGCGCCTGATGGTGTACAGAAATTCTCCAAACAGGTGTCTAGTGAGGCATAGGAGACCTGTGATGGCCTCCTTACGACCACTTCCGCCTCCCATCCACGTAACCCGATGCCACGTCTACTGGCGATGGCAGTAGACGCTGTTATTGCAGAGCAATTGGCAGCATCCAGGACTTATGTATCAGATAGTCCTGAGGTAACGACTCGAGCCGTCCGGGCCACAGAGTATGGTCGGCGGGCAGGAAACAATAGTGCCTGACGGAATTGAATCCGTATCTTGATTACCTTACAGTTATTAAACCGGTTATCGGGACGAAATCAATGATATTTGGAGAATGTCATAAAAACGACCTACGTGCTGTCTGTGCGTCAATATAGAAAGCAGAAGCATGTGTAATGTCTGGCCAGTAGGTGTAGTGATAGGTGTACTGTCAGGTAACTTTAATACTGTAGGACAGGGCAGTACTGATCACCTGACGTATTTACACTGCCCCTTATTATGACATCGTTCCTTGTGGCGTGAGCAGGGGCGTAACTACAATAGGTGCAGGGGAACTAAAGATTTGCAATAATTTGCGAGCCGTCCGGGGGCCTCGGAGCTTTCGCATCGGGGCCCCGAGGCCTGAAGTTACGCCACTGGGCGTGAGGACTAAATGCAGCAAGACATCATTGTTGGTTGTCCTGCCGTCGCTATTGGGAACTGGCACAGAGCGAGGCTCTGTAGGCCTTTTCCGGAACCCCTGGAAGCGGCCTTAGTGATGTATTGCCGCAGGCAGGGAGCCCTGCTGGGTTCCTTGACCCCTGGCTCCAGCTGCCCGTCCTGAGTGCTGCCGCAGGTGGGCTGCCCTGAACTCCCTGACCTTTGGCAGCAGTGTCCTAAGGGCTGAGGTAGTCAGGAAGCTCTTCCTGAGCTCCTTATCTGGTCCTGCACCGCACATATTCGCTGGCCCAAGTTCACTTTCAGCCCTGCAGCAGGGATGAAGCCCTGTCATGGCCACAGTACTTGGTACCAATGAGGAGCTGTGCCCAATCCAGCCTTAGTGTGGCATTAAGGGTTGTGCACACTGTGCTTTCAACCCTGCTTCCACTGTGCCCTGTGGATAATGGCCGCCGCTGCTAACAGCAGGGCGGGACCAGAATCCTAAGGCGTGCCATAGGCTTCGCGCCAGTCATCCTCCGTCCCGCCCCCTGCTTTGCTGTGCAGCTCCGGCCCGCCCTCTGTTATGACGCTGTCCGCGTCATTCTCGTCATCCGGGGGCGGGCCGGGGGGCGGTGATAAGGCGGCGGCTTCGCGCCCCCTGCTTTGCTGTGCAGCTCCGGCCCGCCCTCTGTTATGACGCTGTCCGCGTCATTCTCTTCATCCGGGGGCGGGCCGGGGGGCGGTGATAAGGCAAATGACGGCAGGCCGGCGCGGAGGTCCGGTCCGGGACCGGAACAGATCTGGACCCGGCCGGACCCCAGGAGCTGTGGCCACATGCACGCTTGCCCAGCGCAGCCCCCAGCAGGAGAACCCAGGGGACTGGGTCTCCTGGATTCAGGGGTAGGGTGGCTGCTCCCATCAGGAGATCCCAGAAAAACTGGGTCTCCCGGCATCCAGGGACTGTGGGGACCCTGCAAGGAGCCCAGAAAAACCGGTGCTCCCACTTGCAGTATGGGCTCCCTTCCCTCTCAGGAGAGAGCAGCAAAAGCTGATCTCCTGGAGTTACACGGACATTTGCTGCAGCCTTTAGGGGACCCCCAGGGAACAGTCTCGTGGCGGCAGGACTGGGGCTCTTGGGGAGTATCGTCCAGGCTGAGGTCTCCTGCATGTGCTGCACAATGCAGCTGACCTGTTAGCCCTGTCCCCTGAGCCCTTTAGGAGCACTTAGCAGAGCTGTGGCTCCTGGTGCTGCTGTCTGGCACAGTGCTGCAGCCCGTGCCCATCAGAAGCATTCAGCAGCACCGATGCGTCTGGATTGCGACCACGCGGCACGTTAGTGCCCTACCTGCGGTGTCTCAACCTATCAGCCCCATGAGGGGTGGTTAGGGAGGGATGCTGCAGTCCATCATCCAAGGGCTTCTGTGTAGCCTCGACCTCAACCCAGGGTCCCCAACAGTGGGGAGCTGGGGAAGGAAGACCATCATCTCAACCTCAACCAGGCACCCCCAACAGTGGTGGGCCGAGGAGGGAGCGGCATGTGGGGGGAAAAGTCGACCTCAACCAGGCGCCCCAACAGTGGGTGGCCGAGGAGGGACCATGCCGGGAGTCTCGTTAGAGACCCACTTTTCTTCTTCTTGAAGTAAAAAAAAAGTCAAAAAGTCAAAAATTTTAGGAGCAATAAAATTTGTGTGCACCTCCTATCGACACTAAGCAAAACTGGAGAATCACTTCCTGCTTCAGGGGTGTAATGCTGCAGAGGAGGAGTCTCTTAACTCTTTTGCAGATTCTGCCTAGTGTCGCCTCCTAGTGGACAGCAGCATAACACCCACGGTCTGTGTCCCCAATGAGGCGAAGGAGAAACCCTGAATCAAACAATGTATCAATTAGATTACTGGGTACAAGTGTTCTGACACTATCAAAGGATTACATTATAAGCATCTAGCCAAGCTGAGCTGGCTGCCTCCGCCCACACCTGGCTCTCTGTAGTGATTGTACAATGACAGTGAGGTGTATGACAAAGTAATCCTGTAATGGTAATCACCAGGTGATAAAGCCTTTAGTTTACGTCAGTTGTAGCACAGACCTTGATAAGAGACGCTCAGTTGCTTTTAGTTTTTTAACCCTTACAGCATGCTGTCCTCAACTTACATAGCAAAAACCTGCTGACATTCCCTTTAAAAGAAGTGAGGTCCATTCTTCTGGCATTTTCTGCTTGGGAGTCTTTCAGTACTTACAGCTCAAGTCAAAAGGAAGATTAGAAAGAATCCCGAAAGGTGCATGGGAATTTTTTAGTGTTTTTTAAACGTTTTTGCTGAAAACAAAATGCAAGCATTTTCATGATTGCTTAATAGAGTTAAAAAAATGTTGAAAAAATCTTCAGTAGTAAAAAAACTACATAGCAAAAAGTGCTCAGGAAACGATCAAAAGAAGAGAAAAAAAGACAGGATCAGAGGAGAGATGTTCTTCAAATGTCTTGATGGTCCAAGTTGACAGATAGGAAAGTATATCTGTAATGAATTTTTCTTTGCTTCCCACCATCATGAGAGAAGAACAGTGACTCTCCATCCAGTCTGCGTTCTCCTCTCACAGGTGCTGATGACACTTACACGTCTTGAGCTATAAGATTTATAACGCTGAGGTCTTGTCGGCTGTCAGTCTCCACAGGTAAAAGTAACAAGGGACGTATCAGTTATTTATGCATGAAAGCGACAGCATCATTCAAAGTGCATCCAGAAGACTGACGGCCATATACAGGCGTATGGAGAATACTAATGACGCTGAGCGGTGAGTACACCCCCTCCCCCGCCGGGCCGGCGCTCATCCCGTCCTGCGACACCTCATATATCTCATATAGCGCTTGCATTATTAAATGATTGCCTATGTGCAGAAGACCAGCATTATATTCACCATCTAAAAAGTTGTAAAGACCCTAAATTAATATATCAATATTATATGTACTACTTTGGCCTTTGGATCAGGTTTTTTGTTCATGTCTGAAACTTTACTTTGTACAAATGTCACATGAAATCAGAAATTCTCTATGGTAGCTATGATATTTTGATATTGCAACGTTTATCCTATAGCGCCAATTCTAGATTGATAGGGGTTTGCACGTTATTAAGACTCTGCCTACGACCAACAATATTGATGAATTTCTATTTAATATTTTACTCAGTTATATAGCACTATTTATTCCACAGCACTTTACAGAAATTATAATCACTGTCCCCGTTGGGGCTCACAATCTACATCCCCAATCCGTATGTCTTTGAAGTGTGGGAGGAAATCACTGAAAAACACAGGGAGAACATACAAACTCCTTGCAGATGTTGTCCTTGGGATTTGAACTCAGAATCCTAGTGCTGCAAAGCAACAACGCTAACCACTGAGTCACCATACAGTGCTAACCACTGGGCCACCATACAGTGCTGACCACTGAGTCACATATACAGTGCTAACCACTGAGTCACCATACAGTGCTAACCACTGGGCCACCATACAGTGCTAACCACTGAGTCACCATACAGTGCTAACCACTGAGCACCATACAGTGCTAACCACTGAGCCACCATACAGTGCTAACCACTGAGCCACTGTATAGTGCTAACCACTGAGCCACCTACAGTGCTAACCACTGAGCCACCATACAGTGCTAACCACTGAGCCACCATACAGTGCTAACCACTGAGTCACCGTATAGTGCTAACCACTGAGTGACCATACAGTGCTAACCACTGAGCCACCGTACAGTGCTAACCACTGAGCCACCATACAGTGCTAACCCTGAGCACCATACAGTGCTAAACCACTGAGCCACCATACAGTGCTAACACTGAGCCACCGTACAGTGCTAACCACTGAGCCACCGTACAGTGCAACCACTGAGCCCCAATACAGTGCTAACCACTGAGCCACCTGCAGTGCTAACCTCTGAGCCACCAGTACAGTGCTAACTACTGAGTCACCATAAGTGCTAACCACTGAGCAACCATACAGTGCTAACCACTGAGCCACCATACAGTGCTAACCTCTGAAGCCACCCTGCAGTGCTGAACTACTGAGCCACCATACAGTGCTAACCACTGAGCCACCATACAGTGCCAACCACTGAGCCACCATACAGTGCTAACCACTGAGCCACCGTACAGTGCTAACCACTGAGCCACCATACAATGCTAACCTCTGAGCCACCTACAGTGCAAACCACTGAGCCACCATACAATGTAACCACTGAGTCACCTTACAGTGCTAAACCACTGAGCCACCATACAGTGTAACCACTGAGTCACCTAACAGTGCTAACCACTGAGCCACCTACAGTGCTAACCACTGAGCCACCATACAGTGCTAACCACTGAGCCACCGTACAGTGCTAACCACTGAGCCACCTACAGTGCTAACCACTGAGCCACCAATACAGTGCTAACCACTGAGCCACCATACAGTGCTAACCACTGAGTCACCATACAGTGCTGACACTGATCCACCATACAGTGCTGACCACTGAGCCACCATACAGTGCTGACCACTGAGCCACCATACAGTGCTAACCACTGAGTCACCTTACAGTGCTAACCACTGAGCCACCATACAGTGCTAACCACTGAGCCACCATACAGTGCTAACCACTGAGCACCAGTACAGTGCTAACCACTGACCACCGTACAGTGCTAACCACTGAGTCACCATACAGTGCTGACCACTGATCCACCATACAGTGCCTGACCACTGAGCCACCATACAGTGCTGACCACTGAGCCACCATACAGTGCTAACCACTGAGCCACCATACAGTGCTAACCACTGAGCCACCATACATGCCAACCACTGAGCCACCGATACAGTGCAACCACTGAGCCACCATACAGTGCTAACCACTGAGCCACCGTACAGTGCCAACCACTGAGCCACCATACAGTGCTAACCACTGAGCCACCATACAGTGCTAACCACTGAGCCACCATACAGTGCTAACCACTGAGCCACCATACAGTGCTAACCACTGAGCCACCGTAACAGTGCTAACAACTGAGCCACCGTACAGTGCTAACCACTGAGCCACCTTACAGTGCTAACCACTGAGCCACCATACAGTGTAACCACTGAAGCCACCATACAGTGTAACCACTGAGCCACTGTACAGTGCTAACCACTGAGCCACCATACAGTGCTAACCACTGAGCCACCATACAGTGCTGAACCACTGAGCCACCATACTGCTCGTAAAATGACTGCAAAGTCTTAATCACCCATTTAATAAAAATAGTGGATCCCGTATACATTTGGTATCCATATTAGCATACTCACTTGGAGAGTCATTCCCTTGGGTTATTTTTACCACACTATGAACGTAGTGAAAATGAACCCTAAAAATCAAAGGCAGCATTGTTTTTTTTTTTCTCCTTTTCACACCACTTCTTTGCCATTTTTCAATTAATTATATGGTAAAATGAATGTTGTCATTCAAAATTATAGGTACATGATTACCTGATATGATGAAAAATGTAAAAACAAAAGTTATGGCCCTTAGAAGAAAGGAGGGAAATGAAAGCACAAAAAAGTGGCTGCAGTGGGAAGGGGATTAGGGCTGATGTGTGTCTGGCTGATTCTAATGGGATCTTACACTACTAGGACAATCTCTTCTCATTCGCAATATTTGCTCCTATTAAAACAAATAAGCCTATACTCACCTCCTGTGCCAACACAGTTCCAGCGGTGTCATTGCTCGCGCTCCCAGACCTCACGTGACATTGTTATAACTAGAGATGAGAGAACCTGTTCGGGGAATGTTTGGGGGATTCCGTCTTCAAAATCCTGGATCCTGGATCCCTGCGCTCCGGTATGTTGGGTGGTTGGGCCAGTGCAAGCTGTTACTGTGTGTGATCGTCTTTCACTGGCCGTATACACCGGGTAATATCTTGTCTATATTAAAAAAAAAAAATGCTCACCCTCCACCCCGAAAGTGTTATGCTTATTTTTGGCATAGAGCCGGTCAGTTAATCTTTGACTAGCGATGACGTACAGGTCATGTTTGGATCCCATACATGCAACCCCTGTAACCGAACCTCCAGGGGTTCGATGATCTCCAGTTATAACACATGAGCCCTCCAACCAAACACCACCAATGTCTCGCCACCTTCGCATGGTTGAGTAATTAACAGAAAGCGAGCGCTGCGGCTTCCACTCACTTCTGCTGATTACTTAACCACTCGAAGGCAGAGAGGGAAGTTGGTGGTGATAGGTCGGAGGGTCATCTGTAATACCAGTGTCATGTGGGCCCCGGGAACCAGAGTTCTGACATCGCTGGATCCGCGCCAGCAGTGGAGGTGAGTTTAGGCTTACTTGTTTTAATAGGAGCAAATATCGGGAATGAGAAGGGGTTGAAATAGTAGTGCACAAATCCAAAGTTGCAAATCAATAAGCAAATGGCCCTAGTCCTGTAGTGATGATTATCTCCTACTAATAAAACACTGATTTTATTGAAACAGCCAAATAAAGACTAGTAAGTGACACATCGCTTTAATCAGGGTTCCCTATATAATGCTGCTCTGAGGTTACATATCAAAATTCTTAAAACAGATTCCCTTTAAGGCAAATATTACAGTAAGACACTATTGTTACAGGCTAAAATATGTTGCTGTAATTTAGGGGTAAAGTGACCCATAACTGGGTTTTATTTCTAATGTTCTCATTTTCAGTGTAAGGCTGTGGGCAGATTTGGCCAAAGTTGCCCGGAAGCAAGAGGTGTGGGATGTGTGCAGGGCAGCGTGCCGATTCTGCCTACTGTATGATGATGGCCGGTGGAGCACAAAACTTGACGTCTGTAAGTATAATATCAACTATTGTTCCATTATAGTTTTGTACTCAAAAAGTACACACAGTGCAGTGTAGGGGTAAAGTGATCAGTTTGGTGTAATGTCCTGGGTAGAGAGGTTATTCTCCCTGAGACACCAAACCCAAAAGTTGTATCTTGATTTTAAGATGTCTGGGAATGATTTATCTCTGATTGATCGGTTTATGAGGTCCATAGATTGAGGGCAGAAGACTGTGCCACCAAAAGATTTATTGAGGACAGTTTATTGCTATTGATCTCAGACAGCTGTATAAGAGTATGGGGTCTTCAGTAGATCCGACAACTAGATTGGGTCAAAGTAATTTTTGTCTCAAATGAATAAGGGGTGAGCTACAGATTGGTGTCATGGATTTTGTTTACTTATTCAAGAGGATCTGCCAAATTGCATACAGGACTAAATAGTTATCTTAGACCTGATGAAGCTGATGTACTTACTTTTCAAATCCAAACCAATATGGCTGTTTAATTCCTTAACAAAGTTTAAAAGGGGTTGTCCGCTAATTGGACAACCTCCTCTCATTCCCATGTTTGCCGCCATAAAAATAATAAAGCCTAAACATCACACAGGTTGGTGGCGCGGTTCTAGCAATGTCAGAACTCTCGTTCCCGGGGTCCACCTGATTTTGTTATGACACGAGAGCTCACAACCAATCAGCGTCGGCTTCCTTCTCCCCGCCTTTGGATGCCTAAGTAATTACTAGGAAGTGAGTGGTAGCCTGTCTGGCAGCTCTCACTTCCTGTTATTTGCTCCTGTGTCTGAAGGCGGGGAATAGGAAGCTGGCGCTGTTTGGTCGCTGGGCTCACATGTCATAACAATGTCATGTGGGGCCCCGGGAACGAGAGTTCTGACATTGCTAGAACCGCACCGGCAATCTTTGGGATGTTTAGGCTTTATCATTTTTATGGGGGCGAACATGGGGAATGAGAAGGGGCTGTCCAAGTAGTGGACAACCCCTTTAATTTAATCTCCGCCCACCTAGCCTGATTGACAGTTCCTTAGTGTCATTGCTCCCTGCTGCTGAGACCTCACACTGCTCAGGACAAGCAGGGCAGCAGAGAAAGTGAAAGTTAACTTTCATTCTATAAAGTTTATTGAAACGTCAAGATGGCTTACTGTGAAGTCACTGAATGTATCCTGCTTGTGTTTTCAGCTTTATTTGCCAGTTTCCATATCCATTATGTTGCCTTTGGACATTTACTTTTACGCATGGCTCATTGGTACAGAGTGACAAACAAGTCTTGTTCTTTAGTGTCCCTAGGTAGGACATGGTAAAATATTGTAGTGCCAATTGAGCAACTTCAATTAGAGTCAGTTTAGAGACAGAGAAGTAAGGAGTGTTATCCTTTAGGATCTTGATGTGAAAGTTTCACAGATGAGATGCAAATTGAGTTAACTTCATAGCAACTTGGATAGAAAAGGTTAAGATCCATATATATATATACACAGGCCGACCAGTGGAACGAAATGACTGCCAATTGGTAAACTTTTACTGATCCGTGTTTTTTAATGGCCTGTTTACACAAACAGCACACCAAAAAATTCTTGAGACTATGAATTGCATGTAGAAAAGTTCATTTATTGGACATTATCCGGCACAGAATCAATACATAGATTAGTTCCAACGTTTCAGCCTGTTTTTTCAGCTTTTTTCATGGATTATCTACATCAAACAGTGCAACAAAATATAATCAATGCCATTGTACCAATAACATGAAAAAAGAAATTGTGCAATAAAGTAACTCAAAAGACCATACATCCATATGTAGTATACATTTACAAGCTTGAGCTACCAGTACATAAGTACTCATAGGTACTCATTTTCCTGTTCCGTTCTGGCAGTCAGTCAATCACTTAAATGACTCTCTCAGAAGCTCCCTGGACCAAGTAGCGCCCCTCACCCTCAGAACCTCCAAACACAGAGTGAAACAGCCCTGGCTCATATCACAAACTCGATTTCTCCAGCGATGCTCTAGAGGTGCTGAACGTCTATGAAGGAAAATCCGCACTCCAGAAAACTTCATTCACTATAAATTTATGATGAGAAATTACAACTCCGCCCTTCACCTCGCCAAACAGACCTACTTCACCACCCTGGTCTCATCACTATCCAACAATCCAAAAAACTCTTTGACACCTTTCACTCTCTTCTCAGTCCTAAAGTGCAGGCCCCTATCACTGACCTCTGTGCTTCTTACTTCACAGAGAAAATAGAAAACATCCATCAGGAAATCAACTCCCAACCTCAAAACCCCACATTTCTTTGGCTCACTCTCCACTTTTGACCCAGTAACAGAAGAAGAAGTATCCAGACTCCTCTCTACCTCTCGTCTCACCATATGCACTGCTGACTCCATCCCCTCACACCTACTCCAGTCTCTCTCTCCAGTGGTCACCACTCACCTAACCAAAATCTTCAATCTCTCCCTCTCTTCTGGCATCTTCCCCTCCTCCTTCAAACACTCTATCATTACTCCATTATTAAAGAAAACTTCTCTCGACCCATCCTGCACAAACAACTACAGACCAGTCTCCAATCCCCCCTTCATCTCTAAACTCCTGGAGCGCCTGGTCTACTCCCTTCTCACTTATTATCTCTCCACTCACTCTCTTCTAGATCCATTGCAGTCTGGCTTCCGCCCCCTTCATTCTACATAAACTGCCCTCACCAAAATGACCAATGACCTTCTGACAGCAAAACGTAATGGTGACCACTCTCTGCTAATTCTTCTTGATCTCTCTCTGCAGCCTTTGACACTGTTCACCACCATCTCCTACTCTCTATGCTGCACTCCATTGGCATAAAGGACACTGCTCTCTCCTGGTTCTCTCCCTATCTTTCTGACCATCCTTTCAGTGTATCATTTGCTGGCTCCACTTCCTCCCCTCTTCCTCTCATTATTGGGGTCGCTCAGGGTTCAGTCCTTGGACCTCTTCTCTTCTCTGTCTACACAGCCCTGATTGGACAGACCATCAGCAGATTTGGCTTTCAGTACCATCTTTATGCTGATGACAAACAACTATACACTTCTTCCCCTGACCTTATTCCCGCTCTAATAAAGAACATCAATGACTGTCTAACCGCAGTTTCCAATATCATGTCCGCTCCCTATCTTAAACTCAACCTTTCCAAAACTGAACTTCTTCTGCTCCCGCCCTCCACTAACCTCCCTAAATATGACATCACTCTCTCAGTGTGCGGCACCATGATAACGCTTAGTCAGCAGGTTCGCTGTCTGGGTGTTATGTTTGACTCTGATCTTTTCTTCACCCCATATATACAATCTCTCGCTTGCTCTTGCCGCTTGCACCTGAAGAACATCTCTAGAATTCACCCCTTTCTCACCTTGGAAACCACAAAAATCGTCACTGTGGCCCTGATTCACTCCCACCTTGACTATTGTAATTCTCTTTTAATTGGCCTCCCCCGCACTAGACTCTCCCTCTCCAGTCCATCCTTAATGCAGCAGCCAGGATCACCTATCTAGCTAACCGTTACTCAGACACTTCTGCTCTATGCCAGTCATTGCACTGGCTGCCTGTACTCCATAGGATCCAATTCAAACTGCTTGTTCTCACCCACAAAGCTCTTCACAGTGCAGCACCTTCCCACATCTCCTCCCTCATCTCTGTCTATCAACTCATTCATTCTCTTTGCTCTGGGAGTGACTTTAGACTCACTTCTGCATTAATCCAAACCTCCCACTCCCGACTCCAAGACTTCTCCAGGACTTCTCCCGAGCTGCACCAATTCTCTGTAATGCTCTACCTCAGGAAATTAGGTGTTTCCACAACTTACATAGTTTCAGACGATCCCTAAAGACACATCATTTTAGGGCGGCCTCTCTTGATCCCTAGTCAAAGTCATCTAGGCATAGCCTATCCGCTCCACCAGTCTCAAGTGGATCACAAATAATGGTTGGTGGCCACTTATACTGTTCCTATCTGTTCTCCATCTCCTCAAGTTGACTATACCATCATAGTAAATAAACACCTGTACTTTGTGTCACCCCCAACTCATTGTTAGATTGTAAGCTCTTATGAGCAGCGCTGTCATTATTTTGCTCTAATTATTGTATTGTATTGTATTGTATTATCCTTTGTATTGTATTTTCTGATAACTGCTTCTTATGACTGTGTGTATATGAACCTCTGAATTGTGATGTGCTGCGGAATATGTTGGCACTATACAAATAAAGATTATTATAATTGGTAATTTCATAATTATTATCAAGTTCATTTCCTATGTAGCCAGCAGTTTATATATATAAACATGTGACATGTTCATGATGATTTACATTTTTGTCTAAGCAAATACCTTGTAAATTTATACTACATATGGATGTATGATCTTTTGAGTTACTGTATTGCACAATTTCTTTTTTCATGTTATTGGTACAATGGCATTGATTATATTTTGTTGCACTGTTTGATGTAGATAATCCATGAAAAAAGCGGAAAAAAACAGGCTAAAACGTTGGAACTAATCTATGTATTGATTCTGTGCCGGATATTGTCTAATAAATGAACTTTTTTACATGCAATTCATAGTCTCAAGAATGTTTTGGTGTGCTGAAGTACAACCTTAAAGGGATCCTGTCACCTCCAGAACGCCCCCTAAGCTATCAAAACATGTCCCTGCAGCGTATTATCACTAATCTCACACTCCTTTTGTCTCCTAAAAGCATCCTGTGAAAGTGCATAAAAACGTTTTAATACTTACTCATTAGGGATTATAATTAGCAGGGGCTATATTCTTTAGCCCATATGGCGTGTTGTTTTGCAGCCTGAATGATCCAGCCCTCTCTGTGCAGCTTCTGCTGTGATTTGGAGCTGAAGGCAGGACTAATGATTTGCATTCTGTGAGTGATAGAGAAGGGGGAGGGCAATGCCTGCACAAGCAGAGCACACAGACAGAGAGAGGGTGGATCCTGGAGCCTGCAAAACAGCCCGCCCTGGTGACTAAAGAATATAGTTAATTATAATCACTAATGAGTAAGTATTAAAACGTTTTTATGCACTTTCACAGGATGCTTTTAGGAGACAAAAGGAGTGTGAGATTAGTGATAGGATGCTGCAGGGACGTGTTTTGGTAGTTTAGGAGGCATTCTGGAGGTGACAGGATCCCTTTAAAGTATCTACCCTTTTTACTTCTGAGCACCCCCTTGTAGTTAAGCCCAACATCTCTACTAATATTGTTTACACAAACAGACCAAAGTAAACGATTTGCACCTATAGTGACCTGTAATAGATCAGCATTGCCCATAGGCTGCCATTGTGATCGACAGCGCAAATCCTTATAATACAAATCGGTGTGCTGCCGTGATCGGCGTGCTGCTTACATGGTAAGATTATTGAGAAACGTATGTTTGTGCATGATAAACTTTCAGTGTAAATGTACCTTAGCTCAGCTTACTTCCTCAGAGACAGGTGATTGGAGCTGATTATACCATGTCTGCTAATATACTCTACACAAAGGCGATCGGGAAGAATAATGCATCTGTTCCATTCATTGGAATGGGATGTAGGTACACATGTCCCAGCAGGTATCAGTAGCTATGGTGTGATCAATGCTTATTCTTGTTAGCTGGGACACATGCTGCTCAAAAACTATTTTGACATCCCAGAATAAAGTTGCTCTTAACGTACCATTACACGGCACGACATTGGAACGATGTCGGCAATGATCTCGTGGGCGCGCGGTCGTTTCCGACATCGTTTTGACACCGTTGGTGAGATGTCACACGTGTAGATATCGTGCACGACTAACCAACGATGTTGTGAGCAGGTATCATTCGCACAACCCAGCGAACGATACTTGTTCACTGATGTGAATGGGCGAAGTCGTTAACATCATCATTATCGCGATGTCACACAAAACAATATAGCTGGTTGGCTGATTGTTGATTGAACCTGCGTTCAGCGATCCAACAACTTGTCGTAGTTGAATCTCGGTGTCACACGCAACGACGTCCTACCGATGTCGCTTGAACGACTCTAAACCCGCGACGCTTCAGCGATATCATTAACGATGTCATGCCGTGTAAAGGGGCCTTTAGGTGAACTTGCTCTTTAAAAACTAGGTGATTAGGTAGGACCAACCTGGAGTTTTGGCTTCATTCAGCCTCCACTCCACTGCCCGCACCGTCTGTCACTTACTATTTAATTTACCTTCTTATCTGAATTGCTTGGGTTCAGTCTTAGGAAAAAGATAATTGTTTTCTTTTATGTTTTATTGTATCTTTTAATTAGCACAAAATAAAAGTCCTGCCCCCAGCACGGTGGAGGAAGGAAGGAGTTCAGAGCTGGAATCTGCAAACCCAAAAGCAGAATTATTTAGTGACGAGAAGGGCTTGTTACGGATGCTTGCAGAAATCCGATTTATCAACGCAGAGGTCAGTGTGAAAATGTGCACTATAATGACAAAGATATATGCAGCAGCACCCTAAAAAGCTTAAAAGATGCAAAGATTGAATGAGGGAATTCTGGTACTGCATTACTGCTATAGGAATTATATTTGAAAACATGAAATACTTAGTTTACTGACTAATCCATGTGAGCCCGATGATCATGACAAGGTGCATCTTTTTATTTACCAGGACCCTAACTTAAAATGGCAAGTAAGGAGATCCACCTTGTCATAGTTATTGGGATCACAAGGATTGGCCAATACAAACACAGTGGGTACAGAAAGTATTAAGACCCTTCACATTTTTTATTCTTTGTTTCATTGCAGCCATTTGGTAAATTCCAAAAAAATCATTTTACGCTCATTAATGTACACTCTGCACCACATCTTTACCCAGAAATGTAGAAATTTTAGCAAATTTATTAAAAAAGATAAACTGAAATATCACATGGTCATAAGTATTCAGACCCTTTGCTCAGACACTCATATTTAAGTCACATTCTGTCCATTTCCTTGTGATCCTCCTTGAGATGACTCTACTCCTTCATTGGAGTCCAGCTGTGTTTAATTAAACTGATAGGAGTTGATTTGGAAAGGCACACACCTGTCTATATAAGACCTCACAACTCACAGTGCATGTCTGTCCAAATAAGAATCATGAGGTCAAAGGAACTGCCCAAGGAGCTCAGAGACAGAATTGTGGCAAGACACAGATCAGGCCAAGGTTACAAAAGAATTTATGCAGTACTCAAGGTTCCTAAGAGTACAATGGCCTCCATAATCCTTAAATGGAGGAGGTTTGGGACCATCAGAAGTGTTCCTATACCTGGCTGTCCAGCCAAACTGAGCAATCATGGGAGAAGAGTCTGGATGAGAGAGGTAAAGAAGAATCCCAAGATCACTGTGGCTGAGCTCCACAGATGCAGTAGGGAGATGGGAGAAAGTTACACAAAGTCGAAACATCACTGCAGTCCTCCACCAGTCAGGCCTTTATGGCAGAGTGTCCCGACAGAAGCCTCTCCTCAGTGTAAGACATATGAAAGCCTGCATAGAGTTTGCAAAAAAAACCATGAAGGACTCCCAGACTATGAGAAATAAGATTCTCTGGTCTGATGAGATGAAGATAGAAGTTTTTGGTGATAATTCTAAGTGATATGTGTGGAGAAAACCAGGCACTGCTCATCACCTGCCAATACAATCCCAACAGTGTAACATGGTGGTGGCAGCATCAGGCTATGGGGTGTTTTTCAGCTGCAGGGACAGGACGACTGGTTGCAATTGAAGGAAACATGAATGCAGCCAAGTACAGAGATATCCTGGATGAAAACCTCTTCCAGAGCTCTGCACCTCAGACTTGGCCAAAGGTTCACCTTCCAACAAGACAATGAGTGTAAGCCTACAGCTAAAATACCAAAGGAGCGGTTTTAGAACAACTCTGTGACCATTCTTGACTGGTCCAACCAGAGCCCTGACCTGAACCCAATTGATCATCTCTGGAGAGACCTGAAAATGGCTGTCCACCAACATTCACCATCCAACCTGACAGAACTGGAGAGGATCTGCAAGGAAGAATGGCCGAGGATCCTCAAATCCAGGGGTGAAAAAGCTGATGCATCATTCCCAAGAAGACGCATGGCTGCACTAGCTCAAAGGGTGCAAATACTCAATACTGAATACTTATGACCATGTGAGATTTCAGTTTTCTTTTTTAACAAAGTTGCTACATTTTCTACATTTCTGTTTTTTTCAGTCTTGATGGGGTGTAGAGTGTTACAATAATGAGAAAAAATGAACTGTTTTGAATTTACCAAATGGCTGCAATGAAACAAAGAGTGAAAAATGTAAAGGGGTCTGAATACTTTCCGTACCCACTGAATGTCATTGTATTAATGCTTTAGGTTTTTGATCCAGAACAAAACCCTTCTTGAGAATTTAGCAGGTCATTCAGGACACCTCTCAGCTGTAACACCTCCAATAAAGGTGCCGCAAACACTGGATTTGTGAGAAAAGTAAAAACATGTTGCGGGAAAGAGGCTGCTCCATTATGAGATCAATGATGCTTTTTACAAAGTCATATTAGCTGTGAATATTATATGTGATTTATAGTGTGATAAAACTTTTTCTTTTCCCACAGGCGACAATACACTTTCTGAAGTCTGAAGGCTGCAAACTAAATGACAGTCCGGTCCCCCCCGAAGATACGAGCATGCGACCATCATCGTACATTCCCGTAACCCTGGAGGAAGATCCAGACTGGATCCAGTATAGGTAATCAGAATAATAAGTGTGTGTGTATATATATATACCAGTATCGTCAGGTTTACACACCTGTTTTAATGTGCTCAATGACATCATCCGACTTATGGTCGGAGGGACACGTTGATCTTACATGTCCGATTTCAGACGGCCATCTGCCTTGCTCTTCCTAAGATGAACCCAATGGCTGACATGTCAGGAGCTTTCTCATCTCCCGGGTGAGCACTCCTGTGTATGGGAGAGTTGGCTGAATCATTGTGTAGTCAGCAGCCTTCTAATGTATACGTCCAGGCCGGCTGTTGTGATGGTCACAGTTTGCTGACTACTTTTGTGCAGTCTGCATTATGGATGTGGATATGATCGAGATGTCAGTTCCCGGGATTGTGCGCTGTAGTCTGTTCTCATCACTAGCAGTGAAGGGTTAAACTTCACCGAAATCTAGACAAGGATCCCATAGAAATGCGATTACATGTATGGGTCGACTCATCTCCGCTTCAGATTTTTTACATAATGGAACAAAGTAGATATAACAATCATGTAAAACATCCCGGCTGGAAACTGCAAGGTGCAGTGAAGTGTTCTCGTCAATGATGAGCAAAGTGTAATGTTGAATAAACGCAAAGATTACAGAAGGAGCTGAGAAAATCTGTGCAATCACTTCAGTGAGGAACGTAGAGAACACCCGACATGAGCAGTGGAAATTACCCAAAGTGAAGTGTTCCTGCTAAACACCGTATTTACATCTGATGGAGAAAACTTTACATCTCGTACATTTATTGAAAGGGTTTATTACATAAAAAGGTGGGATAAAGTTGTCTGTGCTTCTGTATGGCCACTTATAGTATAAATGATGACATTAGAGTTTCATCTGGAGCCTCCGTAAATTATAACTTTCCAAAACTGTAATTAGATTAATGAACATTATATATGCCGTTCTTGAACCTACAAACCACTGGAGTCTTCTGCACTACCAAATTTATTATTACCAAGTTTTGATATGTAATCTGAGATCAGCATGATATAGAAACAGAGAGCCTGATTCCAGCGGTGTGTCACTTACTGGGCTGCTTGTCATAGTTTTGGTACAATCACAGGTTTCTCTGCTGCAGATCTAAAGGTACTGTCACACGAGGCGATGGTGCTGTAGATGTCAGCGCCGCGCCAGCGATCTGACAGGCGGCATCGCCGCTGGGGTGTCTCACAACCCCAGCGGTGATGCAGGACAATGGGAGCCTATGGCTCCCATCGTCTTTCAGCTCACCAGCGTCCGGTTACATGGGGCGATGTGTGCACATCGCCCCAGATCAGTCGCCTGGTTTTAGAGCACTGCTCTGAAACCAGGCGACCTCCCGGCGGCGCCGACATCGCCCTTTACATGAGGCGACGTAGGAGCGATGTCGCCGCCGATAGGCCACGCCCCTATGTTGCCTATGTAATCGTCGGCGATGTCACCCTGTGTAACGTGGCCTTAACAGTTATCTGAATAATGAGCTCTGTATAGACCCGCCTACACCACTGATTGGCAGCTCTCTGTGTACCCAGTGCATAGACAGAAAGCTGCCAATCAGTGGTGGGTTCAGGGTTATATAGAATACAGTGACCAGAAGGCACAAAGCCAATGAAATATAAGCCATCTGTGAGCTGCCGTAAATTTCAACTTCTTATAGTACATTTGTCTTGCAATGATGGGCCGTGCCCTCTATACTAATTTTGTCCACTTGAATGATATGATGACTGACTACTCCAGTACACTGGAAACGTCTCTGTCTCTATAGGTAGGGGTGAGAGCTGAGGAGCAGATATGATTTTATTCATTTATAAGAGATCTATAGATCCTAGAACTGCAGTGTACGGCTCTGCTTCATCATGTAGGAGGGCAGGAACTGTACTGAAAAGTTTTATCGCCCTGGAGTACCCCTTTAACCATAGCATGCTATTTTGAACCTTCCAGCTTTGTGTTGTACCACACCCGTTAATTCTGCACATGTTCTGGATCTTTAAGACTATGTGCTCACGGTCCGGAGGAGCTGCGTGTTAGACGCAGCTCCTCCGGACCTGAGTGAACCCGCGGGTGGCCGCAGGGAGGCCGCAGCCGCCCTGTACTCACCATGTGTGGTTGGTGCGCAGCGGCTTTCTCTCGATGGGAGCCGCTTCCAACTCCGCAGCATGAAATGAACATGCGGAGGAGGAGTGGACTCCGGCAACCTGCACACAGCTAAATGAACGCTGCGGTTGGGTTAAGCATAGTGGGCAAGGATTTCTTAAAATCACATCCATCTATGCTGATACTGTACTACACAGCGTTTTGGACACAGCATCTACTGACCGTGAGTATGCAGCCTTAGAGATCTCTACTGGACAACCCTTTTTTAAAGGAGCCTGTCACTAGATTTGTGCTGCCCAAACAGGCCGCATGAATCAGAGCCTGGTTGCACGATTATAGCCAAGAATATCCATCTCTGTAATTCTTCAGCATTTAGCTATGTATATATAGCTTATAAACCAGAAAAAATGAGTCGGAGCATAAGCTGGTATGTGACAAATAGGAGCACATTCACACTATGGCCATTTCTCAAGACAAAACTCAAGAGAAATGAGCTGATAATAAGTAGTGGTATTATACTTAAATAACATAGGGCACTTGTTTAACACTGATTAAAAAGCCATCCCACCACTACTAAGTGTACCCAGTCATGACAGTCCTACTCTAGTATTAAAACCTTACCTTGTGTCAGTGACATCAATGTGAATAAGCACAGAGGAGAATCTATGTACAGGTAGCTTCCCATGGACAGGTGGCTGTAGTCGGAGCACTGCACTTCTCTGCCCTTATTCACACTGATGTCACTGAACGCAGGATAAATGTTTTAATACTAGAGTAAGACCGTCCCAACTGGGTTCACCCTGCCATGGTGGGATGGCTTTCGCACTCTGATCAAACAGTGTTCACCAAGTCACCTATGTTATTTAAATGTACTAGTATTATTTCCTTATAGGCTATATGGTCATTATGTGTATTTCTCTTGTTTTTTGTATATATAGCTTGGAGAACTTGTCGGGGACCATAGTTAGAGATGAGACTTGGCTAATGGTTACTCCAACTGGCTTTTCCCAACACTGCTCCTGGTGATTGATGTATCTCTTGAAGAAACCTGTCAATCACCTGCAGTGGCACTAGGAAAAGATCAAGCGTCATAATAGGAGTCAAGTTCAGGGTCATATTGCAGAGGAACAGGGACCAAGTAAAGGTCAGCTCTTGATCTACCAGCTCAGCTCTACAGACCAATTCCTCTTGTCCTGACGATATCAGCAGGCGCTGATTGTCCTGAGTGCGCAAAGACGGAGGAGAAGACGATTGTCTTGACCAGATCCTGCAAGGCTGCGACTGATTGGGACAGAAGAGGGGGCATCTGGTTGCCTATGAATTGAGTCGAGCATCATTAGTAACATAGTAGTTATGTAATGTATATTTCTCTGTGCCGTATAACAAGTGATGTTTTAGGTAATGCTCTATGTGATAATGCTACAAAACAGTGTGAGTCTTGTGTAGTTTTTATTAATGACCCTTTTCTTACAGTTTATTTTGTGGTGATAGGGTTAATTAAGTTAGCGGCATCCTAAAAGTATAATGTCTCGTGCCGAGACTGTAACTCTTATTCCTTGATGGCGTCGTTGGCTGTGACGCAGGCAGAGTTTACGGTCGGGATTTGATGCATGTGATATGACATTGTTGACTCCTGTCTGTGAATTTGCGGCCCGGAGCTGCTCGCAGTCCTGCGTCTCTGGTTCCCGGTAGGTTCTGGTTCATTGCTCTTACATGTACTTCAGGGATGCTGTCATAATCAATGAAGAAGAAGAAAATTAACAAGAGTTACATTCCGGCATAAGGCCCGATCCGATGTTAATTAAACACAAACTCCTCCATAAGTTTACTTGTTATGTTACATAGACAGAAATAAACAAGGAGAATGCGGCTGCAGAGGATGCAGTTGTGCTATGGCCTAAGGTCCATATTGCAATGTAAGAGAATAGTGTGTTTATAAGTGAGTATGCAGAGCCAGGTCGTGTTTTATAGGGTATGTTACCCTGTTTAGTAGATACATTAGAATAGCTGATGAAAGCTTTGAATTGACTTGAAACTCAATCATTTCGCAAAATACCAGATTGACAATCAGTAAAGATCACCGATCACGACTGCCTACTTTGGACACATCATACGAAGAGAGAAATCACTGGAGAAGGACATCATGTTGGAAAAATAGATGAAACAAGGCGAAGAAAAAGACCAGCATGCTACGGCTTGATTCAATCAAGATAAGAATGAGAAGACCCTGGTGGACCAATCTAGGTACAAGACCGATCTTCCTGCAGAGCATTCATACATCAATTCGCTATGGCTTAAGATCAAGCTGAAGGCCGGTAACATACATAAGAACAACCATAACCTACACTGGGTAATTCCAACCTAGTCCTTTACTGCATATACTATGGATATTCCATAAAGATGGGATCTGTATTTATCAGCTTGTTAAAGTGGCTGTTCATCTGTTTTGGAGATCTCAGAGAATTGAGTGGAAAGAATACAAAGGCACATCCTCCTCCAACCTTAAAGGGGTGGATCACTGACACTTTATCTTGGTGTATCCATAAGATTGACCATTAATATCTGATTGTGGGGGTACAACACCATCTATGACTAAGGATATCATGTGTATTCCAAATGCATCAGTTGGAATTGCTCCTGCCCATGTGGGTATGTTCTGTCTATGCTTTTAATTGAAGAATAAAAGCCTATTTTTACTCACCCGAGTGTCAGACACCTCCTCCTTCTCTGCAACAGCCATCCCCCCGTCAACCAGCTGTTAACAGTGACAGTTGGGTACTGTAGATTCATCCCTGATTCATTTGAAAGGGGGGATACATTTGTTGTACATGGCCACTGTAGAAATGTTGGGCCTGTTGTGTTCCGGCACCATCCGAGACCCTCCAGCCACCATTGGTTACAGCTACTCATCAGGGTTACCGGGTGTCCCCTCTGACCGATCAGATATTGATGACCAATCCTAAAGATAGGCCTTCAATAAAGAATCAGTAGCAGAATCCTTTCAACAGGTGAGGCAGAGGTTGCATCAAATCTGGCATTAATGGTATAAGCGGTAAACGAATTTCTGCCTTGATGTTTATATTCTGGAGGAACTCAAATGTATTGAAAACTATGATGAATTATTAAACATGTATTAAAGGCTGGAAAAAGCTAAAAAGTTCAATTCAAAATTATTTAATTAAAATGAAAAATTCCTTTAGTGCACACATTGTCATTTTCTGCCTGAAAAAGTACTAAAAATATGCCAAAAAAATGAACATATACATTGCAATGTAAAAATGATTGCAGTGCATAGGTTCAGTGTGTTTGAACTTATTTTAGTTTACAAGGCTGCAAAGTGCTTAAAGGGAACCTGTCAGGTCCATGAGCAGTTCTGTGCACGTATCTATATTCCCTGCTTAACATTCCCATCATGTATTTGCACACGCAAACAGATCATTAGAAAAAGTATTTCTAAAGGTTGTTTATGAGATGCTAATGATGGCAGTGACTAGTCGAGGGGGTGTTAATTTCCCCCTGGTCAGCCCACTTAGCATGTTATCATACCCCTGTGGGCGTGATGACATGCTTTACAACACCCAAGGCCATTCATGAGCACGGCTTTGTACCCATGAACATTCTGAGCTTCTTAGAAAAGCTCACTGCGCATGATTGGATGTGAACTGAACTTCCGGACATTCCTCCAGATGTCAGTTACGTCTGAAAAAGGGGAGCGTAAAGCCAGCGCTAATTGGCTGCAGGGATGGCTTGGTATAACAATGTCATGTGATCCCCGGGAGAGCAACTGCCAACACCGCTGGAATGGTGCCATCACCGGAGGAGATATGAGTGTTATTATTTTATTGGGGGGAACATAGGGTTTTAGAAAGGGTTGTCTGAGTAGTGGACAACCCCTTTAAATGTTTTTTTTATTTTGTATTAAGGCTTTTTTCTATTTCCATATCACGATTTATATTAAAAATAAAAATGGAAAATCTTGCAATTTTCAGACTGGCTAGTGAAAATTGTTTCAACTCTCTTCCTGTTAGTTCAGTAAATCATCATGTACATTGGCAGCAATAAACTGCACTTGCTTATCAGACCCTTCAGTACAAAATAGAGGCCCCGACTCATCAAAGCCAGTCTTGATCATGGGGCGTGCTGGAGTCATAAACTTTGGAATCACTAAGGGTACCTTTACACACGGCTACATTTGTAGCTTGTCACCAGGTAACTTACTGGTTGCAGTGAAATCATGGAGACATGACTCCATTTGTACACAGCAACAAGATAGAACCATGTATCCATGATTTCACTGCAACCAGTAAGTTACTGGTGACAAGCTACAAATGTAGCCGTGTGTAAAGGTACCCTAAGAGACACAAACATCTTAATGAATCCAGCGCATCTGAAACAAGGTGTGTACCTCTATGTGCATCTTACCACAACTTTTGACTCCAATCAAGAATTTGACGAGCGAGGGTTGCCATGCACCTGTACATCTCCACCAACTGGAGCAGAAATGGCATGAAACCGACAAAATTTACTACATTTTACAGCAGATTTGCAGTCTGGCATGAAAGCTTTGATGAATTGGGTACATAGGGTCTGAGTGAAAGGTTATAGTGAAGGGAGGGAGGGCATGATCAACTGGTTTTTGAGGATCAGTAAGTTTAATAATCACAAAAAGAGAACATAGGATGCACTCACCATTGGTGGTGTTTAGAAGGACTTTATTTATGACAAGCACACAGGTAACATGCAGGCAGTTTCCAAGTCCACCAATGGTGAGTGCATCCTATCTTCTCTTTTTGTGATTATCCAAGTCTTCTGTTAGACAGGATTCCCCCCCCCGACAGTATGATGAAGCAGTCTCCCCGTTTGGACATAAGGTCAGCATGCACCAGGTCCACATAGTAGTGCATACACAATTATCAGTCAGTTTAATCCTGACTGTTGTGATAAGAAGACTCCTGAAAACGCTTCCTAAAATGTCCTAAGTGTGTCATGTCCTGATCAGACTCTGGAGGAGCTGGAATCAGAAAGTCACGGCGTTTAATTGATCACAGATCCTCTTTAGAGCCCACTCAGTGATTTAGTGTCATTCGGTGCTGAAGGGGTTAAGGCTGGTTTCACACTACGGCTGGGATCCAACCATGGCTGTCCACTTGAGGCAGACAGCCGCGGACTGGATCAGCACACAGAACTGGAGGGCTAATTTGCCCTCCAGTCTGGTGTGCAGCCGGTGCAGCTGCCGCTGCTGATAGGTCAGCGTTCCTGATCTGTCAGAGGGGACAGCTCCATGGTGCTGAAGCTCAGCGCCGGCCCCTCCTGACAGTTCAAGACCGCGGCTAGCTCCCCGCGAGCCGCAGTAATCACCTATCAGCGGCGGCAGCTGCATCGGCTGCACACCAGACTGGAGGGCAAATTAGCCCTCCAGTTCTGTGTGCTGATCCAGTCCGCGGCTGTCTGCCTCAAGTGGACAGCCACGGATCGGATCCCAGCCGTAGTATGAAGCTGGCCTTAGATTTCTTTTCTATCCTGCTGTGAATAGTTGTTATCTCTGCTGCTGCCACTCCTTTCATCTATATAAATCTACTCCTTAAGCTCCAATCATACACAACGACGCACCAGCGATCCTGACAACGATACGACCTGGCAGGGATCGCTGGTACGTCACTTTGGGGTCGCTGGTGAGATGTCAAACAGTCAGATCTCACCAGCGACTTCAGCAACGATCCAGAATGATAAAGAGGTCGTTGGGAATTGTCACTCTCGGACGTAGTATTGAGATCGTTGGTCGTTGTCCCTTTCAAACACAGCGATGCAGCGTTCCCAGCGGGAACGCAACGACCAAAGAATGACCCAGAGCACTTTGTAACGATCAGCGATCTCACAGCAGGAGCCTGATCGCTGTTAAGTGTCACACATAACCAGATTGTTAGCAAGATCACTGTTACGTCACAAAACCTGTGACGTTACAACGATTTCGCTAACGATCTCGTTATGTGTGACGGGGGCTTTACTCTCCCATATGCTGGCTATATTTCATTCAATGCTTACATGTAAAGGAGCTGTCTCTGGAGAAAGCTGTGGTTATGTTTCCAGTGGATGCGGTTGAGTCTGTCCCAGGAGGTTGGGACTTCTTTTGTACCTGTCTCACTTGTTTCCATCCCCTTTTCGTTTTGGGTTTATAATTGAAGTAACACTAATGTCTAGCTGGCCTGTGCACTACTCAGGACTAGTCCAGGGTTAGCCAGACCCGTTTAGGGACGTTAGGGAGCTCAAGGATCAAACACAGGTGAGTTAGGTGGTGACCTCTCTCCAGTTGTCAGGGCCTACACATGTGATCATGCACAGGGGGAAGGACTCATCTAGGGACCTATCATCAGGACCTTCCTTTATACCTTCTCTAGTGTACCCTCACGTGCCAGGCGTGCCCTCTTCCCGGTGTGACAATAGGACAGGAAATTTGAGAATAATGCCCCAGTGGCAAGTGAGAAAATTGTAGGATTTCTTTCTCCAGTGGCTGTGACCATGTGAAGGCCACACATGTAACCCTATATTAGATTGTAAAGCGTTTTACTAAACCCCTTTCTTTCTGGCTAGAGATTGGATACTTCAGCTCTCGGCATACGCCACAGAGAACTTCCTGCAGGCGGCAGACTTGGGCGTAGAGCTGCAGGAGGCCTGGATAACGCACAACGCCACCGTCTATGTCCTGAACCACAACAAGCACATCCTCGCATCTGGAAGACTAACATTGCTTGTGGAAACGCTAAAGAAGCTGCTTGCAGCACTTAAGAAAACTGGGCATTGTGGGTAAGTTTTGTGCTCTAATGTAGATGGACAAACCTTATTGATTTCATTGGTGAAATATTGATATTGGTGACGGCTACTGGGATCACGGGAAGGTTTATAGGTAGTTCATCAACTGTCTGCCCCTGACATAGAGGGGATCATGATAAGAATGTTGTAATTCTATGAAAGGGCTAGTCTATGCACTGGTGTCTGGTCGATGGTGGTCTGATAGTTGTGATCCACAGTGGTCTCTATAAAGGAGTGAATGTCACCTCTGCATATTATTCCTCGGGGAACCCAACAGAGACCAGCGTGTAGCGCCTTCTGAATGCCGCTGCCTTTTACAACCTCACTTCCGCTGTATCTGTATATATTGATCTATTCTCTATATCCAGATGTATTATTCAGTGTCCTATGGTGTAAATCTTAACATTTTACAGATTATATTCTGCAGGCATTGTCTTTGTGAGTTGTTAAAGTTTGTGCATGAGCATACAGCCAAATTGAACATGTTAAATGCATTAGTGTAAGCATGGTGGACGGCCAAAAGTTTCTATGGCTGGCATCTAAGCTAGAGTCTACATCTAGGTGTCACCTAATGGAGCAGAGCTAAAGCCATACACCAAGATATACACCCCATCTCAATGATTAGATATTATCAAAAACTTAATTTATTCGTATCATACATAAAGTAAAACACATATATTAATGGAGTCATTCAACAGTGTGATCTATTAATGTTATTTCTGTAAATTTGTTGAGATTATGAACTTACAGCATGATAGATCCAAAGGTCAAGAAAATTAACGTAGGAGGATGAGCGCTGAGAGTTAAATGACAAATACGGTCAGAGGCCAATTGTGTAGTGTGAGTTAAATATGCCGCCCTATGCAGCGTCTACCAATCGTAACGCAGGAGCTTCCACCAATGATCGCTGAAGGGGGCGGTATCCCGGAGGCTGTGTCACGCCACAGCTACATACCAGGTACATTGCCTGGTGTCGACACATCCCTTCTGTTGCTTCTTTACACGCCGATACAGCTCGCTACAATCGCCTGTGTAGCCACCTGTTTCCGGGCAGTGCTCGGAAACAGATGTATCTGTGGCCGGGTGCCTCCTACCGTCTTTACACGCCGCTACTACGGGGTATTTTGCCGCTACAAGCTACATTTGTAGCCTGTAGCTGGTTGTATCCACCCGCCAGTAGCGGCGTGTAAAGGTACCCTTAACATTTTACAGATTTTATATATCTGCAGGCATTGTCTTTTTATTGAGCTTGTTGTAAAGTTTTGCATCCGCATAACAGCCAAATTGAACATGTTAAACTGCAGTAGTGTAAAGCATGGTGGCGAGGCAGAGAGAAGTTTCTATTGGCTGTGCATTTAAGCAGAAGTCTCACATCTTAGGTGTCACCTAATGGAGCAGAGCTAAAAGCCATCAACACCAAAGAATATACAGGCCCATCTCAATGAATTAGAATATTATCAAAAAATGTATTTATTTCCGTAATTCAGTACATAAGTAAAACACATAAATTCATGGAGTCATTACAAACAGTGTGATCTATTTTAAGTGTTTATTTCTGTTAATATTGATGATTATGGCTTACAGCCAATGAAAACCCATAGGTCATTATCTCAGAAAATTAACGTAGGGAGGATGAAGGGTCTGAGAAATAAAATATGACCTAAATAGGTATCAGAGGCTTCACCTTGTGTGGTTGTGAGAATCACAACCACTATAAAAGCAGATCACGGCTGCTGCAGTCCGCAGCGTGGTGCATATAGAGTAGGGAGGATGAAGGGTTAAAAACCGCGCTGCCTTATCCCACGAGACATCAAGGGGTGAATATAATATTGGTTTACTATTCAACGTGTTTCAGGCTCCTGGCCCCTTCCTCAGGACATATCAATATCATATTACCATGTTGCAGGGCGTTTCAGGGAGGCCTGAAATATGTTGACTAATAAATCAATATTATATTCACTCTTTGATGTCTCGAGGAATATATGGCATCGTGGTTTTTCACCCTTCATCCTTCGTACTCTAACTTTCTGAAATAATGACCTTTGGGTTTTCATTGGCTGTAAGCCATAATCATCAACATTAACAGTAAATAAACACTTGGAATAGATCACTCTGTGTGTAATGACTCTATGTAATATATGGTTTCACTTTATGTATTGAATTACTGAAATAAATTAACTTTTTAATCATACTCTAATTCATTGAGATGCACCTATAAGTCATTTTTAAGCATTGTCCAGGAGTTTTCCATGCTAGAAACTGATTTAAAAAAGAATTTCTAAAAAAAAAGGCTTTAAAAAATGAATCAAACCGTGGTAATGTTAGGCTGGCTTCACACTGCAGTTTTTTCCTGATCAGGATTCATCAGGTTTGTGTGCCAAAACCAGGAGAGGAACCAGGAGAGAAAAGCTATAACTGAAAGATTGACACGTGATCTGGGTTTTGGAGACACTTCGGGTTTTGGCACACAAAGCCAGGGTCACATTTGCGGTTGACCTGGCCTGCGGATTCCGGTTCAACTTAGCAATTTTTCCATCACCGCATAGCGTTTCCGCTATGCGGTGCTGGAAACCGCTGTCCCCAGTATACCCGGTGTTTACCTGCACGACCTGTCACACAGGCAGCGGCTCGGAGGGCATTTTACAGCGCCGCACAGGAAATCGTGTCTGCAACGGTTTCCTGTGCGGCGCTGTAAAACGCCCTCCGAGCCGCTGCCTGTGTGACAGGTCGTGCAGGTAAACACCGGGTAACTAGGGACTGCGGTTTCCAGCACCGCATAGCGGAAACGCTATGCGGTGATGGAAAAATTGCTAAGTTGAAAACCGGAATCCGGCAGGCCAGGGTCCAACCGCAAATGTGACCCTGGCCAAACACTGATGAATCCTGATCAGGTAAAAACTGCAGTGTGAAAGCAGCCTTAGGGCGACTTCACACTGCGGTCAGGTCCGGTCCGGAGCTGTCAGGGATGAACCTAACAACCCTGGACTGGATCAGCACACAGAACCGGACGGCTCGCGAGCTAGCCGCAGTGCTGACCTATCAGCGACGGCAGCTGCGTGCGACTGCACACCGGACCGGAGGGCAAATTAGCCCTCCAGGTCTGTGTGCTGATCCTGTCCGGGGCTGTCAGGTTCATCCCTGATGGTGGGTTTACACGCTTCAATATCGTTGCGATATCGCAACTCAATGGCGCGGGAGCGCGCAATTAGTGCACGTTTCTCCCGCATCGCATTGGATGTTTACACGCTGCGATATCGGAATACAACGTCCGTGCGATGTCTACGCCCCCCAACCCAGGAACGATCCTTTAACATGGGAGTGAATGGGTGACGTTTCAAATCGCATCGTAGTTGTGCGTTTACACAGCACGATCCGGCTCCAATCTCCCTTCAATATCGGAGCATTGAATAGCACGCTCATTCAATCCCCGATATCGCATTGACATCGTTCCTGCATCGTATTGGACGTTCACAGCATACAACGCAGGAAAGATATCGGGTCCAACGATCGAACCACGTGACTTTTCATTGAAATTGGACGCCGATATCGCAACGTGTAAACCCGCCATGACAGCCCGGACCGTACCTGACCACAGTGTGAAGCCAGCCTTACTGAGTCCTCATTTCAGTTTTTTATAAAGCTTCTCTGGTTCACACCAGCCTCAGTGCTTTCTCTTCTTCAATAATTAGCTGCAGTGCTGATAGGTTTGTATGGACCGAACAGACTCTGTACCTCCTGCTCCCATTGTATCCACATATCAGTGTCACAACCTATTACTGACCACATCGGTGACATTTTTTTACATTTTGGGCAAAAAAAGGTTTTCATTTATGGCATATTCACATGATGTCTGTGACGCCACTCCTGTCACTGCTATAATTCAAAAAAACAGGATTGGGCGAGCCAGTAGCTATGCCATAAATGTCTACAAGGAGATATCTGCTTGAATTTCCATTCAGCATGTCCTATAAAACTTGTCCACCATGCCCCTATACAAATGTATTGCAGGAATGTGATACTGTGCCTCCGGCACATGTGCGGTCCGTGCGGACATACGGGGACACATGATCTCCTATGGTCCTCTTCACATTTCCATTTTTCAGCACAGACCGTGTCGCTGTGTGGAGCAGATAGCACACGGACAGCACACATGTGTCACATGATCTGTGACACATGTTACAAGCTCCGCCCACAAAAGGCATTGTCTCACACGTCAGTGGGTTCATGGATGTGTGAAACAGGCCTTAGAAAGTATTTACTCTGCACATATATCATGAATGATTTCTGTCATAGAACGGCTTATTTCCAACTGATCTGACTACTGATCACCTGACGCTAATCACTAATGACAAGTTTAGAGCCAGGTTAGTCAAGTGTTTAGGGGTCAGGTACCTGAAGAGCATAAACAGAGGCGCATAGTCAGGTCACCATCTGGAGTCAGAATACCTGGAAGGTAGTGGGTAAGAGCAAAGGGGCTAAATAATGAATGGATGATCAGAGCGAGGTCCAAGGTCAGGCAGAAATAGATCAATCAAACAGAGCACAGAAATACAGGCCAACAAGTACCACTGAACAGAATGCTACAACTAGCAATGATCTGGGAGAAACTGCTCAACTAAGTAGCTGGGCAATCACCGGGTACAAGGAACACCTGCAAAAACCCAGCACCTCCCAGAATCAGGTTGGATGATTGAGCGGTCACTCGCCCAATCTGATAGCTCTGCACGGCCGTGATTCCTTAGTGCAGAAAACAGTCACTCATTGTGCCATAGACAAACTGAGCGGAGGAATCGTGACACTGTTATTCGGGAGAAATTATATTTAGGTCTGCACAAAAGATCATCATTCTCGGCAGCACACAATCCAATGTAAACAGGACCTGTGCTGCCGAGAACAATGGCAGCCTGCGAACAGGCTATTAAACGATGGTCAGCCGGTAAACATTGCTAGATGGTGGTAGGTTAACTCTGGGCATCATTGTGCAATGTAATAGACCCTTAACCAGGTGAACTCTTTGATACAGTAGCCAGATAACACAACTAAATCTTCAGTGGAAACTAGTGTAAGAGTTTGTAGAGAAATAGCCCCAATTGTAAGTGTCTCTGCCGTTTTGTACGTTTCTGCCCAGCACTAAACCCCTTTTCTCTCGTACATGTCATTCAGGAACTCGGCGCTGCTGGCTGTGCTGTCCAGTGTCGTAGCCAAAGGCTTAATCCTTCACTGGATACCTGTGTCAGACGATAATAAAAGACCCGATACAAGTCTGCGTACAGAGAAAGGCAAGAAGGCTGCAGGGAAGGGACCGGAGAAATCTAATGTCGCACATGTTTTATCAATTGATCCACACGGCGCTCCTGATGTGCGGCTCGCCCTGGAGGTACGCATTCACTTTACAGAGATATCGCCGGGTAAATGAAGGCGGTTAGTATACGGTAACACTTTGACTGTTTGTGTAAATTGGACGGAGCTGCTGGCGCGGTTACTTTCTAGATAATTGCCCCAGTCTCCGCTTCCCATAGATCCCTAAATAAAGCGCTCAGAAGCCAGGCAGGAATGACAATGACAGAACACTTTCGCCTGCAGGTTACCATACGGCCCCGGACTCCTCGGCAGATTGTGCTTTGATTCTCAGGAGATTTTGGACTCATGAAATTTAATTAGTTTCTTTTCTTTAAAAAATATTCCGGAGGACATTTAAATGAAACATCCAATTGTTCCAATTGTCATGGCGGCAATCTGGCTGTAATGTTGTCATTTGTCATCGCCGCTGAGTTTCTACGTCTACATCCCTGCTGCCTCCATACAATGGAGAAACTTTTCATCTCCTAGGTCACTTTAATACTGCCATAATGCCAACGAATTATACCGCCTGTATTCAAGCTACAACACCTGGGCCTGATTCTTAAAAACAGACTTATATTACCCTGGACCAGAGGGCCCCAACCTTACTGAACTTGAGAGCCTCATCCAGAACCCCCCCCCAAAGGTAGTAACACCCAGAACCCCCATTACCTGTATAATTACAACCAAAGCTTAAACCTAGAAATCACACCGGGCAGTATACCAAGATCCAGGGGCTCCTACATTACCCCATTCAGATCTCAACTGTTCTTCAATGTGGGGCTACTCCCTGGAGTCACCATCTGGAGACCGACTCTTCATGGCTGTTTGCTGGACCTGGAGCTAATGCACCAAGCTGAAGGACAACTGTGAGCTACACATCACAGGACCCCGAGCCACCGGGGCGGGGAAACCCTGCCTTACACTGTACTGATGACTGTAAAGGAGTTTTCACATGGATAAATTTCATTTTAATCATTAGTTCTTAGAATAATAATTTCCATAATTAGATGTGATTAAACAAAATGTTCCTGTGTTGAGATAATCCTTTATATGTGTTCCTGCTATGTACTGTGTAATGGATGTGTCTGACCATACAGGGACATGGTCTGATCATACCACATCTCCTGTTATGAGATAATCGTATATATGTATCCGTGCTATGTACTGTGTAATGGATGTGTCTGACCGTACAGGGACATGGTCTGGTCATAGCACAGCTCCTGGGCTGGGGAAATGCAAAAAAGTATACATACATAGAAGATACATATATAAGATTATCTCAGCGCAGGAGATGTGGTGTGATCAGACCATGTCCCTGTACGGTCAGACACATCTATTACACAGTACATAGCAGGGACACATAAATAAGATTATCTCAGCGCAGGAGATGTGGTGTGATTAGACCATGTCCCTGTACGGTCAGACACATCTATTACACAGTACATAGCAGGGACACATAAATAAGATTATCTCAGCACAGGAGATGTGGTGTGATTAGACCATGTCCCTGTACGGTCAGACAAATCCATTACACAGTACATAGCAGGGACACATATATAAGGTTATCCCAGCACAGGGGATGTGGTATGATCAGACCATGTCCCTGTATGGTCAGACACATCCATTACACAGTACATAGCAGGGACACATATATAAGATTATCTCAGCACAGGAACATTTTTTTAAAGACAACCAATTGTTGAAATTATTATTATTCCAAGATCTATTGATTAAAATTAATTTAGTTCTTGGGGAAAACCCCTTTAATCTAGATCAAGGAGACTAGTAGGGGTCCAGATAGTACAGGCATAATATGGAAGGTCAAGTGGATTTGATCTGCAACCATATCAAAGCGGCCTTGAAAATATAAGTGGGGCCTAAAGTGCAGCATCATGTCTTTTATCTGATGGTCTGTTCGTTATTCTTTTAGATATGTGACTACGCCTTAGATTTGACCGGTGGCAGTTCCCTGGTGGAGGTGGTGCCCATCGCCATCAGACAGCAGCTCATTTCTACATGGGTGAAGGCAAAGCAGCTGCTCCAGCAGCAAATCGGAGCCAAACTGGGGACAGATGATGAGGTAGGACTACATTCGGCTCTGATGTTTTACCTAAGTCTGATTCCACTTTTTTTATTTTATTAAATTCATGTGTAATGTGGGTGATAAATGCTTGAATTTGGGGCTAAAAATAATTTTTCAATTGAGATTCATTAAAATATATTAATTGTTTGGATTTTGAAGGCCCTTTCTTCCCTGCACATTCAACTGTGATGTGATCTGTGATTATAAATCAACTGAGAAGAGCTCAGAAAGAGTTACAAGCTTGCTGTTGGGCTGTTATGGTCGACCGACTGACGCATTCTTAGTTAACTCATTCTGCTGCCAGCATTAGACAGTGCATCACAGCAAAGAAAACCTTTCAAACACCTCTAGAAGAGGCTGTTTCTCTACCTAGCATATGCTGGTTGTCAGGGAAATCTGTCTTCAGCGCCATACATGAATATGGCCATATAAGGGGGGAAGCTACACAGCGTTCACACTACAGCTGATCAGAGTCTCAGGTTACATCAGGCAGGGGGCAGTGCTGAGCTCAGGCTGTCAGCACACAGCTCCTGTGATCTTATCTGACTTCTCTCCATTTACATTCGCTGTGCTCTGTGCAATCAGCTGATGGCCTCCTCACAGCTTCTCAGCTAATAAAACAGATCAGAGCGCATGTGAATGGAGAGGAGTCAGGTAAGATCACAGGAGCAGTGTGCTTACAGCCTGAGCTCAGCACTGTCCCCTGCCTGATGTAACCTGAGACTCTGATCAGCTGTAGTGTGTACGCTGTGTAGTCTTCTTCCCCCACCCCCAGCTATATGGCCATTGTTAGTGTGTGGAGCTGAGGACGAATTCCCCTGACAACCAGCATATGTCAGGTTTAGAAACAGCCTAGTGAGGACATCTTCTAGAAGGTGTTTGAAAGGTTTTCTTCCAGATTTCACTTATAAAGTATATTTTAAAGTTTATCATAATCACTTGCTCTACATTATTATTTTATAAAAATCTAAACAGCGGTTACACTTTTAGGGTTTGCTCTCATTTTTTCTTTGTTTCTCTCTTTTTCTGTCTCTTATGGCCGCTTTACATGTCCCGATATCGTTGTCCAACAACGATAAAAAGTCACGTGGTCCGGCCGTTGCCGCCAATATCGTTCGTGCGTTGTAAATGTGCAATTCGATGCAAGAACGATGCCAAAACGATATCGTTGGGGAATTGTGCAGGCTCTCCAACTGCCCGATATTGGATGGACGATGTGGCAGGATCGTGCTGTGTGACAGCCCAACAACGATTTGGAGCACAACTTCCCCTATTCACTCCTATGTTAAATGGTCGTTCTCTGGTTCGCTCGTACAAGGGGGCGTAGACATCGCAGTTGTGTTGCCTGCCGATATCTCCCTGTGTGACAGATGCGATCTTGGATTACTGCCAAAAATGTGCGCGCTCCCGTGCCGTTGTATCCAATATCGGGACGATATCGGGACGTGTAAAGCGGCCATAAAGGCCGGGTTACACATAACGATGTTCCAGCGGCCTGACCAACGATCGTGATTGTTATGTGATCGTTGGTGAGATGCCACACAGGCAGATCTCACCAGTGACCTGTGTAACGACCTCGACATCGTGGAAAAGAATATAAACTATTCTTTTCCACGATGTCGTGGTCCCGCTACTGTATTCAGCAGGTGAACACTGGTAACCAGGGTACACATCGGGTTACTAAGCACAGCGCGCTGTGCTTAGTAACTGATGTGTACTCTGGTACCAGCACGCTGTGCTTAGAATCCCGATGTGTACCCTGGTTACCAGGGAACACATCGGGTTAGAAAGGCTCACATATGCCGATGTCTGCTGTCCAGTGGCAGACCAATGACCAAAAAATGGACCTGGCCATTCCGCAGCGACCAGTGATCGCTGCAGCATGTCACATGCAGCGACGTCGCTGCGAGGTCGCTGCTACGTCACAAAACCTGTGATGTTGCAATGATATCGTTAGCGATATCGCTGCGTGTAACTGGGCCTTTACTGTCATTTTGTTACCCCTCTTTTCTATCTCTAGTACTGCACTCTCCTTCCTTTATATTTCCTGTTTTTATTTGTCCCTGTTGTTTAATTCCTCTGGATCTCTTTCTTTCTCTTTGATGCTCTTTTTCTCTTGTTGTCTTTCTCTTTTTTTCCTTTTTCACTCTATCTGCTGTTTTTCTCCACTCTTTCTCTTGTTTTTCTCACATTCTCTCTTTTGTCTGTTTCTTTTTATTTTCTTACTCTCTTTGTGTCAGGCTCTTTTTTCACATGGTCTTTAAGGCTGGTTTGCACGTAGCAACAACGGCCAGCATCGTGTGACATGTGTGACTGCGGGAGATCAACGATCAACGAGCTCTCAGCACACACTGGGAGCAGATAACCAGGGTAAACATCGGGTAACTAAGCGCAGCGCTGCGCTTAGTTACCCGCTGTTTACCTTGGTTACCAGCGTTCTCGCTGGTCTCTGATCACTGGTGAGTCTGCCTGTGTGACAGCTCAGCAGCAATCAGATAACGATGTCCCAGCGACCCCCATCGTTGGTGGGGTCGCTGGGACATCAATATGTGTAACCAGGCTTTACTCTGTCTTTCTTTATCTTTGTTGCTGTTTTTCTTTCTGTTTCTCTTTGTGTCCCACTTTCCCTTATATCATTGTCTCTCTTTTTTCTTTCTTTCTTTCTTTCTTTCTTTCTTTCTTTCTTTCTTTCTTTCTTTCTTTCTTTCTTTCTTTCTTTCTTTCTCTTTTTGTATCTAAAGTCCTCTTTTAATATAACTGTATCATCTCATGATTAACCTCATGAAGTGAAAAAAAACATCTTTCCTACATACATACTCTTGAGAAAATTACAAAAATAAACATTTTCATTTTTTTAAATAAAGTTCTGTCCATTTAAAAGAAGGAAACTGGGTTGTGTAGACGTTGGGCTCTCCACTGTCTCACTATTCTGAGGGAAGTGGGGGAAGTCTGGGAGTGCACAGTAGAGTAACCGGTCTTATGGGGTGTGGTGGGAACAAATGTCGGAAATTTTGTCCATCTGGACCCCAAAAAACGATTTCCCTTCAGTATTGAGATAGCAAAATTTCGAGCTCGATCAAAACGACGTTAACCGTGCCGCTCATCGTCTGTAAATTTCTTACAAAGAAACTTTTACATTCTTTTGACGATTTATATAAAAACAGATTCCTAAGACAAAATCAAACACCTGGCTCATAAAATGACTTCCAAGAAGGATGAAATTGTCAAAACATTTAAGTGTTAATGATATGGCTGAGCGTAGTGTTAAATTAATAACGACTTTAACGACCTTCTGACAAAAGATGAAGAACAAAAGCAATATGTCCTGCAAGTTGTAAGCAAATGCCGAGTATTATATTCTGACGTTTCAAAAACTACTTTAACAAAAGCTCTAGAATAGATTAGATAACTATGTAAAATTATCAACTCATGTAGGTACTACGTCTGTATCTTTTTTGTGTCTGTTTTGTATGTATTATATACCTCATTTTTATACTTTAAAATAAAAAATGTCATTAGACTTATTAGTATTACTTGTTTTTTTATTATATTTCTACTTTAAACTCAAAAATATATACCAAAAAAACCCAAAATGTATCACTTAATAACAAAATATACGAAGTATGCTCCTAGTGGTACCAGGTCACATTCTTGGGGCTAAAAGCTGTTGTAACTCAGGTTTGTCTTAAAATAACAATTATGTATAAAATATAAATTTTGAAGAACAACATTAGCTTTATTTTGAGATATTAAGCGTGTTTTTATTATTTGCCGTTCTGGAGTTATGGCTCCATATGTCAGCTTTTTGGCCCAAAATTTGGATTTTTTTCAAACTTTGAGCGACGGGCGGCACGGGTTAACGTCGTTTGATCGAGCTCAAATTTTGGCTATCTCAATATCTGGAAAGGGGAATCGTTTTGTGGGGTCCAGACGGACAAAATTCCGACATCGATTTTTTGTGGTCACCCTAGTGCACAGAATGTAAACCCAGGGGAGATCTGTGGCTGGGTGATATGTGATATTGGCTGCAGTGAAAGATGGATTCCTTTATTTTACAGATCAACATCAAGGGAAGGTTTCTGACAGTGATAGTGAGCTAAATTTTTACCTAATTTTCCTCTCAATAATTATCTGGCCATTAGAGGAATTATTCACTGTTTGTGAAACTTAAGAGAAACATTGGTTTATCAGATTCTTTAATTGTATTTTACCAATCAGCTACTGACACAATAGGCAAATTGATATAAATCGCCTGTAATCCTGTAGATCTGAGAAGGAGGCTCTATTTACCAGTAAGGCTGGAGGCACACTGTCATGCATAAAACACAGAGCTTGTTTGATGCATGACAGTGATGCGAGTGTAATGCGTGTTTGCAGCGAGTGTGGTGCTTGTGGGTGAGTGTGCATGGCTGTATGCATGTGAGTGTGCTGTGAGTGTGCTGCATGAGTGCATGTGTGGTGCGTGTCAGTGTGATGCTGTCCGCGGTCTTGAACCAAACTTCAGGACCGTGGACAGCATTTGCCGGTGAATTCAAACTTCTCGGCTATCAAAGCCGCTGGGTTTGACAGTAACCAATCATCTTGCACCGCTATGACAGCAGCGGTGCAAGATGATTAGTAAAAACACAGCAGATGTTAAAATTTTAAAAATCCCGGGGTTTCGCTGAATACTAACCCCATCTGCAGCCTTTGTGTGTCATGTCAGCACAGAGGCTGCAGATGCGGCTAATAAGCTGGTGTCTGCAGGGCTAACCTGCTGTTTGTTTGGTGCCAGCATGTGTCCAGGGAGTGTCCACACTCCCTGGACACATGCTGTCATCACACCCTGGCTGGGCTGGGGTTAATACATGGTTAAAATCCATGCCGGCAATTGTCGGGTGTTATAAATTCACTTAAAAGCCGAGGGCGGTACTGTACGCAATTTGCATACAGTACATTGGTTCAGTCTCCTGAAGTCAGGAGCTGTCCGAGGTACTGTACGCTAATAGCGTACAGTACATACCCAGCGTCTCCTGACAGGAGCTGTCCAAGGTGCGATTTGCGTACAGCACCTCGGAAAGCTTCTGACAGGAGACTGAACCAATGTACTATACACTATTAACGTATAGTACCTCAGACAGTTCCTGACTTCAGGGGACTGAACCAATGTACTGTACACAAATTGCATACAGTACCGCCGCCGGCTTTTTAAGTGAATTTATAGCACCTGACAATTGCCGGCTTGGATTTTAACCATGTATTAACCCTTGCACAGCCAGGGTGTGATGACAGCATGTGTCCAGGGAGTGTGGACACTCCATGGACACATGCTGGCACTGCACAAACAGCAGGTTAACCCTGAAGACACCAGCTTATTAGCCGCATCTGCAGCGTCTGTGCTGACATGCCGCACAGAGGCTGCAGATGGGGTTAATGTTCAGCGAAACCCTGGTATTTTTAAAATGTTAACATCTGCTGTGATTTTACTAATCATCTTTCACCGCTGCTGTCACAGTGGTGCAAGATGATTAGTTACTGTACCGGGAAACCGGCAAATTCAATCTCCGCAGCTTTGACAGCCGCAGAGTTTGAAGCGATTTTTAATGCAAACGTATGCGACTAACGCATCGCGTGCTTTATGGGTGCGAGACTTTCTCGCACCCTTACACTTTCTTTGTCCACTCACGCAGGGAAATCGCGTGCAATCGCAGCATGCTGCGATTGAATACACATTTCCCTCGCAATGCGAGGGTAATGCGAGGAACTCGCACTAATAGGACCAGTAACATTTAAAAATACTGGTCCGAGTGCAATGCGAGTCTCCCTCGTATTACATTTGCGCAAGGCACACAGATAGTGTGCCTTCAGCCTTATAATCAGCTCCACCCACACAAATGGTATGTGCCAGGGAAGAACATGTCACCATACTCTCTGCTCTTCCCAGTAAAATGAAAGTAAAACTTGTGCTCCTGCAATAATGGGAGAAATCATCTGATTTACTACTGACTTGTATTTAAGAAAAGTCCTCTAATTTCATCCACTGGAACGTTTTGTGGTTTTCTCAGAACTGATAAAACCACTTTAAATTGATGAAGGTTGATGAAAATAACTTATATCAGGAATATGATGAGTTAGTTAGTAAATCAAAGGCCATATTATTATATATGATATTATACTGCCAGAATGAATGGTACATGTTTATCCACTTGTATGTGTTTTTCAGGAAAACAATGAAGGACAAAACCCAATGACCAGAGTGCTTGTCGCTGTCGAGATGCTCTCGTGTAACGGGTTAGGACTGATGGACTTCACCGCCCCAAGCCTCTCACAGGTCCGTCATATAGGAGACATTACACAGCACCAGAAAAGATATGTATGAGACTATAGGGTACAGAGGGGGGACCAATGTCTTCACATTATGGGTGGTTTATTTACAGTCACATTATCTATTAACGTCTTCCTGAAGTGTATGTACAACATAAGTCTAGGGTCACACGCCCGTATTTTCACTCATCCTAGAAAATCGGTCCAGTTATGCTAATCACACCCTGATCAGAGTATGGTTCGATTTTCTCCATCTTCTCCATTTTGTCAGTCCGTGAGAATTGATGTAATCAGAGTGCGGTCCGACTAGGAAGATGCATTATAATACACGGAGGACTATGGAGAGTGCATTATAATAATTGTATGACTATATGGGTGCACTATAATAATTGGAGGACTATGGAGAGTGCATTACAATAATTAAAGAACTATGGGGGTGCATTATAATATTTGGAGGACTATGGGGGTGCATTATAATAATTGAATGACTATATGGGTGCACTATAATAATTGGAGGACTATGGAGAGTGCATTACAATAATTAAAGAACTATGGGGGTGCATTATAATATATGGAGGACTATGGGGGTGCATTATAATAATTGAATGACTATATGGGTGCACTATAATAATTGGAGAACTATGGAGAGTGCATTACAATAATTAAAGAACTATGGGGGAACTATGGGGGTGCATTATAATATATGGAGGACTATGGGGGGGTGCATTATAATAATTGAATGACGATATGGGTGCACTATAATAATTGGAGGACTATGGAGAGTGCATTACAATAATTAAAGAACTATGGGGGTGCATTATAATATATGGAGGACTATGGGGGTGCATTATAATAATTGAATGACTATATGGGTGCACTATAATAATTGGAGAACTATGGAGAGTGCATTACAATAATTAAAGAACTATGGGGGTGCATTATAATATATGGAGGACTATGGGGGGGTGCATTATAATAATTGAATGACTATATGGGTGCACTATAATAATTGGAGGACTATGGAGAGTGCATTACAATAATTAAAGAACTATGGGGGTGCATTATAATATATGGAGGACTATGGGGGGTGCATTATAATACATGGAATACTATGGAGGTGCATTATAATAATTGGAGGGCAATGGGGAGTGCATTTTAATTGGAGGGCTATGGGAAGTGCATTATAATAATTGGAGGGCTATGGGAAGTGCATTATAATAATTGCACGGCTATGGGGTGCTTTATAATAATTGGAGAAATATGGGGGCTACATTATAAACATGGAGGACTGTGGGAAGTGCATCATAATACATTAAGGATTATTGGGATGCACTATAATAATTGGAGGAAAATGGGGATGCATTAATATAATTGATGGACTATGGGGAGTGCATTATTATAATTGAAGGACTATGGGGAGTGCATTATTATAATTGGTGGACTATAAGGAGTGCATTATAATAATTGAAGGACTATGGGGAGTGCATTATTATAATTGGTGGGCTATAAGGAGTGCATTATAATAATTGCAGGGCTATGGGGAGTGCCCTATAATAATTGCAGGGCTATGGGGAGTGCATTATAATACAGGGTTGACCATTTATATGGATGCACCTAAATAAAATGGGAATGGTTGGTGATATCAACTTCCTGTTTGTGGCACATTAGTATATGGGAGGGGGAAAGGTTTTCCAGATGGGTGCTGACCATGGTGGCCATTTTGAAATCGGCCATTTTGGATCCAACTTTATTTTTTTCAATGCGAAGAGGGTCATGTGACTCATCAAACGTATTGAGAATTTCATAAGGAAAACAATGGTGTGCTTGGTTTTACCATAACTTTATTCTTTCATTAATTATTTACAAGTTTATGACCACTTATAAAATGTGTTCAAAGTGCTGCCCATTTTGTTGGATTGTCAGTGCAACCCTCTTCTCCCACTCTTGACACACTGATAGCAACACCGCAGAAGAAATGCAGCACAGGCTTCCAGTATCCGTTGTTTCAGATGCTGCACATTTCGTATCTTCACAGCATAGACAATTGCCTTCAGATGAGGGATGAGGCAAACTTTTTTGTGAATGGTGAAGATAACAAACAAAACCAGCGCTATTGGTCTGACACTAACCCACAGAGGATAGATCCCTCCAAGACTGTTGGGACACAAACATTGATGGTATGGTGAGGTGGATGTGGTACAAAGAGAGTGGGGCCATTCTTCATCAATGGAAACCTCAATGCCACTGGATATCTGAATCATGTAGCAATTTCAAATATCCAGTGACATTGAGAAAGGTTCCATGAAAGACGTATCAGAGTCCGCACCCCAGACATTGATTGGCTGTGTACCAACCTCTAATTGATCATGGGTGAGTGGGTTGGGGCATTGGTCCAATATGCACTTTAGGTACTAGATGGAGTGAATAGGTATATCATTACTGTATATGTGTATATGCTTGTATTTTATTGTAACCCCAGGCACTGTGTACTTTGAAATATACCTATGTTGCTGGATGTCGGGCACGGCTGTCTCAGTCTGTCTCCCTTGATACCATTATTTTGGTCTGCACTGTATCTAAATGGTTTAGTTTTCACTGTACAACTGTTGGTGTCACATAAATTAATACTGCACTAGCAAGTACCATCTATTGTATTTGTTACTTTGACTAGTCCACTAGAGGGTACATTCTGATTCGTTTCTCTGTTCTCATATGTATAAAAGACTATGTGGTGCCCATTATTCTGTATAGAGGGCTATGTGAGGCCCATTATATTGTATCTCCATACTGTATGGAGGCCTATGTGTGGCCCATTATTCTATTTTTCTGTATGGAGGACTATGTGTGGCCCATTACCCTGTATAGAGGGCTATGAGTGACCCATTATTTTGTATGGAGGACTATGTTGGGCACATTATTCTGTATAGAGGACTATGTGGAGCCCATTATTCTGTATGGAGGACTATATTGGACCCATTATTCTGTATAGAGGGTTATGTGAGGCCCAGTATACTGTATCTCCATACTTTGTGGAGGACTATGTGAGTCCCATTATACTGTATCTCCATACTGTATGGAGGACTATGTGTGGCCCATTATACTATCTTTTCATACTATATGGAGGGCTATGTGAGGACCATTATACTGTATCTCCGTACTGTATGGAGGACTATGTGAGGCCTTTATACTGTATCACCATACTGTATGGAGGACTATGTGTGGCCCATTATACCTTATCTCCATACTGTATAGAGGACTATGTGTGGTCCATTATTCTGTAAAGAGGGCTATGTGTGGCCCATTATTCTGTATGGAGAACTATGTTGGGCACTTTATTCTGCATATAGGACTATGTGGAACCCATTATTCTGTATGGAGGATTATGTGGGGCCCATTATACTGTATCTCCATACTATGTGGAGGTCTATGTGAGGCCCTTTATTCTGTATACAGGGATATGTGAGGTCCATTATACTGTATCTCCATACTGTATGAAGGACTATGTGGGACCCATTATTCTATTATTTTGTATGGAGGACTATGTGTGGCCCATTACTCTGTATAGAGGGATATGTGAGGCTCATTATTCTGCATGGAGGACTATGTTGGGCACATTATTCTATGTAGAGGACTATGTGGAGCCCATTATTCTGTATGGAGGACTATATTGGACCCATTATTCTGTATCGAGCACTATGTGAGGCCCAATACTTTGTATAGAGGGCTCTGAGTGGCCCATTATACTGTATGGAGGATTATGTGGGGCCCATTATACTGTATCTCCATACTATGTGGAGGTCTATGTGAGGCCCTTTATTCTGTTTACAGGGCTATGTGAGGTCCATTATACTGTATCTCCCTACTGTATGAAGGACTATGTATGGCCTATTATACTTTATCTCCATATTGTATGGAGGACTATTTTTTTCAGAAAGGAGAGCAGAGTCAATACATATCCAATAATAAGGCTAGTTAAAGTAACAATCCAAGAGACGATAAATGCAAGTATTTATTGCTGTGACACCATCAATTGAACATTACAAACTACACCCAGGTGTACTGTATGTATTACAGACCAAGACATTTTGGTATCATGAGGAATAGACATAGATGGATGACACTGAAAACTGGTGGCACGTGTAAACAGTTAAAGTGCATAAGACAAAGTCCATGTACGATAATGGTACATGCAGGTGTAAATTCATCAGTTGTACAACATGTATAAACATATTAAAGTTACATGTATAGAAATACAGTCCTTATGCACCTAAAGTGCTAAACAGACTAGGTCCAAACGCACTCACCCATGACAAAACCAGACAGTCAGGTACAGCACACCAGTGTCTAGTGCTTAGACCCCGACACGTGTTTTGTGAACCTTCTTCCAGAGGGTTGTGAGGGGAGTAGCAATAGGTGCCTATAATAGACCCCACATTCCATCCTTATTGGGGATAAATGATATCCAGGTGTGCAGCTGGGACCAGCACATCGCTGGCAGGCATCCAACACTAGTTCTGGGATCAGAAGCAAACTTCCGGTGACATAACTTCACCGGAAGTGACGCGTCTATGCCTACCGCGCATGCACAGTCAACCGGCCCGCACTGCGCATGCGAGAAGATAGATCCGCTATTTTACAAGAGGGCAAAGAACAGGGCAGGCACAAAAACGTCCCCCTATTACAATAATCGTGGTCCCCTCTATAAAAACAAATAGGAGGTCATCTAAATAATCCCCATAACATCATCCACAGTAGAGAAAATAAGACTTCACAAGGTAGAAGATTGTGACGCACAGTGGCTTTCCATGTCGATTCAGTCCATCCATGGGTGACGTCTATGGGTAATGACCATAAGCAATGTCCTCCATTACACGTGGGAATAAAGTATCTTGAGGGAAGGTCCGCTCAGTCCTGTGCCCACCACATGCTCTATCAGCCCATGATGTGTGAACTAGAAGGCACAAGGGACTGTGAAAAACAGTGAGACAAGTAAGCACTCCAGTTGGAGATTTGTTCAAAGGCATCATAAAATTTCAGATACAACAACATGACGAACTCCACATCAATAGATTATGAGGTTGGGGTTTCACACAGGACAGTACCATCATAAGGAAGAGGCGATGTTCAATTTTTCATTGAGACCATTAGGACTCATGGTACCTAACCTCACAATCCACAGGCATTCCAAATGGGCCAGTTTGTTCTTCAGGTGCCCGCCTCGGCTACCCAGATTTACCATATTAATGCCACGAAACCTAAGGCATTTCGAGTTGCAGTCGTGGCACCATTTATAGTGTCTGGGAATCGTTCTAAGGAGATTCATGTCATCGACAGTTTTGGCACCAATGATGTCTCTGACATGCTTAGTTACTCTGACTCTAAACTCCCTGGATGTCTGCCCCACATAGATGAGGCCACATACACAGGTGGCGTAATAGATTACCCCCCTTGAGCTGCATGAGACGTGTTTTATGATGGTGAAATCCCTCAGACTGTCCACCAATTGGAAAGTTTTTGTCCTAATAATGATTTGACAGGCACCACGGGGATAACAGCCAAGTCGTGGTGCAGATGCCCCGAAAAGGGAGACTATATTCAGAACAGAGTGGCTGTGTACCAACATATCCCTGAAGGTACCTTTACACGCCGCTACTGGCGGGTGGATACAACCAGCTACATGCGACAAATGTAGCTTGCATCGGCAATATACCCCGTAGTAGCGGCGTGTGAAGACGGTAGTAGCCACCCGGCAGTAGCGGCACCTGTTTCCGAGCACTGCCCTGAAACAGGTGGCTACACAGCCGATTGTAGCGACCTGTATCGACGTGTAAAGAAGCAACAGAAGGGATGTGTCGACACCAGGCTATGTACCTGGTATCTAGCTGGGGCGTGACACAGGCTCTGGGAAACCACCCCCCTTCAGCGATCATTGGAGGAAGCTCCTGCATTACGATTGGTAGTCGCTGCATAGGGAGGCATATTTAAGGAGCTGACCAGTCACACTACACAATTGCTCGAGCGTCATGTATTAATCAGCCTCCTGCGCTGCCTGCCCAATCATGATGTTATTGCTTTGTCCTATCAGCGTACGGACGTCTCGTAATCCACAATTGTGGCACGCCTATGTGTTGTCCCTGCTGCACCAGTTCCGCCCATATTAGCTTGTTGTAGCGGTGTGTAAATGAGGTAAGGTGAGCTACAGAAGGTAACTTGAGACACCCGGCGGTGTATCCAGAGATAGATGTAACCTACCGTAGCGCACCTTGTTGCGGCGTGTAAAGGTGGTGCGATTACCGTTTGCAACCGTTTCTGCGTGCTCGTGCACGTGAAGTAGCTGGTTGTATCCACCCGCCAGTAGTGGCGTGTAAAGGTACCCTGAGGCTCCTGCCCTGCCGTCATCAGCGGACGGTCCAGGAGGAAATCACGCCAAAGAGCTCTATCAAAGTATGGAATTATTTGGATGTCAGAAAAAGTGACACGAAACCAAGTCTTTTTTTATATAACAACTTTTTATTTAATTCTCCAAGGAGTCTAGCAATATAATAACTGAGCTTTGTCTCCTGTACCTACAGCACATGGACGGGATTCAGGTCAGAAGAGTAATATATAAAGGGAAGTGAAGAGATCAATTGTTTCTTTCATCTTTCTGGTGCTGACAATAAAATTCAGTCTTTAGGTTCATCTTGTTATGTATATTCTGTATGTGTGTTTGATACATCTGTCACATAGCAAAGATGATAGCGCAAGAAAGCGAAGACCATTACACGGTCATGATTACAGCACAATGAATGCCCTAACAACAAAACCCAAAAAACAGTGGTGGAATTATGTGGGGTTTTCACCAATTCACCCCTACATGAAATCATTGTTAGGGTATGTGCCTACAGGAAGGTTTAGTGGCGTTCAAACCGCCAGTAAACCGCTGGAAATTATCAGTTCTGAGCTCAGAAGTCTCCAGCTGTTTTCCGGCGGTTTTCCGGCGGTTTTTTTTCAGCGTGTGCACAGCGTTTTTCAGTCGGTTTTTCCAGCGGTTTTTCCGGCAGTTTTCTATGGAGGATTTTGTTCATGGAACCGATCAAAAACCGCTGAGAAGAATTGACATGTTGTATGCTGCTAAACCGCTGGAAAACCGCTCAACCTCTGGCAGATCCGCTCACATAAACCCACTATGTGTGCACAGCGGTTTCTAAATTACATAGGGTTACTCGTAAGTCCTAAAGCTGCTTAGGATTTACATAAATTTAAATAAAACCTATGCTAAACCGCCGGCGGTTTTCGCTGCTAAACCTCCACTAAACCTTCCTGTGGGCACATACCCTTATGGGTATGTGCCCACTGGACAGTTCTGCATCTTTGCAGACCGTCAGAAAACCGGTGGAGATTTGCAGAAACTGAGTTTTCTGACCTCAGCAGTGTACATCGTTTTTTGAGCGGTTTTTAAGCAGTTTTATAGCATTTGTACAGCGTTTTATCGGCGGTTTTCTGGCGGTTTTTCTTAGCGTTTTAAAGACTGTTTTTTGTGCACTTGTAAGCTAGAACCGCTGGAAAAACGCTCAAAAGAAGTCACTTGCTCTATCTTTGAAAACCGGTGGAAAACCGGTGAAGAAAGTGGAAAGGAGACAAAAAAAAACGTTCTAATGTACACAGCGTTTTCTAAACTCCATTGACTAGCATGTTAATCCAACCGGTGGCTAGGATTAACATAAATTAACATAAAACTCAGCGGAAAACGCCGACGGAAAACGCTAAAAAACAGCCCACAAAACGTCCAGTGGGCACATAGCCTATAAGTTTTCAGAATTTCGGAAAATCACTCAGAAGGTACGGGGTTAATGCATGAAACATATCCCCTATGTATCCCATTCCAAAATTAGGTAATTGCTCCATCGTTGCGATAGACGGCCAATTTAATAGGTAGACAAAGATGTCATGCCACAAATATCCATCAGTGATAAATTGGATTTAGGTGCAGAATATATCGAGATAAAACCGGCAACTCTTCCTCCATTAATGCCTGTGAATGGGGGATTTAGCAGATCCGGAAAAGCTGGGAATTTTTGCATCACTTATTTTTAAAGGGAACCTGACATGTCTTTTTTTTTATTTAAACCAACCCCATTGTTATTTAGATCATGCACTGGGCAAAATAAACCCATGCCTTTATCACAGAAAAACACATAAGATGCATTAGGTACCTGCACGCTCAGTCATCGGGGTGGATACATCAGCTGGTATCAGTCTCATCAATCCACATTTAGTCATGCAGTTTTTAACCATAGTCACGTCGCCTGCATTGTAATATATTAACTTCACTTAGGCCGGCTTCACACCACGTTTATTTGCTCTCAGGTTCTGTCTGGTGTTTTGCAGGATGCACTGGACAGAACCTGACAGCCCCGGACAAAACAAAACCGGACAGCAAATATGCCCTCCAGTCCTGTTTTGTGCTGGAACCCTCCCTGCCGCGGCTTCCGCTGTCCAAGTGCTGAAATTTCAGCAGTGGAGCTCTCAGCTCATTCAGCACCCCGTCGTCCAGGAACCTGATAGTTTTGCTGCCGAATCCGGCGCCTATAGACTCCCATGTTATAGGGCACCGGATCACTCCGAATCTGGGAGGATCAGGTTTCGATCAAAAAACGAAACCGAATCCAGCTGGACAGACAGCAGAACGGATGGCAGATAACTGCCATCCGGCCCAACTGGCGCCATAGGCATATAACAGAGGCCAAATCAGATCCAGGGCTGTCCGGTTCACACCGGATAGCCCCGATCCCAAAAAACGTGGTGTGAAGCCGGCCTTAAGGAGCTGCAGAAATTCACTAATGCTGTGGAAGGTCCTGTGGTAATGTCACGACCATGTGACTGTAAGAGGCGGAGCTAAGCAGGCCTAATGATAGGAAATGTAAGCTTAGCTCCTCCCATTTTGGTCACATGGTCGTGACATTGCCACAAGTTCTTCTACAGCATTAATGAATTTCTGCAGGTCCTTCAGTGTGTGAATATATTACAATAACTTCATTTAAAGAACTGCACGACTAATGTGGAGTGATGTGACTGATACCAGCTGATGTATCCACCCCGATGACTGAGCGTGCAGGTACCTAATGCATCGTATGTGTTTTTCTGTGATAAATGGATGGGTTTATTGTCTTTCTAAACCAGGTTAGTGATGCCCAGTGCATGATCTAAATAACAATGGGGTTGGTTGTAAAACAAAAAAGATGTATCAGGTTCCCTTTAAAGGGAATCTGTCAGAAGGTTTTTGCAACCTAATTTGAAAGCAGCATAATGTAGAGAGAGAGAGAGACCCTGATTCCAGCAATGTGTCACTTACTGGGCTAATTGCTGTAGTTTTGATAAAATCATTACACTACAGGACTAGTAAACCTGCTGCGATGTAGTGCTCCATATTCATGAGCTCTATAGAACCCCACCCTGACCACTGATTACCAGTTTCTGCCTATGCACAGTGTACACAGAAAGCTGCCAATCAGTGGTGTGGTGGGGTTATATATTGCTCTGGTAGATCTGCAGCGGAGATAACTGTGATTTTATCAAAATGACAGCAAGCAGCTTAGTAAGTGACACATCGCTGGGATCAGAGTCACTGCTGCTCTCGGATAGGCTGGTGCACACCTGGTGACAGATTCCCCTTAACATTCATTGAGAATTTGCTTTGGCTCTTCAGGGCCATGTTTCTACTTGGTGTAAAACATTCCAGTTTGTTCTTCTCCATTTTTTTAATTTTGCAAAAAATTGGCTATATTTTAAATTTTAAGAAAGTATAAATGACTTGATGATGACTCGCGCACGATGTGGGCTTATACACGCTGCAAAAATGCAGATCTTTGGTGCGTCTTTCCCCATAGACTTCAATGGGGAGCTTTAAATAAACATTTCAAATCGTAATTGAGATTTTAAGTGAAGAGTTGCAAAAAAAACCTTATTAAGGAACATTTCATCAGTCCTGCATGCAAAAAAGGGGAAATATGAAAAAGCAACAAAAACGCTAGCATGTACTTTGGTGCAGACACTAACCTCGTGGAAGCATTGCAGCATTTTTAGTACTTGGGACGAAGCCATGAAGTCACAAGAGCGGATTCTGAAACCACATACATTGTGTGATATTCTGTTGGGAAATGTTTATGCTCTATGTGTCTATATGTTGCTCCCAGTGGTTGTGGTGTGAATTGCCAGCTGTTAAGAGCTGTTCTAGTTTTTTTTCCTTCATGGAGGAAGTAGACTTGAACTCTAGCACCACCTATTGGAAGTAGCAATCCTACAAGTCAAAAAACGACTCTTTAACGAGTCTTGTCATATGATTTAGGATTTATACCAGATCAGAATCCCAATTTGCAGACACAGTGTTTTGGGGTACTGTCTGTCATCAGTGCAAAGTATGAGATTGGATATGGCTGTATGAGAAGCTAATGTCTAAGGCCGGCTTCACACTGTGTGTGTGATCCGATCCGTGGCTGTCCGCTTGAGGCAGACAGCCGCAGACCGGATCAGCACACAGGACTGGGGGGCTATTATGTCCTCTGTTCCTGTGTGCAGGGCGCGCAGCTGAAGCCGCTGACAAGTCAGGACTGCGGCGCCCGCGGTCCTCACCTATCAGCAGTGGGAACTGCGTGTGGCTGCACACAGGAACGGAGGACATAATAGCCCCCCAGTCCTGTGTGTTGATCCGGTCCGCGGCTGTCTGCCTCAAGCGGACAGCCACGGATCGGATCACACATGCAGTGTGAAGCCAGCCTTAGGGGTAAGATTTTCAGGATTGCTACTTCCAATAAGTGGCACTAAAGTTCAAGTACTCTCTGAAGAGACAATTTGCATATTTTATTTCCCATAGCAGCATTATGGCTTTTAAGTCTCCTCACATTGGCCTGCCTGGTCAGGTGCGTCACTCTCCACAATGAGAAAAGCCTACCTGTCACTGGTGGTAGTAACGGACAAGGGGATAAGGTAGCAGGATGGCAGTCACAGGCAAAAGGCGATCAGGGGAAATAGTCTGATTGGGGGCCCCTTGCTGACCCTATTCCCAGAAGTACTTCTAAAGTTGATGATGTCTGGGCCACCAGACATGCCCTGCTCCTGACCAGCCCTAGGCTATAACCCCCCACACCTCCAACCAGGGATCGGCATAAGCACAGCAGTTCCAAGAAAGATGAATTCACCACGAAACTACACAACAGGGAAGCTCCGGCAGAACAGCACACGGCGTCAGCAAAGCTCATGGTTTTTGCAGAGAATAAACTCTATCAGCGACACCAGCTGATGGTCCATGGGACTACATAAAGGCTGGGGGAGTGGTAAAACCACATCAGCAACTACAACTATACTGCTGAGCCACAAAAGTTAACGCTTAATGGACTAAAGAAAATTAACTCCATGGTGGTTAATGTGTCTCTTTCTTCTAACCTCTCCTGTAACCAGGTATGGAAGATGGCTTTGGAGTGTGACTGGTCAGATCCTATTGTGGAGCTACAGGTATTAACGAGGCTGGCGAACTTCGCCTACAATGCACACGACCTAGAACTAGCCTCGTCTTGTACCCGGAGAGCGCTGGCGTTTGAGGAAAAGATAAGAAAACAAGACTTGTATGTATAGATGTTGTCGTTACGCGCTTTCACACTCAATCTTTCTTAATTAGATCTTTGTCCTTTTTCGCTTTCTGCTTTTGATGCCATTTTATGTCATTGGTACATTATTTAAAGTGCTAGTAAAATACATTGCCAGCGAGCGATGCGTGAGTCTGCAGAAAAGTGAGATTAGTATTGCTGCAAAGTTACGGAAAGAGCAAAGTCTAATGAAGGGCAACAGTGACCCCTGCTGGCTGGCTGCAATATTACATCTTCAGGTTGATTATGTGCACAAGTTTTTTTTTTATTTAATTGGGAATAGATCAATGTTGCTATTTTAGTTGAAAAGGTGTCAATATTGTTTTTTATTTTATTTTTAGATTTTTTTTATTGCATGATCAAGAATGAAATGATTTGGGGATACATTTTTAGTATTGTAGAACAGACACAGAAAAAGTAAAAGATGGCGTTATCACTTTATATATGTAGAAAGTTTGGTATCAAAAGGGTTAAGAACTGTTAAATAATTGAATGAACCATAATGGAAGGTTAATACCTTATCAAAAGCAACATTTAATCAGAGGGGAGACGTGAAGAGAGAATGTTGCTTTGCCATTGTTAAAAGAACCTGCCAACCTCAGTCATCACAGGCTGTGAACTGACCTACGTGCTGAGGTAAGAAGAGACTGCTCACATTGCTGTTCACCCTGTCTATCTGATCTAATACTGGCAATACTAGGGGTGCTGAGGTAAGAAGAGACTGCTCACACTACTGTTCACACTTTCTATCTGATCTAATTCTGACAATACCAGGGGTGCTGAGGTAAGAAGTGGCTGTTCATACTGCTGTCTACCCTGTCTTTCTAATCTAACTCTGGAGATACTAGAGCTGCTGAAGTAAGAAGTGGCTGCTCATACTGCTTTCCACCCTATCTATCTCAACTAATACTGAAGATACCAGAAGTGCTGAAGTGGGAGGAGGCTGTGCACACTGCTCTCCACCATGTCCATCTGATCTAATATTGGAAGCACCAGAAGTTCTGAGGTAAGAAGAGGCTGCTCACACTGCTTTCCACCCTGTCTATATGAACTATTACTGGAGATACCAGGGGTGCTGAGGTAAGAAGAGACTGCTCACACGACTGTTCACACTTTCTATCTGATCTAATTCTGACGATACCAGGGGTGCTGAGGTAAGAAGTGGCTGTTCATACTGCTGTCTACCCTGTCTTTCTAATCTAACTCTGAAAACTAGAAGAAAAGTAGAAAAGCGCACATAGGGTCTTAGGGTGCTTTCACACTACGGATTTTTAGGGAGCCGATGCTGTCCGATATAAATCGGACAGCATCGGCTCCCTTCTGATACTTGGAATCGGGTGCCAAATAGGCACCCGATTCCGGCATAAAATCGTTGCCGGGCTGAAAAAAAAAAAAAAAAAAAAAAGTTTATTCTCACCTCCCCCCGAGCCCCCGTCGTCTCCCGCCGTCTTCCTGGAGGCTCCCGGTGGCTCATGCAGGTTCCCGGTGGCTGCAGAGGTCTTCCTCTGCTGTTCAGGACCTGCGGTGATGTCACAGTCACGTGACCGCGGGTTCCACCATGGTAACCCGCGGTCACATGACTGTGACATCACCGCAGGTCCTATACAGCAGAGGAAGACCTCTGCTGACACCGGGAACCTGCATGAGCCACCGGCAACCTCCTGGAAGACAGGGGGGCTCGGGGGAAGGTGAGAATAAACTTTTTTTTTTTTTTTAACCCCTGTGCTCCCAGTTGAGCATTTTTACTGTACTGAGCATGCTCAGTACAGTAAAATAGGGTCCGAGGAGACATCAGGTGTTTCCTCGGACCCTTCTCCATAGGGCCCCATGTTATAGGGATCAGGTCAGATCGGATGTGCACTAAATGCCATCCGATTTGGTCCGATCCGAGTCTGTCAGATTTTATTTTCGGTGCAAATATCGTTGCAGGCAACGATTTTTTTCACTGGAAAAAAATCGGGAAAAATCGGGCAGAATCGGATCGGACCAAATCGGATAGCATTTAGTGCACATCCGATTCGGTCCGATCCCCATAGGGATGCATGGGGTCCGAAAATCGGTCCGATGCTGTCCGATTTTTATCGGACAGCATCGGAAATGAAGAGATCGTAGTGTGAAAGCACCCTTATCCGGGTGTAACCGGGGTGTTGTATTGTGTGCTGTTGCACTAACCTTATGTTGTTGTCAGAGTCACAACAACTATTGAAGCATAAGCCGGCTTGCAGCACTCCGCCCAAGGGAAACCGATTAAAGCATTAGATGAAAGGTGGTAATTCGTGCTCTGCCGTCTGTCCAAGAAATTCAAGGAATCACAAGATGTTAAAAGCAATACCTTTAATGTCTAATGCTTACGCGTTTCGTGGTACTTCAGACCACTTCATCAGAGATCCACAGAGGTAAACCTTGAATTTCTTGTAACCAACGGACAGACGGCAGCGCACGAATTACCACCTTTCATCTAATGCTTTAATCTAACTCTGGAGATACTAGAGCTGCTGAGGTAAGAAGTGGCTGCTCATACTGCTTTCCACCCTATCTATCTCAACTAATACTGAAGATACCAGAAGTGCTGAAGTGGGAGGAGGCTGCACACACTGCTGTCCACCATGTCTATCTGATCTAATATTGGAAGCACCAGAAGTTCTGAGGTAAGAGGCTGCTCACACTGCTTTCCACCCTGTCTATATGAACTATTACTGGAGATACCAGAGGTGCTGACATAAGAAGAGGCTGCTCACACTGCTGTTTTTCCTGTCTCTCTGATCTAATACTGAAAATACTAGGTGTGCTGAGGGAGGAAGAGGCTGCTTACACTGTAATTCACCCTATCTGATCTAATACTGGAAATACCAGGGGTGCTGAGGTAAGAAGAGGTTGTTCACGCTGTTGTTCACCCTATCTGATCTGATACTGGCGATACCAGGGGTGCTGGGGTAAGAAGAGGTTGTTCATGGTGTTGTTCACCCTTAATTCTGGAGATCCCAGTGGTGCTGAAGTAAGAAGAGGTTGTTCATGGTGTTGTTCACCCTTAATTCTGGAGATCCCAGTGGTGCTGAGGTAAGAAGAGGCTGTTCACACTGTTGTCCACCCTATGTGATCTGATACTGGAGATACCAGGGGTGCTGAGGTAAGAAGAGGCTGCTTACACTGTTGTCCACCCTTTCTGATATGACACTGGAGATACCAGGGGTGCTGAGGTAAGAAGAGGTTGTTCACGCTGTTGTTCACCCTTAGTTCTGGAGATACCAGAGGTGCTGAGGTAAGAAGAAGCTGTTCACACTGTTGTCCACCTTATCTGATCTAATACTGGAAATATCATTAAAGCTTAGGTAAGAAGAGAGTGGTCACACCATAGTTGTCCACATTATCTGATCTAATACTTGAGTTATCTGAATTAATACTGGATATATCAGTGCTGCTGAGGTAGGATGAGGCTGCTCACACTGCTGTCCACCCTGTCTATCTGATCTTATACTGGAGATCCCAGGGTTGCTGAGGTAAGAATAGGCTGCTCACACCCCTGTCCACCCTGTCTATCTGATCTAATACTGGAGATCCCAGGTGTGCTGAGGTAAGAAGAGGTTGCTCACACTGCTGTCCACCCTATCTTTTTGAAAGCTGAGCAGATGCTGTAACCTGGAGGTACTTGTTATAAGTTATCTCCAGGTCACAGCAGCAGAGCTTCCTACCACACATTCTCACCAGCATCTTTTCTATTTAAGGGGTATAATCTTAATATGTAGTAGGTGTAATACTAATATTAGCAAGTACTTCCAATTAGAAATGCAGTATAATTCTCCTGATTAGCTGTCACTTCCCTCATGTGCAGGACATTACAGCTTAGGTATCCATGGTTACGATCACTCATATGGTGACAGTTAGCTGTTAGTGGTCGTAACCATGGATACCTAAGCTGTAATGTCCTGCACATGAGGTAAGTGATAGCTAATCAGGAGAATTATATTACATTTCTAATTGGAGGAATTTGCTAATATTATTATTACACTTACTCCATATTGGGATAGGATATTAGAGATTGGAATACCCCTTAAACGTTAAAATCCGGTTTGTCTGAGTGTAAAAAGACAGCTGCCATCTTGATGTAGTATTGTGATAGCAGTAATCATTGACAACATGAATTTGGCCTCATTCAATAGCTGTTTTGCTGTCCAGGCCAGTGGAGCACATTAGCAATTGAGTAGCGGCATATTGGCATTTTATAGCTGTTTCTAAAAGGATAATTCTCTAGATGAAGATTATGTGGGAATGTAAATACTGTAATAGCTCTTATTCAATAAGTAATTAGGAAATTGCTTGTGACTCTCACAGCCGCAGTCCTCCATTGGCGTATGAATTGTTGAGCGTCACCTCTTGTATTCAAGGCCAAAGCATAATGGATAGCTTGGCCGGGAAAAAACACTTTCGCCTTTCTGCCATCAAAGCCTTTGAAATGAGCTCAAGGTAGGTCTTTATGGAGCCATGCTGCTGTCTTGTTTTTTTATGTATTAATCGAGTTGGGGGGAAAAAGCAATTATGAATATGTTTTTTTTAAAGGTTTTTTTTTAGGGGCTTTAATATTGATCAATAGGCTAAGTGCTTAATGTCAGATCAATAGGGTCAGACGCCCAGTTTCTCCACCGATCAGTTGATTGAAGGGTTAAAGGGGCCATAGCGTTCTGCCAAGCGCTTACCTCTTCATTGTTTACCAGCTACAGCGCTGTACATTATGTAGTGGCTGTGTTTGGTACTGCAGTTTAGTCCACTGAGCCTGAAACGGGACTAAGCTGATGACACTTAGAAGGAATCTGTCACCTGGTTTTTGCTAGGTCATATGAGAGCAGCATGATGTCGGCAAAGATGCCATGTGCCCATGTTACAGAAATGTCTGCACCAAATATGCATCTTCTGGCAGGAAAAGCGCTGCGGCAAAAATACACATTTTTGTTGTGATTTAGTGAGATTTTCTTAATGAAGTCTAGAGATGGGTGAACCTGCAGATGTTCGGGTACACCAGTGCTGGCCAGACTTTAAAAATAGACCGGTTTCGGGATGGACTTGAGTATGAACCTCATACAAGTCTATGGTACCCCAAAGTAATTGGTGGCTGGGGGCTGAAAAAAGAATTAAAATGGAAATTAAAATGTTAAACCATACTTACCACTGTCTGTGCTGCTGTCCTTGCTGCTCTCACACTACTTTCTAGTCCGCTCATTAAACCTCATGAATATTCACTGCCCCCCCTGCCCACCCTCTGTGACACAGTCTGTGATTGGTTGCCCAGCCTCACAGTAGCTTTCTGAGTTCCCAGAGTGTAAAAATAAATTAATCATTTAAAAAAGTACTCTCGGGTCCCCCATATTTGACATACAGCACAGATAAAGCACACTAGCTGCAGCCCCCAGACGTGTGTATTATGCTGTCTGGGTATCAACATACAGGGGACCCTATGCAAGTTTTTTTTTTAATTATTTAAATACATAATTAAAAAAAAATGTCATCGAGTCCCCCTCCAAATTTGTTACTCAGCCAAGACAAAGCACATGGCTTGGGGTTGGTATTCTCACTCTGGGGAGTCACCTAGTTATTGGGCCCCCCAGGCTACGAATAGCAGCCCACATCCGCCCCAGATTTGGTGCATCCTTTAGGTGCATTCTTATTGCCCTGGTGTGGTGGGAATCGGGGTAATATGAGGGGTTAAAGACAGCTGTGAATTGACAGCTGTCTGCAAGCCCTGGAAGTCTATGAGACCCCAACATTACCATTCTTGTAAATAAATAGTTAAGAAAAACATAGCTATGGAGAAAAATCCTTTATTTAAAAAAAAAAACAGAGACACCCTTATTTATTAACCCCAAACTTACCCATGTAGCTCGACGATGCGCCAAATCTGGGGCGACTGCGGGCTGCTCTTCCTGGCCTGGGGAGGCCCAATAATTATGGGCATCCCCAGGGTGAGAATACCAATCCCCAGCCGTGTGCTTTATCTTGGCTGAGGATCAAAATTTGGAGGGATCACACACAGGTTTTTTAAATTATTTATATAATTTTACTTTCCGGGGACACAGACAACTAGTGTGAGGCTGAGCAACCAACCACAGATGCTGTCACAGAGGGCAGGCAGGGCATGCAGTGAATATTCATGAGATTTAATGAGGACAGTGATTGGGAGGATAAAGGAGATGAGAGGACAGTGTTTGTGAGGACAAAGAAGGTGGGAGAACAGTGATTGGAAGGACAAAGGAGGCAGGAGAATAGTGATTTGGAGGACAAGGGAGGTGGGAGGACAGTGATTGTGAGGATAAAGGAGGCGGGAAGACAAAAGACTCAGGAGGACAGTGATTGAGAGGACAATGGAGGTTGAAGGACAGTGATTGGAAGGACAACGGAAGTGGGAGAACAGTGACTGGGAGGAAAAAGGAGACAGGAGGATAAGAGAGGACAGTGATTGGGAGGACAGGGGAGGCAGGAGGACAGTGTTTGGGAGGACAACGGAAGTGGGAGAACAGTGACTGGGAGGAAAAAGGAGGCAGGAGGATAAGAGAAGACAGTGATTGGGAGGACAAGGGAGGCAGGAGGACAGTGTTTGGGAGGACAAAGGAGGTGGGAGGACAGTGTTTGGGAGGACAAAGGAGTTGGGAGGACAGTGATTGGGTGGTAAATTATGCACCAAGTACAAACCAGCTCCAACCATCAGATCGTAGTAGTAGGATTTTAACTAGTATTTTCTTAGATATGCAGGGGTCTGGGTGGATTTACAGTAGTTCCCTTTAAGTAAATGATCTTTATTGCAACTTATTAATTATTCATTCATTATTGTATATACCGTAACTAAAAAACCACAACCCTCATTAGTATTTGTGTTTTTATTCATGCCCCATTTTCATTAATATGTTGTATGTATATTGGGATGGTATAGTTGGATTGGGTAAAAATTATATGACAAGTATTCCTATAGAAAAGGATTGCATATATTGTGATATCCTCTGTAAACGCTCTGAAACCGTTCAGTTAACAGCTCAAGATTCTTTTGACTTTCCTAAAAGAAAAGACAAAACATTGAATTCTGGAATTTGACACGTCATCTTTACACAAAACAAAAAGCTATTCTTTTTTAACACATTTTGCCAATTTTCAAAGGTATTGAGAAAAAGAGATAATTATTAGTAGAATGGGCATGGCCAAAAATGTACCAACGTTTACCCCATAAATTGGCATAAATATAAGCTCACATCTAGACCTGCTCCTTACTGGCATAGTTTTCATATTATGGAACATGGAGAGATAAAGATGTGCTAAATTCCTCTAAGGTCGGCTTCACACCATGGGTTTTTGGGTCTTGGGCTGTCCGGTGTGAACCTGACAGCTCCGGATCCGATTTTGCCCCTATTGTATCCTCAGAATGCCAGATGGGGCCGGATGGCAGTTATTTGCCATCCAGGTTGGTGTGTGTCCGACAGGATCCCGCTGTTTTCGTTTTTTCCCCTGGACACAAAATCGGAGCTTGCTAATGTGAAGCCAGCCTAAGTGCGGTGAAATTGGAAAAAAAAGTGAAATTCCACATTTTAATTCATCATGCTCACTATATGGTAAAACTGACCAATCAGTATGATTCCCCAGGTCGGTATGAGTTCGTAGATACCAAACATGTATACTTTTTTTCTTTATTTAATTGGTGAAAAAAAATCAGGAGGTTGTTTCCTCAAACAATTTGTGCATTGTGGGCATTTTACAGGACCCTTAAAGTTCTAATGTTTTGGGATCTGGGGCTAAATGACGGCTTATTTTCTGCACCCTGAGATGGCATTTTAAAAATACCATTTTTCAGTAGATGTGATGGTTTGATCACATCTTATTTTATTGCATTGTTGCGGTGGCCAAAAAAATTCTGGCATTTTTAATGTATTTTTTTCATTAGCCTGCTTACCACTCGGATTATCTTATTTTTTGTGTCTGGGGCAAAAATCAAACAAAACCGGATCTGTTTTTTCTACGCTTGTCAGGACTAAATCCCCATCCTTCCCCCCTCTTTCCTCCCCATCCTATCCAGCACCCTATTCCTTCCTACTCTCCCCCCTTCTTGACTCACTCACCTTTATCCCTTATATTTAACTCAGTCCCCCCTTTCCCTCTTTATTCTACCCACAAAAGAATATTCACTTCTTCTTGTTAAATGCTTTCTTGATTAATCTGTTGAACATTCATAAATAAATAATTTACAAAAAAAAAACATGACGGGTGCAAAAAGCCTCACACTGGCGTATAAAATGGATGAGTGCGATGCGAGAAAACAAATCGCATCCCACTTATTCAATGAGTCTGTGCTGATCTGCGAGTTTTTTCTCAGCTGTATTTAGGCTGAGGAAAAAAATTGCATCATGCTGCATATGGCTGCTCGTATATTGGACGAGACTCGCCATTGCAAGTTCATGGGAGCGAGAGAAAAAAGTGGACTATCCATTTGCTGTCTGTTTTTTATGGCTACATTATAATGTAATGTAATGATAATTATCATTCTGCATAGAGCACTGTAAATGGTCCTACAAAGGATTGTAGAATAATAGCTGCTGAGAAAAATAGTATATGGATACTACAGTAGGCGAGAAATAAAATCACATAGCAATTCACATGACATACACTCCACACCGTCCAACTTTCTGGGATGAAAATCAGGCTGATTTTTTTATATACAAATGTAAGTAAATTGCTCCATATTGTATATGGCATCTATATAAACTTCAGTGATCTATGAAATAACCACTCGGGTATATTAAAATGATCGAATACTCAATGTTCAAAGGCTACATCCACCTTAGAAAACACATTTTGTGTCTGTAGCTGCTAGGAAGATTTAAAGCGTAACTGCTGTTTACATTTTTAATAATAGTGTAGAGCAAGTGATTATAATAAACTTTCACATATACTTCAGAAGTGAAATCTGGAAGAAAACCTTTCAAAAATCTTCCAGATGATGTCTCCACTAGGCTGTTTCAAAACCAGACACATGCTGGTTGTCAGGGAAATTTGTCTTCAGCTCCACACACTGAATACGGCCATATAATGGTGGGGGCAGGACCTATACAGCGTTCACACTACAGCTGTCAAACTCTCAGGTTACCTCAGGCAAAGACAGTGCTGAGCTCAGGCTGTTGGCACACACAGATCACAGCTGAGATCTTATCTGACGGCTCTGCTCTGTGTTATCAGATAATAATGTGAATGGAGAGAGATCATAGGAGCTGTGTGCTGGCAGCCTGAGCTCAGCACTATCCCTTAGGTAAACTGATACACTGTTCAGCTGTAGTGTGAACTCTGTTTAGGCCCCATGCCCCTACCTTTATATGGCTGTATCCATGTGTGACGTTGAAGATGGATCTCCCTGACAACCAGCATGTCAGGATTAGAAACAGCCTAGTGGGGACATCTTCTAGAAGGTTTTTGAAAGGTTTTCTTCAAGAACTTTCTTATGACGTATATGACGTATATTTAAAAGTTTATCATAATCACTTGCTCTACATTATTATTAAATAAAAACTTAAAACGACAGTTCTATTATATAAAGTGTCTTTTTGGTAACATACAATAAACAAAATCTTTGCAGGCTAATCCTAAAGTCAAGCTTACTTGTATATTTCTCTTATTTTTGCTAATGTGCCAAATTTATTTTTAAGAAGAAATAGAGGGCATATGGATGAGAGAATAACTGCAGAATCAGACTACAAAGGGTTTTGTTTGTTGTCTGTTTCTATGGAGATACATAAACCTGAATAAGCTGAAATCTACACAGATTTGTGCTATTTCATTGTCTGTGCTTTAGAGCAATAAAAAATTACTTTTGCATGTAGAAGCATTTAATTACCAAAAACACTTCTGTGAGAGTATTTATTCATTGCATGTATTGGGATCAGTCATTCCCATTGATTTTCTCTGTATTTAGGTTTGCTGGTGAAGCTGGGAACCCTTCTTTAACAATACAGGCAGCTGAACATTTCTGGCATGCTTGTTCCCCGCTGATAAAGTTTGCCAATGAACGGGAGCCCCTAAAGGACTCGGTGGTTTTGGTTCTCAAGGCCTTGGCCGAGGCTGAGGTCAAACATAAAAAGGTACGAATGGCAATATTATATTATTACAGGATCTACCAGTAATCGAGTACTGCAGTCCACAAAAGTACCTGGATTCTGTGAATGTTTAAGGCTGGGAACTATGGTAAAACTGGCAATACTCCTGCCTATCTAATTAGACCATTCACATAAGTGGTACTGTAAAGTGCCCTGTCCGAGGAAGGCTGCTGGCTCTTAGTAGGGTTTCCACAAACCACTCCATTTTGCAGATCCCAGGGGGATCCCTGGTCTTCAACCTTTAACCCCTATATAGGTATACTTATACAGGTCCCCTTGGTTCATGTCCAAAAAGTGGCTGCTGGCTGGTGTAGCGATCTGGCAGGCTGACTAAAAACAGGAAGGAGGAGTGTAAACCAGGGTAGGTACAACCTATAACTGGCAGCTAGAGACATTCTGCTATTGGTTTACATTGGGAAGAGCCTGGCCCATAGACGGCTTTAAGCACATAGGTAATTCCATCATAACCAGCAGCAAAACACAAGTAAACTGAAGGAGGACCAACAAATTCCACCTAACTTAAAGTAAAAGTGAATGATGCTGCCATCACCATCACTCAGTATTAGTATGGCACCTAGCGACATAGTAGGATCGTGTTCAGACACAGTATCTGTATTGGTTATACCTGATTCTGCAGCTAATTGATCTATGCCTGTAATATTTCTCACTACTAAATGGTGACATTATGATAAAAGACATATCATATGATTGAGTTCCCAATTCTAAAACATAACTGTATTCTTCATTTTTAATATGCGTAGAGTAGGAGGGTGGTTCCATTACCAGCGCTCCATACAAGCACCACCTCACTCCTGGTGCACAGTGAAGAGACTTGGTGGGGTTCCCAGCAGTCATACATTTATAACTACGTAGAATTAATAATATAACAGATTTTGTGTAATTGTAAAGCCAATTGATATTCCTACACTTCAATGAAATGATTCAATTCATTGCATTAAATAAAGAATAGCACAAATCTTGTGAGACTGGAGCCTCATTCACAGATCACAGTCCTGTCATTGGTTTTGCTTGTGATTAATGATGGTTCTTTTCTCAAATAAAGCCAGGTAAAGATAACGAGCTGATTACCCTGCGGGTATTCCTATGGGACGTCCAAAAGTTCTCCGCATTAATAATACATTTTTTTCCTTTGCCAGAGGTCAGAACAGGATACTATGTTATTTCACCTGTGGCCTTCCATGGATGTTCAAAGCTGTACAGTTCACGACCGAGAAAGTCTCGAAGGTAAGCCATGAATTAGTAAAACTATTAAAAAGATAGAGAGATCTGTCAAACACGGTAAAATGTGTCCGTTGCAGAATTTATATTAAACCCTTTTCGATCACGTCCCGCACAGCACATGACTAGTTCTCTTTTGAAGCCATTGTGTATTTATTAGTCTTGGCTCTCGCTTTATGTCCAGGAATGTATCCTTTCTGTAAAGAACTTGTCCAAGACTATGATATTCATGACCTACCAAGACTTGGAAAAGTATTCATACCCTATAGCTTTTTCCACATTTATCACGTTACACTCACAAAGTTAAACATGTTTTATTGGGATTTAAGGCGATATACCCAGTTCTACTTTAGTCTCATCTGACCAGAGAACCTACTTCCCCATGCCATGTAGGTGACACAACTGTGGAAGAAGGTTCTCTGGTAAGAGGAGACCAAAGTAGAAGTTCTTGGGCTTATTGTAAAACATTAGTTGTGGTGGAAAACTAACACTGAACATCAACATGAAAACACCATCACCACTGTCACACATGGTGGTCGCAGCATCATGCTGTGGGGAGCCTTTTCTACAGCAGGGGCAGGGAAGCTGGTCAAAGTTGATTGGAAGATGGGTGGAGCTAAATACAGTGCAGTCATAGAAGAAAACCTGTTAGAGGCTGTAAAAGACTTGAGACTGGGGTGTAGTTTTACCCTCCAGCAGGACAATGACCTAAATATACTGCGAGAGCTACAATGGATGGTTTAGATCACAGCATATTCATGTGAGTGAATGGCCCAGTCGCAGTCCAGACCTAAATCCCAGTGTGAATCTATGACAAGACTTGAAAATTGCTGTTCACAGACATCTCCATCCTATCTCACTGAGCTAGAGCTCCTGTGCAAAGAAGAACAGACAAAAAGTTCAGCATCTAGATGTACAAAGCTGGTAGAGACCTCCCTCAAAAGACTTGCTGAAGAAAATGCAGCAAAAGGTGTTTCTACAAAGTAATGACTCAGGGGGGCTGAAGACAAATGCATATCACTATTGTCAGATTTTTTTTTTTAAATATGTAGAAATCCATGTATCATTTACTTTACACTTCACAAATACTTGCTACTTGGCAGGGGCATAACTACAACAGGTGCAGGGTTGCGATCGCACCCGGGCCCCGGAGCCTAGGGCCCCCAAAAGTCCCTTTGGCCTATAGAAAAAGACTAATGCTATTAAAGATTTGTAATAATTAGGGGCCCAGTTGGAGCTTTCGGATTGGGGCCCATGAGCTTCAAGTTACGCCACTGCTACTTGGTGTTGGTATATCACATAAAGGCCCAATAAAATACATATACAAGTAGGTTTGTGGCTGTAACATGAAAAAAGGTGGAAAAGTTCACGGGTAAGAAGACTTTTTCAAGGAGCTTTATATTTAGGTTAAAGCATCAATATAAGATTATCTGTCTGACACGATTTCACATACATCACAGCGCTGGAGGCAGATTCTCAGGGAGATCAGTGTCCGGCCCGTGGATATCATTTTATTCAGCTATCTATGCCCTATATCCCCATATATACGGCTTAGGAGGGATCATCCCACTTGCAGAAAGTCCTTTAAAGATCAGGAAAAAAATCTGCTAGCAGAGGTGACCTGGGCAATGTTTCAGGAAAGCTTCTTGCATTCTATTTTTCTTTATTCCATCTGGCTTTAGAATTTGTTATTGCATGTAATACCAGGCATATGCGCTCATTGCAGGTGCGCCCACTGAATCGGATCCATATAATCAGGAGCTCAGCCTGAAAGCTGCACTTTATGAGCTGCTCTTCAACATTTATGCAGATAAGGATGACTGGCAGTCGGGCCTAAAAGTGCTGGATGAAGCCATTGGCGTTCTGCCTCGTACCAGACACAGACTGTGAGTGTGACTACATTCTCATCTCTGATCTAGCCTCAAAATGTTCATTGTGAGAGTCAAGTGGAAAATCTAAAAAATGACGGTCTGAGACAAAAATATGCAAAATTTAAATTAAAATGACTTTATAATTACATATGATTTGTTTAAAATTAAATTTTCTAACATAGTTGGCCTGTGCACACAGTCATGTCACTGCTAAGCTCCTCCCAGATTATGAAAGATATAAGGAAGATCTGTCAACTCCAAGGGCAGACATACCATTGGTGCATCCTGGGGCCCAAGAGCCAATGGGGCCCATTTCTACCCCCAGAGCAGGTGGAATTGTGCTCTATGAGGAGCTATAGGCCTGCAAAGGGCCCATGTACTGTTCCTGCACAGGAGCCTTTACCGGTCCGCTTAGTATGTCGCTCTATCTAACATGGCAGCATATTACAGCTACCGGTCAGTTCTCTTAGTAGCCAACAGGATACAAAAATAATGTTGTGCCATTTGGTTTACTAGTAGAGCTGAGCTGAAGAATTACCCCAGACACATAGTTTACAGGTTCTTTGCATACATAAGGAAAGCGCTCTCCTTATGATCTCCTTATGAATATTACAGACTGGTCTATAAGAGTACCGCACACTTAGGGCCGCTTTACACGTCGCAACATTGCATGCAATTTCACTTGCAACTTACTGGTTGCAGTGAAATCATGGACACATTGTTACATTTGTACACAGCCACAAAATAGAACAATGTGTCCATGATTTCACTGCAACCAGTAAGTTGCAAGTGAAATTGCATGCAACATTGCGACATGTAAAGCGGCCCTTAGGAACACCTGTGCTGCCATCACTTTCTGAATGTGGTCAGTATAACCAACACACACATGCACACTACACCAGGATACATGGTTAAATGTATGAGATGGTCATCTCCAAGATCCTATCTCATGATGTAGAAGGTGTAATAATAATAATATTAGCATATACCTCCAATTAGAAATGTAGTATAGTTCTCCTATTAGCTATGTATCTTCCCTCATGTGCAGGACATTGCAGGAGTTTAGGTTTCTATGGTTACGACCACTCATATAGTGACAGTTATATTTAATAAGATTATTATTATTATTATTAGTATTATTATATATTTATATAGCACCATTAGTTTCCACGGCGCTTTACATATGGTAGGGGCAGACGAGGACAAGTACAGTATATGTGGACAGTCAAGTCATACAGGTACAGGAGGGGCGAGGACCCTGTCTGCGAGGGCTCATAGTCTAAGAGGGACGGGTGGGTATACAGTAGGAGAGGGCAGTGCTGATCATGAGACAGTGATGTGGACTGGGTCTCATTGCAGGTTGTAGGCTTGGCGGAAGAGGTGGGTCTTCAGGTGTCTTTTGAAGCTTCCTAGGGTATGTGAGTGTCTGATGTGTTAAGGCAGAGAGTTCCAGAGTATAGCAGATGCACGGGAGAAATCCTGTACGTTGTTGTGAGAAGAGGAAATGAGAGGGGAGTAGAGGGGAGCTCTTGGGAGGATCGCAGGTTGTGTGAGGGTAGGTATCGAGAGACCATGTCAGAGATGTATGGAAGGGAAAGGTTGTGGATGGCTTTGTAGGTAATAGTTAGGGTTTTAAACCAGGATCTCTGAGAAGTGGGGAGCCAGTGAAACGCTTTGCAGAGGGGGTAGACAGGGAAGTAGCCGGAAGGCAGTTGGATTAGTCAGGCAGCGGAGTTTAGCATAGATTGGAGAGGTGCAAGGGGAGACCGGTAAGCAGGAGGTTGCAGTAGTCAAGGCGGGAGATGATGAGGGCATAAATAAGTGTTTTAGCCGTGTCGTGGTCAAGGCAAGTGCGAAACCGGGAAATGTTTTTGAGCTGTAGTCGGCAGGAGTTTGCGAGGGCCTGGATGTGGGGCTTGAAGGAGAGGGAAGAGTCGAATATTACCTCGAGGCACTTAGCATGGCGGACTGAGGAGAGTGAGCAGTCATTGACAACGATGGATAGGTCGGGTAGTGGGGGAGAGTGGTTTGTGGGGAAGACGATGAACTTAGTTTTGTCCATGTTCAGCTTAAGGAAGTGAGCAGAGAAAAAGGATGAGATGGCGGACAGGCATTGTGGAATTTTGGATAGTAGAGAGATGATGTTGGGGCCAGACAGGTACATCTGGGTGTCACCGGCGTAGAGATGGTACTGGAGGCCGTGGAACTCAAAGAGTTGCCCTAGGCCGAGAGTATACATGGAAAAGAGTAGTGGTCCCAGAACCAAGCCCTGGGGGACACCGACAGATAGGGGATCGGGTGAAGAGGAGGTGTGGGAGTGGGTGACGCTGAAAGTTCGGTCCGTTGGGTATGAGGAGATCCAGGAGAGTGCTAGGTCAGTGATGCCAAGAGATTCCAAGATCTGAAGTAGAAGGGAGTGGTCATCAGTGTCGAAAGTGGCAGATGGGTCGAGGAGGAGGAGGACGGAGTAGTGTCGCTTGCTCTTGGCGGTCGGTAGGTCATTGGTGACTTTGATTAGAGCTGTTTCGGTGAAGTGGTGGGGTCTGAAACCGGATTGTAGGTGGTCGAAGAGGGAGCAGGAGGAGAGGTGGGAGGACAGTTCTGAATGGACGTGCTGCAAGGGGAGAATACATATGGGGCGATAGTTAGAGACAGATGTTGGGTCGAGGGAGTGTTTTTGGAGGATGGGTGTTATTAAGGCGTGTTTGAAGGCTGAGGGGAAGACGCCAGTAGTGAGTGATAAGTTGAAGAGGTGGGTAAGTTTTGGGATGAAGACAGAGGTGTGGTTGGGGATGAGGTGAGATGGGAGCATGTCGTGGGCGCTGGTGGTAAGGTGTGACATTGACAGGAGGGAGGTGAGCTGGTCTTCAGTTATGGGGGAGAAGCAGCTGATGGAAGTAGAGGGCAGTGTAGTTGAGAAGGGAAGCTGTGGGGATAGTGGGTCAAAGCGGTCGCACATTTTATTGATCTGCTTGAAGAAGGAGGCAAAGTCTTCAGCAGAGATAAGCGGAGAGGGAGGAGGAGCGGGCGGACGGAGTAAGGAGTTGAAAGTTTTAAAAAGCTGTTTGTGATTGTGGGATAGGGAGATTATTAGTGATGAGAAGAAGGCTTGTTTGGCAATAACGAGTGTGGTCTTGAAGTCAGTGAGGGACTGTTTGAACAATGTGAAATGTTCAGTGGAGTGAGATTTCTTCCATCTCATCTCGGCGACCCTGGAAGCCCGTCTCAGGTCTTTAATAAGGGTGGTGTGCCAGGGTTGCCTGTTTGTGTGAGGAGCGTTATATGTGAGGGGGGCGGCTAAGTCGAGGGCCGTACTTATTATGGTGTTATAAAGGGTGGTGGCAGCATCTGTATCGCGTATGGAAGTTATGTCAGCGAGAGGGAGAAGGGATTCCGAGAATGAGTGTAGATCAATGTGTTTTAGGTTTCTGCGACGGTAATGGAGTTTGCGGAGTGGGGGTAGTGTAGTAGGGGAGGAGAGGGAGGAGAAAGTCAATAGATTATGGTCAGACAAGGGGAGGGGTGAGTTTGTGAGGTTAGTAAGGGAGCAGTGGCAGGTGAAGATGAGGTCCAGTGTGTGGCCATCTTTGTGAGTGGCAGAGGAGGACCATTGGGAGAGCCCGAAGGAAGTAGTCAGTGAAAGAAGTTTGGAGGCATTTGGGTGGAAAGTGTTATTGGGGTTATTGAAATCGCCCATAATGATAGTGGGGATGTCTACAGAAAGGAAGTAAAGTAGCGAGGTGGTGAAATGGTCAAGGAAGAAGGCAATGGATCCAGGGGGTGGTAGATGATGGCCAGCTGAAGGTTACAGGGAGAGAAGATGCGGACGGCGTGGGATTCGAAAGAGAGGAGGGTAGCGGAGGGAGGCAATGGAATACGGGTGAAGGAGCAGGTATTGGACAGGAGTATGCCGACACCTCCACCATGTTTGTCAGAGGGGCGGGGGGTGTGGGAAGGACTGGGTTCACCATAAGAGGGTGCAGGAGGGTAGGCCATGTTGGAGGGGGTGAGCCAGGTCTCCGTAATGCCAAAGAATGAGAGTTTGTTAGAGAGAAAGAGGCTGTGCTTGAATGGGAGTTTGTTGCAGACTGAGCGGGTGTTCCAGAGGGCGCCAGGTAGAGGGACTGGGGGAGCAAGGGCTGGAGGAATGGGTGTAAGGTTGTTGAAGTTACGAGGGTTAGTGACAGGTCATGGGAGTGGTTGGAAGTGACTGTGGTGATGTGGTGGGGCGGGGGCAGGATTAGGGAAAATTTTACCAGCAAGTAGGAGGAGCAGGGAGAGGGCTAGGAGGTGGGAGCAGGAGAGTTTACGTGTCGGGCTTGTCTATTTTGAGACAGAGGATTGAAAATGAAGGAACAGTTCGTAGGAGTGGGTGAGGTGGCTAGGTAGGATGGAGGGTGAGGGAAGTACTTCGTTGCTGGGTGGAGGGATAAGTGGGGGTAGTAAGGAGTGGAGAAGGATGGGAGTGAGAGTGAAAAGAAGCAGAAACATTGTATATGTTGAGCAGGGCATGGGAGGTAGCTGGGGATCAGAAGCAGCCAGGGATCAGATGCAGTGGGAGGGTAAGCTGTAGTGATGGACAAATGGTCGCAAATGAGATGCAGTCTGGGGATGAGATGCATGCTGGGGACGAGATGGATTTCAGTGATGAGATGCAGTCCAGAGATGAGATGCAGTCCAGGGATGAGATATAGGGGTGAGATGATGCAGCCGCGGACGAGATGATACAGCCGGGGACAAGTTGGTGCGGCCGGGGATGGCGTAGTGCAGCCAGGGACGAGGTGGTGCAGCCGGGGACGAGATGATGCTCATGGTCGTAACCATGGATACCTAAGCTGTAATGTCTTGGACATGAGGGAAGAGACAGCTAATGAGGACAACTATACTGGCATTTCTAATCAGGAGATATTTGCTAATATTATTATTATTATTATTACACATACTACCGTACATATTGGGATAGGATCTTGGAGATGGGAATACACATTTAAGCCAAAACTTGTTCTCCATGGATCTACCGTACTTGGAGGAAAATGTTAAAGTTTTCATTTTAATTTATCTAGACACACACAGAAATAAAAGACAGGCATTTAAAAGAAAAGCAAACTCATTTCCAAAAATACAAAAATATATTTATAAAAAAAAAATCCAACAGAAAAGTCTAATAATTTCCAGTTCCATGTGGAACATTGAATCTCCTGATCCACGTGGATTGGGTCCCAATCTTTCACCATCACCCTGTCACCCTGCGATTGCACTTCTACCACTTTGATTCAGTGGTAATGAGTTGTTATAGAGCTTAATGCCCCTCTTCATAGATTGGGCACAACTTAATCTAGCCATTTTTATAAATATTGGGATAATAAAGAAATATGCCCCATCCCTAAGGTGTCCACTTAGGCCTATTGAGAAATCAAGTAATAATGACATCAGAAAGCACTAGCTTCACTACTGACCATTGAGGGCTGATGACCCCTGCTGACGTCTTCTGAGCTCTACCCTTAAATTTATTGTATTTTTACCTTTATCCACAGCTCAATATCAAGCAGTAGCTACAAAAGCAAACAAGATTTTAGGGTGTATAAAAAGAGATAAAATCCCGGTATCGTAGCGTATTGTTACCCTTCCATTAATAACTTGTAAAGCCACAGGTAGAATATGGGATCCAGCTTTGGGCTCCACATTTTAAACAGGATATTTGGATGTTAAAGTCAGTTTAAAGGTGACAACTAGATTATTACATAGGATGGAAAACCTCCCATATGATAAGAGGTTGGAAAAGTTGGGCTTGTTTAGCTTAGAAAATAGACATCTCAGAGGAGATCTCATTCATATCTATAAATATTATTATTATTATTTATTTGTATAGCGCCATTAGGTTCCATGGCGCTTTACATAAGGATAAGGGAGACAAAAACAAGTTCACTAAATCTAGGCGATCAGGACGTACAGGTACAGAGGGGCAGGGACCCTGTCCACGAGGGCTCACAGTCTATGAGGGGCGGGTTAGGATACAGTAGGACGGGGAATGTCAGGTATGGGGCGGTCTCCTGGGTCTCATGGCAGGTTGTAGGCTTGACGGAACAGGTGAGTCTTCAGGTGACACTTGAAGCTACTCAGGGTAGGAGAGTTCTGACGTGTTCGGGCAGGGAGTTCCAGAGTAAGGCAGATGCCCGGGAGAAGTCCTGGACTCGGTTGTGCGAAGAGGTGATGAGGGGGGAGCAGAGGAGGAGTTCTTGGGAGGAGCGGAGGTTGCGTGAGGGTAGGTATCGGGAGACCAGGTCGGAGATGTATGGTGGGGCCAGGTTGTGTATGGCTTTGTACGCCATGGTTAGTGTTTTGAATTGGGATCTCTTGGAGACGGGGAGCCAGTGAAGGGCTTGGCAGAGGGGGGAGACAAGGGAGTAGTGGGAGGACAGGTAGATTAGTCGGGCAGCGGAGTTGAGGATAGACTGGAGAGGTGTGAGGGAGTTAGCCGGGAGGCCATGGAGAAGGAGGTTGCAGTAGTCAAGGCGGGAGATGATAAGAGCATGGATGAGTGTTTTAGCAGTGTCGTGGGTGAGGAAGGAGCGGATCCGTGAGATGTTCTTGAGCTGGAGCCGGAGGGATGTGGTGAGGGCCTCGATGTGGGGCTTGAAGGATAGGGAGGAGTCAAGGATTACCCCGAGGCACTTGGCTTGGGGGACTGGGGAGAGGGCGCAGTCGTTGATGCAGATGGATAGGTTGGGAGGTGGGGTGGAATTTCTTGGGGGAAGACTATGAATTCAGTTTTGTCCATGTTGAGTTTAAGGAAGCGAGCAAAGAAGAAGGATGAGATGGCGGAAAGGCATTGTGGGATTTTGGAGAGTAGGGAGGTGATGTCAGGGCCGGACAGGTAGATTTGGGTGTCGTCGGCATAGAAGTGGTACTGGAGGCCATGGGACTCGATGAGTTGCCCTAGGCCGAGAGTGTAAATGGAGAAAAGTAGGGGTCCCATGACCGAACCTTGGGGACTCCGACAGAAAGGGGGTAGGGTGAGGAGGAGGTGTGGGAGTGCGAGACGCTGAAGGTCCGGTCCGCTAGGTATGAGGAGATCCAGGAGAGGGCAAGGTGGGTGATGCCAAGGGATTCCAGGGTCCGGAGAAGAAGGGAGTGGTCAACCGTGTCGAAGGCGGCAGACTGGTCAAGGAGGAGGAGGATGGAGTAGTGGTGTTTGTTCTTGGTGGTCAGTAGGTCGTTGGTTACTTTTAAATACATGTGTGATCAATATAATGAACTGGTACATGACTTATTGCTTCCAAAGATCTTACCAAGGACCAGGGTGCACTCACTGAGGGTAAAGGAGATTCCGGCAACTACATAGAAAAGAGTTCTCTACAGTTAGAGCATTCAGACCGTTGAATACCCTACAGAAAGAGGCAGTAATGGCGGAGACTAACCCCTTTTAGAAAAGGGCTGGATGATTTCCTTAGTGTACTTAATATTATCGGTTATACAGTACATGATTTAGTGTCAAAAATGTAAAATTGATGGAGGAGGGTTGAACTCCATGGACCCAGGTCTATTCCTCCCTAGGTATCTATGTTACTATATGTTTCTTCTTCCCAGCATGCTTTTTAAGCACCGTGTTCTGGTGAAGGCTCATCTGGGTCATAACTTCTTTATGGACATTCAGAAGTTTAAGGATGAGAGTGAAGACTATGTGTCGTACATTTGGCATTGTGTGGCTCTCACCTGCAAGAACGTCCCGGATCAGCTGGCCTGTTACATGAATGCAGTCGATGCCTTGCAGGTATATACGTCAGGACGCCTGGAAATGTCTTATATGAGATTTTATCCCAATAATACATTATTCCTTGATGTATTTTTCTTTTGTTCATATGGATACACTTCACCAAAGGATGCTTTTAATGATATGTTTATTGTGAAAGATAGATAAATGATCTGGTAGAAGACTCCATATCTCCCACTGGTTATCGGGGTGTTCCCATCTCATCCTTTCATGTCATAGTTACGAATACCTTTGTATACACGGCAGCCAGCGGTGGCGAGGGAAACACCAAGACGGATTTACTACATGAATGACTGAGATGGGAACACCCTTGTAAGTGGAAATATTGCCTTAATCCTAGGACAGTATTGTTATTATTTATTTATGGAGTAATATTGATCCCTTGTGGGGTCGTTGCAGGCTGTAAGATTTCTTGTAGAGATGGGTTATCAATTTCGATTTGAAGCTTCCAGTATTAGCGGATAATTGGACATGTTGGGGTACGGAAGTGCAGAGGATGGGGTATACTGAGGAGAAGCCTTGGAGGTAGTTGGATGAGGACTGGATGAGTGTGGAGTAGAGAAGAAGGACTTGGGAGGACTGGATATTACATGGTAAAGTATGTCGGGAGATTAGTTCAGAGACATATGGAGGAGACAGATTATGGATGGCTTTATAGGTCAGTCTTAGTAGTTTTAACTGGATACTTTCGGAATTGGGAGCCAGTGAAGGGATTTCCAGAGGGGAGAAGTGGAGAAGTAGCAAGGAGAGAGGTGCGAAAGTGTTAAAAGGGAGGCCACAGAGGACGAGGTTGCAGTAGTCGTGGCGGGAGATAATGAGGACATACACTAACATTTTTATAGATTGAGGGCTGAAGAAAGGTCTGATTCTGAACATTTTTTTGAGTTGGAGGAGGGGAGAGCTTGGATGTGCAGTTTAAAGGGCAAGGCAGCTTCGAGGGTTACTCCGTGGCAGCGGATGTCCGATACAGGCGAGAGCATGGTGTCATTTACTGTAATAGAGAGATCAGGTAGGTGAGATAAGTGACACGAGGGAAAGATGATGAGTTCAGTCATTTTGCATTAATAATCAGGTACAAATTGATAAGTTGTGGATCAGTGATATTTTGTCCTCTTGGACCCCACTGATCCCAAGATGAAAGCTTACAAACAGCCTGTTGGAATGAAGCAGGAGCCATATAAGTGCACTGCTCCCCCATTCATTCTGTATAAGACTGATGGAGAACACAGATAACTGTACTCCGACCATACAGAATAAAAGAAGCCGTGGCACACTAGCGCAGCCACCCCGGTCATTCTATTGCCTTCTCCTGAGTTCGGTGGGCTTCTAGTGGTCGGACCCCCACTGATCTGCACACCTTGGAAAAGTGACAGAATTTAATGTTGGGATTAACCATTTAAGACAATTCTGTAGTCAAAAATCTCCTTTTCACTGCAACAAGACTGACTTTTCTTTTTTAAATCAGATCATTTTAATTGAAAACTCCAATTACAAATTTTCCATTTTCAACTATCATGTATGTCATAATAATTCCACATTATAAACCATAGACAAAACATGACAACGTTAATTCCCATAGCCCTCCCATAATCCAAATCCCAACATTCCTGAGAGATATATTTTCATTTCTACGGCAGTTTCAGAATAAAGGAGAACAAAATTTGTTTTAGGTGGGGGTGGAGGGTGTTAAGAATTAGGGAATAATCCTGGTGATATCCTTACTTATGTGGAAAGCTTGTAGTTCTGAACATTCTATGCATTAAATAGAATTGAGGCAGCCTTTGGACTTTACGGGACGATAGTTTGGGGACAGTTTGTAAAATCTCTCTCCATAGCTCTATAGGGCCTACATCCACCTCCCATTTAGCTTCAGCTATCAGGGGTTAATTATCCATTTGGAATGACAATACATACGGTATATACTGTATATGTAAAATGAAAGCATTTGTATGGCCTGCAGAACCATTAGTGTCTATTATGGCATGTTGTATAATAAGGTCTATCACACCGGATTGAGCTGAGAAAGCATGTTGGATTTATAGGTAATCATAATCTTTAGTTATATAGCGCCAACATATTTCGCAGCGCTTTACAATGCAGTGGGTCATATATAAATGGTCATAGGTAACAGTTATATAAAAACAATACAATACAGTAATTAAAGTAGACAATCAATGTAAAATATAAAATACAATCATTAAAGCAGATAAACAATGCCAAAAATAAAACATAATAATTTAAGCAGAGAAGCAATGTAAAAAATACAATACAATATTTAAAGCAAAAATAAAGGTGACCCTGCTCAACAGAGCTTACAATCTACGAGATGGGGGTTACACAAAGTGCAGGGGCTTATTACAGTGATGGTCCAGGCATCTTGAGGAAATGGGGGATAGAAAAAAATTACATGAATGGTCACCAAACAATCTGTGTAGAGCTCTTGAATTTGGTGGAGTTTGAAGGAGAATTATGTCCAGAGAGATAGTGAATGGGTTATATACAGTATAAAGGACTTCTATTAGGGAGCATGATAGGCCGCCTTAAAAAGATGTGTTTTTAGGGAGCGTCTGAAGCTGTGTAAGTTGTGGATAGTCCTGATTTCTTGGGGTAGAGCATTCCAGAGAATTGGTGCAGGTTGGGAGAAATCATGGAGCTGGGAGTGGGAGGATCGGATTAATGCAGATGTTAGTCGAAGGTCATTGGTTGAATGTAAAGAACGGGTGGGGTGATAGACAGAGATGAGGGAGGAGATGTAGGGGGGTGCTGCACCGTGAAGAGCTTTGTAGGTGAGAACAAGCAATTTGAATTGGATCTTGTAGTGTATGGGTAGACAGTTCAATGACTGGCACAGAGCAGAGGCATCCGAGTAACGGTTAGCCAAATAGGTGATCCTGGCTGCTGCATTAAGGATGGACTGGAGAGGGGAAAGTCTAGTGAGGGGAAGACCAATTAGTAAAGAATTGCAGTAGTCAAGGCAGTGTGAGGTAGCGCTCGCCTAGGGGACCCGCTTGGCAATGAAATGACACCAACAACCGTGTTTTTTTACGATAACACAATGCAGCAGTTTATTAAGCTATCATAAACTGCTGATAACATACAATACACATTACATTTCACATATAATACTCTACTCACATAACCACATTACAGGACCTTACTATAATTACATGTCTTATACACACCGGAACATTACTAACAGCTCCATCGACTATCAGGAGCACTAACCATAGCTCCTCTGGTCACCTAGCCGTATCTACACCCTGTACCACCTACAAGACATTACTTACAGTTGATCATACATAGCAGTATTTACATTAATACATCAGCAGAACCAAATACCTCTACAGGGATCTCTATACCCAGGGCCCACCATAGTTACAGGATTCATTATAACAAACCACATATGAAATTTACCTATAATACATATTCACATATCAACAGGAACATCATTGACATCACATCTGTCCAATGGTGGCTATACCGCCGCATATTCACATATCAACAGGAACATCATAGACATCACAGTCTGTCCCCAATGGTGGCTATGCCCGCCCAACATTATTCCCCCGATTATACATCATACATGGCACTTTTACATAAACCATTATAATTCACACGTATCATCGGGACCTTTAGTCCAAAGGCGGTTACGACTGCCTGGCCTTTGAGACATAACCAGTCTCACTCATGCACACACAGCCATACAGTCCACCATACAATATCCATGGACCTTATATGTACATGTCCCTGCTTTATGGAACACCAGAGACATTCTCCATAGTACGTGTCCCACCTTATGGAACACCACCTCATACACATCAACATACACAGTCCATCATAAAATATCTATGGACTACAGCCTATACGGGCTCAGACCAGGGTTTAGCTAACCTGAGCTACCGGGTAAACAAGGCGTCTCCAAGGTCTCCTCACCATGTGTTTCCAGGTCACCAGCTGCCTCCAAACCTCCATACCAGTCAGGTCTCCAGGTCCACGGCTGCATCCCTCCACGTCTGAGTAGTCACCCTCCAGGTTAGCCAAGGTTCCCCAACTCCTGGAGCCATCTCAACCTGCTGTCTGGCAACAGGCTCACGACACATTCGTCAGAGGGACAAGTGCCTGCCGCATTGAGAGAGCAGGCTTCCCCCCATATCCCAAAGGAACAGGATTCCTGTGACCTACATCCTCACATCTCAGAGGACTATACAGTTCTGTCTCCCATATCCGTCTCACATAGCACCAGGCAGCTTCATATCTTGCCTGCCACACTCCACACCTGGGATTCAGTGAGTCATCAGCATTCACACTCAGACCTAGCAGCAGTTAACCCTGTGTGTGCTGCTAAAGAGCTAAGATGCACTTAACCTGTGTGTGATGCAGGGTCTAGCAGAGCAATCACTCAGGTTGCAGCACAAGACGGGGAGTCATACCGGCCACGTGCTACAGTGTGGCATGCCTCACAGCGGGAATGGATCAGGGCGCAGTGGGGTTTATGTTGTTTCCATAGTGAGAAAGGGGGACTCTAGAGATGTTCTTCAGGGTAATAGGTATTGGTAAAAAGTGCTATGTGATAAATTAAAGTCCTCTTGGAGCTGTTGATAACTTTTGAGAACAGAGTTTGTAAATAGCTGTTCAGATCTCCCAGATCCCTTTTTGACCCCATCAGAAAAACCCTTTAGCTTTAACTCTTGGTCTGGAGTGGAATTATGCCATAGCGGTGTGTATTTCGAGTATCCCTTACTATCCATACGTTACTTTGCTTTGTCCCACACTTTACACATTAACGCCAATGTGGGAGTAAGAGGATTCCCCCTGTGAGAAATCCCAGTCTCCAGGATTCATATTAAAGTCTATAAAAGAAGAGCCCAATGTAAAGGAGACTTATATCTAAATGTGCATCATTATTCTATTGAGTTAAGTGAGAGATTTCCATCTTCAGCTTGGAAACCCCTTTGTTCTAGAGCTCCATGCTTGACTCCCACTAATAACATCTTCTGACAATTTTAGTAGCTCGAACATTGAGAGTTGAACTTTCCCTTTAAGTGTTATACCTTATATCAACCTACGGATGTCACTGCAGGTAAATGCATTCAGTCCCCGAGTCTATACCTCCATCAGTATTACAGCTTTGGCTGCCTCCTGCGTCTTTGTTAATGTTTTTTTTTCAGGACAATTTTGACAAAAATAATGACAGACACATTCTTACGAATTTATTGGAAAACTAGAATGAATCGTAATGCTTTATATGTTGTATAGAGTTCATTAGTAGTATATTCTGTGAACTGTAAAATGATGGAATCACAATATCCGGCTGGAGCTTCACCAGCCTCTATAAAATCAAGGGCACTTTTAGTTTTTATTAAACCAAAAGTCCATTTACACAATACATAAATATGAAACCGCACTAAAAAATAAATGGCAAGGTTTCTATTATGGGGACCTTGATGTAATGCGGGGTAGTGGTGAAATGACCGGACAGCAAGTGTAGTATGCCAGTGACACTTGGTGCTGGCTGTAACACTACTCCCGGCCTGTTAAGTGTCGGGGTACTTTTCACCCACCTCCTGGTCCTGGTAAGAGGGGACTTTGGCAGAGAATAGGTGGCAAGTGGTAGATGTCATGGTGGCCTTCGCTGGAAGTCATGGCCGCGACCGGTTGTTGAAAAGGGGGAATTTAAAGGGAGAAAGTTTGTTGTGATGCTATCTGAGGTTCCTGGACAGAGATGACCAGCACTGTATATAGTAATCCCCAGGAGATAGGTGGTGTGGCAGTTAATTAGAGCATTTCCCTCAGACTGAGCGGGCCTCTGGGGTGAAAGGTGGAGAAGATGTTGATGATGGTGGTTGTAGTAGCTGGAGGTGCATAGAGGCGCAGGGAGGAGTAGACAGACACAGGGTTCTGCAGTTCCTACCGGTCACCTTTACTTAGTTCAGGGCAGACATTACCCAGCCGGGGTACCGTGTTCACCGAGACTGCAGCCTGGCCAGCTCACAAATAGTTCAGGTCCACTCTGCTGAGACACAGGGAATATGGCCTTCCTTTCTGCCCTTTTTCTTTCTAACGCTTCTACTCATTGTCCTTCAAGCGTCTCTGTGGTTACAAGTCCCAAAGGCAGGTGACTACGGGACCTCTGAGCGACTGCATTGCGAGTCCTCTTGACCCTCTACAGTTCCTTCACCCTGGGAGAGTCCACGGTGGTAGCCACTGTACATGAAGCCCAGTGACCTCCAGTTTCTCGGCTGGTCCTAAAATTATCCAGGCCGAATTGGGGCTGGTACCTAGTTCCTCTACCCGACCTAGACGGTCGACTAGAGATTTGCGGCTGACTGGAACATAGTCCCGCTCTCACCTGCTCCTGACTTCTCCTAGAACTCACTCCTTCTCCTTGACTTGTTGTTGCTCTTCTCTCTTCTTGTTCTCACTAACTCTCCCCCCCCATGATCTAACTCCTCCCTCCAGCTAGCAGATGGGGGCTGCTCTATCAGTTAGTCTCTTCCACCCAGCATATCCCTGGCTTGGAATTGGGATAGTGTCGGGTGTGTGTTGGGGTCTCAGCAAAGATTTCCCTTCTTATTTGCGAGCATAATGCCACACCTATTGGATAGATGCAGTACCACTGTGGTGACCAAACCGCAAGGGCGCCACACAAAAATCAGTGAACCAAATAAAGCAGTGCAGTACAAAACAAAGTAAGGACAAAACCAGGGACAAAACCAAGACCAAAAGCTAGAGCAAAAAACCCACCTGAGAAGCACAAAACTACTAACCTCTACCACCCTAATACAACTAAAATAATCAGCACCACACAGAGGATATGGTGGGTTTAAATCTGCCTATTAGAAATCACCTGACAATGCAGCAGAATCACCCAATCTCTCACCCTCAGCCCAAAGAGGCGAGGAGAGAGGAGTGGAGGGAACCTCTTACCACCTAGCTGGTCCAGCAGATACAGCATCCCATATCCTCTGGCAACAGCTGACACAAGAGAATCCAGTGCCCCAGAGCCCCTGAGCAGCATAATTGTTGGAAGCAATGAGCTCTAGCTTCCCAACAATACAAAAAAAATTCCAGATTTACTTTTGCAAATGCACACAGGAACACAGTCCTACATTTTTGGAGACATGTCCTGTGATCTGACGAAACTAAAATAGATCTGTTTGGTCATAATGACCATCGTTAGGTTTATAGGAAAATGGGAGAAGCTTGGAAGCCTAAGAAAACCATCCCAACTATGAAACACAGGGGTAACAGCATCATATTATGGGGTTGTTTTGCTGCAGGAGGGGCTAATGCACTTCACAAAATTAATTACATCAGGAGGAAAAAGATTATCTGTCAATACTGAAGCAACATCTAAGGACATCAGCCATGAAGTAATAGCTCGGGCAGAAATGGGTCTTCCAAATAGACAATGACCCAAAGCATACTGCCAAACTGGTTACAAAGTGGCTTTAGGATAAGAAAGAATGTTTTGGAGAGGCCATCACAAAGCCCTGATCTCAATTCTATTGAAAATTTATGTGCAAAGCTGAAAAGGCTGCGAGCAACGAGACCTACAAACATGGCTCAGTTACACCAGTTCTGTCAGGAGGAATGGGCCCAAATTCCTACCAACTATTGTGAGACGTTTATGGAAAGATATCAAAATGTTTGACCCAAGTCATACAGTTTAAGGGCAACGGTACCAAATACTAATGAAATGTATGTAAACTTGTGACTTTCTGATTTCATGTCATATACCGTATTTTTCAGATTATAAGACGCACTTTTTCCCCCCCAAATTTTGGGAGAAAGTGGGGGGTGCGTCTTATAATCCGAATATGTGGAGGCAGCGGAGGCTGGGGGGCAGCTCTGGAGCGTGTCCGGGGCTGGAGTGGGCTGGCTGGAGGGCTGCAGAGAGAGCGGGGAGATCTCCTGCTCCTGCTCATTTAATATGCACTGACGCTGTCCACCTCTCAGTGCTGAAGTTGCACTGAGAGATGGACGGCGGGGAGCAGTGCATATTAAATGAGCCTGCACTCACCGCCCGCTCTCTCTGCAGCCCCTCCATATGCCCCCCCATGTCCTGTATATGGCTCCTCCACATAATACACCCACCCCCTCAATATGCTGCCCCCACGTAATATGCTGTTTCCGCCCTCTCCATTAGAAAGATGGTCCCTTGCCCTGCACTCCCCCCATCATTAATGCGCACCCACGCTGGCCGGCAGCAGATAGAATAAAAAAACCCTTCCTCCTCACCCCCCGGCGCTAAGCTCAAAGCGTCACCGCCGGCTCCTGGTCTCCATGGTGCTCGACTTCTTCCGCCCATGTGATCGGGCGATGATGTCATCGCTTATGCCCGATCACATGGGCGGAAGAAGCCGAGCACCATGGAGACCAGGAGCCGGCGGTGACGCATTTGAGCTTAGCGCCGGAGGGTGAGGAAGGAGGTTTTTTTTATTCTATCTGCTGCCGGCCAGCGTGGGAGCGCATTAATGATGGGGGGAGTGCAGGGCAAGGGACCATCTTTCTAATGGAGGGGGGGGAAACAGCATATTAAGTGGGGCAGCATATTGAGGGGGTGGGTGTATTAAGTGGGGGGGCCATCAATAGGGGATGTGTGCCATCAAGGGGGGCGTGTGCCTGCAGTAGGGGACATGTGCCATCAAGGGGGACGTGTGCCTGCAGTAGGGGACATGTGCCATCAAGGGGGACATGTGCCTGCAGTAGGGGACATGTGCCATGAAGGGGGCACGTGTGCCTGCAGTAGGGGACGTGTGCCATCAAGGGGGGATGTGTGCCTGCAATGAGGGACGTGTGCCAGCACAAGGGGACGTGTGCCTGCAATAGGGGACGTGTGCCAGCTATCGGGGACGTGTGCCAGCTATGGGGGACATGTGCCAGCTATGGGGGATGTGTGCCAGCTATGGGGGACGTGTGCCAGCTATGGGGGACGTGTGCCAGCTATGGGGAACGTGTGCCAGTTATGGGGGACGTGTGCTAGCTATGGGGGACGTGTGCCAGCTATGGGGGACGTGTGCCAGCTATGGGGAACGTGTGCCTGCAATGGAGGACGTGTGCCATCAATAGAGGACGTGTGCCTGCAATGGGGGACGTGTGCCATCAATGGAGGACGTGTGCCAGCTATGGGGGACGTGTGCCTGCAATAGGGGACGTGTGCCATCAATGGAGGACGTGTGCCTGCAATGGGGGACCTGTGCCTGCTATGGGGGACCTGTGCCTGCTATGGGGGACGTGTGCCAAATATGGGGGACTTGTGCCAGCTATGGGAGACGTGTGCCAGCTATGGGGGACGTGTGCTAGCTATGGGGACGTGTGCCAGCACAAGGGGGCTATATCCAATATAAGGGTGCCATATCCAGATTAAGGGGGCTAATTCTAGGATGAGGGACCATGTACCAGGATGAGGGGGCTATGTGGGACATATACGCTACATGATTTGTTAGACGGACACTGGCATTATAAGACGGACCCCATTTATCATTAAAAATAATTTTTTTCTCTTTTCCTTCACCAAAATTGGGGGTGCGTCTTATAATCAGGTGCGTCTTATAAAGCAAAAAATACTGTATGTGTCTTTTAATATAGTGTATGTAAAGTGTAATGTTCTGTTTTTTTAAAGATGGAGTCAGTTGCATTTCTTCTTACTCCACATCTCCGAGTCCGACAGATTTACTCGTGGATTATTATAATTTAGTAATTAAATGTCTTCCTTCAATTCAATTTCATCTCCTTCATAGAAACCAGAAAATGACTGGCAGAAGGTGGAGTACTTACTGGAGCTGGCGGAGTGGTTGTACTGCAGGCAGTTTCCAGTGAGCGCCGCTGTTGACCTGCTGGAGCGTGCGGTGGATATATTACTCCATATGAAGTTTACAAATACTTTAGAGGAAGGTGACTGATTTTTTTTTCCTTCTAATAAGTTACAATATGCAACCCCCCTCTTATTACTTTATTTTGTTAATAAGGGAAAGGCAATAAGGTTAAACCAAAAAGTAAGAAGAAACCTTCCCAGAGTAAAGATCCGGCGCAAGATGAAGACGTGAATGTGGACTGTGTTAACCCAGGGATTGGAGACAGTGCAGAAGATGCTCACAGCTCACTGGAAGACTTGAGGAATGTGAGGCAGCTGGAGGCCTTTTCCCGAACATTCGTGGTAATGGCTGTGATCAGCGGCTGTGCTTCTCGGGAGCAGCACTGTCTGATGGCTTGTTCATGCATTATGCGAATCTGGCAGGTATGGTTATACTATATACAGATTTTATTTTGTATGTCCGCCACAAACTGCATCATGCATATCTACAGAGGTGAATGATGATCATGAAAGTGGTATGCTTTTTAATACTCTAGTTACAAAAATCCTGTTTACTCCATAGAAAAATATTTGAATCTGAGAGTCCTCAGTGGTTGATACCTTTTAATTGGCTAACTGGAAAGATGGTAAACATAGCAAGCTTTCAAGACACTATGGCTTCTTCATCAGGCTGTTTACACCATGTTATTTAAGGTGTTGTCCCACAATGGACATTTATTCCCTATCCAGGGGATATGTATATAAGCATTTCTAATAGCTGAGTTCCTCCATTATTACAAGAATTAAAGTTCCAAATCCCTGTTTATTCCCCCTGAATGACTACAGGGGTAGGAGCTTGAATAGAGGAATGGTTAGGCTTGCACAGTGTCCGGTGGAACTTATGGAAATAGGTGAGTACTAACAGCTCCAGCAGTTCAGCAGCCTGCTAGACACTTGAAGACTCAGCACCGCGCATGCTTGACCAATTGTATTCATTCGATGAGAAGTTTCGGGACCCACATTCTACTGGTAACCATCTATCCTGTGGATCGTTGTTACATATCTATTGCTGATAGATGTCTCCAAGTGTTATTCACGAAAATCAAGTCATCCTCATAGGTTAGGGGACAGCTTGCTAATCTTTGGGAGTCTGATCTTTGGGACCCTATCTATCCTGAGATCAGGACTCTCGAACTCTGCGTACAGGGCCCTATATCCCTCTCCTAGAAGTGTTGTACATGCTCAACCTCTGCTCCATTCATAGTCCATGGTGCTGTCCAGCATTGATTTAGCTATTTCCAGCAGTCTCAACGACAAAGAATACAAAGTTCAAGCATGTATATCTCCGCTATATTCAGGACAGGGCTGCCAAGCTTCACTTTCAGGGTTCCAGAGATCTAATCTTACAATTGCTGTCTCCACAGTCTGACTACTGGTAAGCAGCAAGTTATCCCTTACCTTATGGATAACCTCTTGTTTTGGGAGTAACTCTTTAAATCTGTTTTTGACTAAATGGCCCCCTTTATTCCTTAAAGAGTAATTAATCTTTGGATTTTTTTATTTAATTTCCAGGAATGATAAAATTATTTGTGTAATAACATTATTTTGCTTCCTTTTATCCTTTCAGTGCCCAGTTCATGCTCCTTCAGAAGCTGCTTTCAACTGCTCCTCAGAAATAATCTACTCACTGCATTCAAACAATCAGAGTATGTGATTTTAGGTGTCTGTCTACTGGGTGGGGAGCGAAGAGAGAACGCAAGTCCAATGGCCAGATAGTTTGAATTCTGTGTAGGAGTCTTTCCCTGTCTGACCTTCTCTCCTCCATACTCTGTTCCTTTGAATACTTTGCTGAGCAGCAGTTGAAAGCAGCTTCTAAAGGAGCATGACCAGGGAAATAGCACAGAGCATGGTGTTTGGGAGACAAGGAAGCAAAATAGGGTAATGAGGTACTGAATTACCTTCATAACTTTCCAATGCCTTGGGCAATAATTCAATTTAAAAAATGTAGTTACGGTAATCTTTAACATTTTCATCAATGAGGTGGATCACATCATTATAATATATGAAGAGGGATTAGGGTCACAGTTGTCTGTATGAGAAGCTGTCATAGACATGTGGCTGTAAATATGCTACAATGTCAGTAATGAACACTGCCCGTATTCATTATTGATAAAGAGATCTGATGTGTTTTTTACAATAGGTGTCAATGCCGGCAGCTGGAAACATTATTAAATCATTGCAAAAAAACGCTGTGCCTGTGCAAAATCCGCAGTCTGCATCGAGCCAGAAGGAAAAACGGAAGAAAGAAGGGAATGAGGTACAGACACTCAGACACGGAGGTAGCGGGGTGTTTCCAGATACAGTAGACATTTATTAATATTGTCTACATACACATCTAAGTTCGAGCTAATACAGCTATGTCGTCTATAGATCGTCTATAGGGCATGGATTGAAATAATCCTTTATTCAGATCAAAGTCACCCGGAATGTAATTTTCTTTGTTTTCTCTGGTGAGACTTATAAGGACCTAGCAGATATCAGTAAGATCCAGCATCATAGCAGGGACCGCAGCCTCTGATTATCCTCATTAGTTTATTGGATACTGGCACGTCATCCGGCCATGCAAAAGTGTTTTTCATTTTAGTAGTAGAACTATTTTCTGCGATAAACGCCCTATCTTTATGGAGGGCAGCAACTTCACTTTTGGATAATAAGATTGAAATGGGCAATGGTGAAGGAGGAAAGTGTCAGATTCCAGACTGACTGATGGTCGTGGAGTTTCTGACATTGGCTCTGACTGGCAGACACAAGAGTTGGATACAAGCTCTGACTGATGGGCTCCAGTGTTAGAAGATAGAAATCTGGAACAGAGACTGCAGTCTATACGAACTGCTCTGCAGTAGTTAAAATATGTTTATTTCTGTTGGTACCTTAAAGGTACCTTTACACGTCGCTACAGGATGGTGGAATCAACCGGGTGCTTCACGTGCACGAGCACACACGAACGGTTACAAACGGTACCCGCACCGCCTTTACACGCCGCTATAAGGTGCTTTACAGAAGGTTGAATCTATCTCTGGATGCACCGCCTGGTGCCTAAAGTTACCTTCTGTAGAACACCTTCCCTCATTTACACGCCGCTACAGAGGGTAATATGGGAGGACCTGGGGCAGCAGGGACAACACATAGGCGTGCCACAATTGTGGATTACGAGACGCTCGTACGATGATTGGACAATGCAATAACATCATGATTGGGCAGCCTGCGCAGGAGGCTGACTAATAGATGACGCTCGAGCAATTGTGTAGTGTGACTGGTCAGCTCCTTAAATATGCCGCCCTATGCAGCGACAACCAATTGTAACGCAGGAGCTTCCTCCAATGATCGCTGAAGGGGGGCGGTTTCCCGGAGCCTGTGTCACGCCCCAGGTAGATAGCAAGGTGTTGAAACAACCCTCCTGTTCCTTATTTACACGCCAATACAGGCCGCTACCATCGGGTTGAAATCAACCTGTTTTAGAGCACTGCTCTGAAACAGGTGCCGCAAGTGACGGGTGGAAACAACCGTCTTTACACGCCGCTACCTCGGGTTGATTTGGCGGTGCAAGATACATTTCTCTCACCTACCCAGTTGTTTCCACCATGTTGTAGCGGCGTGTACAGGTACCTTTAGAGTTAATATCAGAAGCTGTAGCAGTATTAGCTGTCCATGGAACTTGCTGGCTGTGGCTCTCCAGGTAGGCTGCTATTGGTGGGCTGCTGTATCAGGTGACACAGTTGTTCACTCCCCCAGCCTTTAAATAATCCCATTAACCCATCAGCTGGTGGCGCTGAAAGAGTTCATTCACTCTATGAACTGTGAGTTGTGTTATGCTGTGTGAAGTTTCTGTTAGAGCTTTCAGAAGCTGTCTTTTCCTTGGAGTTGCTGTTCTCATCCCAATCCCTGGGTGGAGTTGCTGTGACTATCCTGGTCCCTGGGTGGAGGTGAGGGGGGTTATAGCCTAGTTCTGGTCAGGAGCAGGGCAAGGGTGGTGGCCTAGACATCCTCACCATCAGAGGTACGTCTGGCAACAGAGTAAGCTAGGACCCCCAGTCTGGGGGTCAGACGAGTTCCTCTGATCGCTTTTAGTCTGTCACTGCCATCCTGCTTCCATACTCCTTCATCCATTATAGCCACCCGTGAAACATTGTGGTAACGTAAGGTTCAGGGGAAGTGCACAGGATCTGGCCACCCATGGGTGAAGAGTAGAAAGGCTCTGACTAATGGTAAAAATCTATCCATAGAAAGAGTCTTGGACTTTCATAGATACAAGAGTAGAACTTATTAACTGAATTTTGCTGATAGAGGAGAAAGTAGGCTCTAACTCTGAATTTCAATGGGTTGAGGAGACAGAAGCTTTGATCCATGGGCAAAATCTACTATTAGCTACACGAGACAAATGCAGGATCTGAATTCAGTCTCTGACAGATTGAGGATGACGATGCAGGCTTATGTTGATGCATAATATACACCAGACTTCTGCCAAGTGCCGCAGGTCCTGACTGATAGGTAGACCACATAATCAAGCTTTTGGTGACAGAGAAGATGAAGGTGATGGTTTTAGTAGGAAGAGGAGTAGAACATAGAGTCTTTGGTGTATTCTGGATATACATTGGGGTGCTGGCAAATAGAGCAGGTCTTGAATTTGCTTATTGGAAGAGATAGATGTGCTGTCTTATGTAGGTACAAGATTATTTTGCTTTCTTCTCTCATAAACACTAGACTGCAGTGCTGTTTCAGTGCCCAATTCATGTTCCTTTAGAAGCTGCTTTGAGCTGCTGCTCAGCAAAGCTGTACACTGCATTCTGCAGTCTCTGCTCTCCTTCCCTCTACTCAGGATTATTCCTATACACAGATCGTATGGGCTTTGATGGGTGTTTGAAATAGATGGAGGCTCAATATGGATGCAAAGTAAACAATAAATTACGGTAAATATATCTTAATTTTTATATTGTATAATGACAGCTTGTGTCAGTTCAACTCTTTTTATTTATTTTTTATCAAGGAAAAGCCCAGGAGAAAAGCACCGATTGATGCCCTGCCTTCTACTGCGGAGGAATGGGCTGGCTTTGACTGTCCTGATGAAGTCAGAGATGTCTTCAGACAAGATACATCTTCCCAAGTTATAAACAGGAGCACAATTGTAAAGCCAGTAAGTAAGGCTTTCTGGCCAGTACAGTACCAGTAGGTCATTTTTTCCCTGGTGTTCGTCATTTTGGTGGGACTTTGATTGGTCTGCTGCTGTGGGATTTTTGTCTCCATGGTGCCATCTTATGTTGTTAACAAGAGAAAAACTGAGGCACTCCCTAATGGTACCTTTACACACTGCTACCGAGGGTAGCAACAGGTAGGCACCGCACGTGCACGCGCACATTTTCAACGGTTCCTAACGGTACCTGATACCGCAATTACACGCCACCACAAGGTGCTCCACAGAAGGTATTTTCGGTCCCTGGAAGTGCCGACGGGTGCCGCAGGTTACCTTCTGTGAAGCACCTTCCCTGATTTACACGCCGCTACAACAAGGAAATCTGGGCGTACATATTGTGTGCCGTAACTACATAGGCGTGACAGAGTTGTGTATTACGTGACGCTCGTACGGTGATTGGACAATGCAATAACATCATGATTGGCCAGCCAGCGCAGGGAGGCTGGCTAATACATGACGCTATACCAAATGTTAGTGTGACTGATCATCTCGTTAAATATGCGCCCTGTGCAGGACAGCAATGGTACACAGTAGTCCCCACCAATGATAGCTGATGGGGCGTTGTATACATGACGCTCAAGCACGCCCAGGTAACTCAATACCGTACCTGTGCCCGATTACACGCTGCTACCATAGGGTTTATACTGCTTGTTTTTCAGCATGGCTGAAAGACAGGTATCCACAGAGACAAGAAGGTACAACCTGAATTACACGCCGCAACCGCACGGTGTTTTGAAGGTAAAAGGTACAATTGTTTCCGACACCTGCCGGTTTCTACCTCTCGGTAGCGGCGTGTAAAGGTACCATAACATGTAATCTATATATGTGTAAAGCCAAACATGATACATTGTAACAAAATAGACAGCTGTACTCTGAATACAAAGCTATGCAATATTGAATATACAGGAAAATGGACTAGCATTATAGGTAAGTAAATATATATAAAAATGGCCATATTCATTACCACCCAGTAGCCACGATGAGGCATATCTCTTTACTGGGAATCTACACTATGAGTTACTGCTTTTCTTTGGATTTATAAACCTCTTGAATGGTCGAGTAGAAACCTGCTAACAGAGAACAATATTAAGTACCTACTAAGGTTAATACCATTGACTACCCCTATTTTTATGTGTGTATGTTACCCTTCTGATTTTCCTGTATTTATTGTCCCGCTGTTTTGTAAAAAATCATCCAATAAAAATATTTGAACAACAATAGCTCCTAAGGCTAGTGAGGAAGGGGTGCACAAGCAGAGGGCATGACCCCATAATCTAAAGAAGAGAAAGATTACCCTTAGGTGCTATTGTTCTCTATTAGCAGGTTTATACTCACCTATTCAAGAGGAGGTTTTCAAATAGTGTAGATTTCCAGTAAAGAGACATGCCTCATCGTGGCTACTAGGCAGTAATGGATATGGCCATTTGTATATCCTAAGTATCTTAATTTTTATATATATTTCCTAAGCTATAATGCTAATTCATTTTAAGGTATATTCATTATTGCTTAGTATTCAGAGTGCAGCTGTCTTCTTTCTTTCATCTTTTATTGTTGTTACATATATTTGAGTACATATGCATATTTTTCCCATGAGGCATTGCCAGTAAAGGGTGTCTCAGTCCGTCAGCCAAAGCCTACTATGTACAGCTGTCTGCAGATGAGTGTCAGACATTGACTTATAGGGTGGCTGCCGTCAAAGGCAGCGCTAGGAAGGATTGTGCATATTGGGTCCTGAGGAGCATTGGTCTCCATAATAGGAGCCAGTACCAACAATGTTACATTCTTCTATTGAAGAACGTCCTGGAAGTGAAGTAATGCTATAGAGTTAAATGTGATAAATTGCAGTATTTCGAGTTCTTGTGATGTGTGAATAGTCATTGCTGACATTGGCAGAGGAGACTGCGATAGAAAGGTGAAAGGTAATTGGTAATTCATTAGGGGATATGTCTTTATGTTCTTTAGTATTGAACAATGGAGCTTCCAGATTTTCGGCCTGTCAGGTCCGGCCCTGTTGTCAGAAACGTCTCGCCCAATGCAGACATTTCTTATTATAAGGCTGTGGAGTTTGTAATGTTTTTAAGCCTTCACTGAAATTTCTGCTCTAAAGTGAATGGACCTTTTACCCCAGATTTCACCAGACAAACTTCATCCATTATTAAAGAGATCTCTTAGACCAATGAAGCTGATATACCTCAATGAGCATTTAATGACTCCAAGCTTCAACTCATTTACATGCTCACTTAATTTCAAGATTATACAGCTATTCTCATATGGATGTCATCAGCCTCATGGGTCTAAGAGATCTATTTATTCACATATGAAGCTCGTATTATAAAATCTGGTGACAGATCTGCTTTAATTCTCATAATAATTAAAACTAATGCCTCTGTCTAAGGCTGGAGACACACAGTTCGAGTTGCATGTGAGGCACTCGCACGAGTCTCTATGCATCTCCCAAAACGACCGCTGGCTCTCTGGACAGGAGCACGTCAGCTACATGTGTTTCTATGCAGCTGACACGCTCCTGTCCAGAGAGACAGCGGCCGTGCCGGGGGGATGCATAGAGACTTGTGCGATGACTCAGTCTCCCAGAATGAGTGGGCACTCAGTGAATGCATCCCCCATGGGCATGGAAGAGCAGGCTCACACACTACGTCCTGCATGAGCATGGAGTGTGCTGTGCGATAACATCATTGAGGTTACCGCAAGTCAAACACCCTGCCTCACATAGGGAGTATCCCTTGGGTCTGGGAGTGTGACGTGCTGTGATGTCAGTAAGGTTATCGTACGTCCCACTTGTGAGCTTGAGGCCCGGCTCTTCCAGCATATGGGGGATATGTTCTCTGAACTGCAGGATTTATTTTTTTTTTTTATGGGGATTTTTCAATAAATTAGTGAAACAGGGAACGTGTTGGTGAGTGTTTTTTTTCAAATAATTTTTCTTGTGGTGTTTATTTTTGTTATTACTGACTGGGTTAGTAAGGTCGGGTATCTGATAGGCGTCTCAATATTACTCATACGTTGGTGTAAAAACACCAACGTCTGAGGCACTGTCCTTTATTTATCTCTGATGTTAAATGCTGTCTGCGAATGACTCCTTGGACATGACGAGCACCCCATCTTTAGGGTAAATATAACAACCCTATCTATCCATGTGGTGCTGTGATCCAGTTTGTTTTGGAGTCTCAACATTTCTAACCCTTGGGCTTGATTCCAGTTGACATTACACAGTTGGCATCAACCCCAAATACCTTTATCCCCTTTCCCAACACACCAGGGCAGCAGGAAGACCTGGAGCAAAGTGCCAGGATTATCACTTCCAATGGAGGCCACAGTTCTGGTGTGGCTGCAGACTACTATTTTTACGCTGTGAAGGGCCCACTAACCAGGGCCCTTCCCACCCTGAGCATTTCAGACCCTAGGTGTCAGCTTTATCTTGGCTGGTGATGCGATTTTGGAGCCGGGATTTCACATTTTTTAAAAGTATTAATGTATAAATAAATAATTTTTTTTTAAAAACAGCGTGAATGACCTCTGGTTTGGATTCCCAGTCAAGGTAAAGCTGCCAGTTTCAAACTGCAGGCTGCAGCTATCTGCTTTACCTTAGCCAGCTATCAAAATTAGAGGGGATGCCACGTCATTTTTTTTTAATTAATTATTTATTTTGTGGCTAAACAATCCTTTTTGCCAGTTTGAATCACCAAACAGCAGCTACTCTATAGCCCTTGCCCAGGGCCCCCTGAGTAAGTCCAGATTTCTGTACGTGGATTAAAGATGAAGGCCAGAGCAACTCTTGGGCTCTGGGAAATGGAATAGCTTGAGCCAAGCCTATTCGTGGTAGCCATTGTAGAGCTTTCAGGTGACTTCGAACAGTGCCTGCTTGACAAAATGTTTTAGTGATCTCATTTGGACTCTTATGACCACATCAAAGTTGAGCTCAGCTTTCATGTGATCATTTCAAGCTTACAGCTTGAATCACTGGTAACGCATTCTGCAGCCAGCTATGTAGTCACACGTAGAAACGTTATAAGTCGAATGTTTCAATTATTTTTATGAAACCCCATTGCAAAAAGTAATTTTCCAAATTGTGCAATTAGGTAAAAAAAACAAAAACCTCAAGGTGCCCATATACCTTAAAGAGAACCTATCACCATTTTTTCCTAATATAAACTAAAGCCACCATCTTTATTGGAAAAACAAAAACAAAACAGCACAACTGTTATTTGACGGGTGCAGAGCCCCCCTACCATACAGGTGGCATAAATCCAAGAAAAAATGGAGGCAGCATTTCCTTCAGTTCAGTTATATGGGCTATTCCCAGGACAGCAATGTTTCGACCCAGTGGTCTTTCTCAAGCTTGAGAAAGACCACTGGGTCGAAACATTGCTGTCCTGGGAATAAAGCCCATATAACTGAACTGAAGGAAGTGCTGCCTCCATTTTTTCTTGGATTTACACCATCTTTATTGTACATTTCCTGCAGTCCAACAACCTGTATATAAGCCCCCAACTCCATCTGCATATTAAAAAAATATATTTTTCCTAAAGAGTTTGCGGTCCAATGGGCGTTGCTGGTTTTGCTCAGCTCCTCTATCCCCTCAATCACCATCCTCCTTCCTTGCTTGAGGTGGATGACTTGTCCTACATCATCCGCACAGCGCCCCTAGTCTTGCTCTTGTGCAGACGTGCCTTGCTCTGCCCCATCTAAGCGCAGAGAAATCTCCCGACATGGGCAGGCGCCAGGAAGAAGAAAGACGATGACCCGTAAGTAAAGTTGGCGCACGCATATTAGAGAATTTTATTCCGCTCTCGGTATTATCACATGCATTTTATAAGGATTCCTAGGCTTTAATTACTGATTTGTTGATGTTACATGTATTATGTCTTATTTCACAGACATACAGTCTTTACTATCTGGATTTGCTGGTAAAGGAGTTGCAGAGCATCTCATTCACTCACCTGAGCCTCCCTGTTCTCCATCTTGCAGAAGTGATTGCACATGACATTGTGGAAAGTCAAAGCCTCTCAGATCTCTATCACCTGAGGTCAGTGCAGTCTGCCATTTAGTACTCAATGGGAATCTGTTAGTAGGATCCACCCTCCTAAGCTGTTTATATGGGCCCGTAGACGATATTTGTGATCCCATGACTTATTCCAAAGAAACCCACATTTTTCTTAATATGTACATGAGGTGTAAGGATCTATGGGTCGGAGATAGATCTCCCTGAGAATCTGCCCCCGGAGCTTATAAATGAAAGGGGACGTTACCAATGTGAGACATGTAATGACTGAAAACAGCCTTTCTCATTGAAAATAAGGTGTGGATGCAGATTCTCCAAGAGATCTATGCCCAACCCATAGAGCTTAACACCTCATTTACATATTAACCCCTTCACCACCCAGCGATTTTTTTGTTTTTTGTTTCTTCCTCCCCTTCTTCCAAGAGCCATAACATTTTTATTTTTCCATCCATACAGACATATGAGGACTTGTTTTTTGCGGATGTAAGTCTCTCTAGTGCAGAAATCATCATCTCCTGTGAACGCGTTCACAGGATGTGAGTCATGACAGTGACAGGGGTCATCATCTGACCCCTCGCTGTCATGCCAATACATCAGCGCCCTATGACCTCATCACAGGGCTACTGATGGCAGCGGGAAATAGCGCAATTTGCGCTGCCGCATGTCAGTTTGACAGCACAGTCTAGCTAGTTAATAGGGGCAGGCAGATCTCTGATCCACCCGCACCTGTTAGCTGCACATGTCTGCTGATCAGATCGATAAGGAAGCATACAGCTGCACTCTGGGACACAAGAAAACGGGAAAATAGGGTTTATTAAAACTGCTATAAAAATACTAGAGAATACAAATACATGAAGCTAATGTAGAATGTAACAGATGAAGTTAGGCATAGGAAAACTGCTTAGGAATATTTCAAAATGGGGAAACCTAGCTGATGTATTGGCCAATACCTGTCAGCCCAATAACCAATGATAAGGTGTTTCCTGTATCAGATTCCTAACCTAATTTGCCTCTGTGTGTGCAACGGCCGTAAGGGCCTGGGGTACTCAACCAGCCGGGTGTAGTTAGGGGATGTCACAGTGGCAGTCCCAGCGGTTGTGGCCCTGATTGAGCAAATTAAGGGGAATATTTACTGTGGATTGTAGTTGATCATGACGCCACCTGTGGTGCCTGCTCAGGGATGACCAGAGCTACTGTATAGGCTCCCAGGGAACAGATGGATGGGCAGCTTGTATGAAACAGGCCCCTGGGACTTTGTATAGAGTCCATATGGAGTGTGGCGGTGGTAGTTATGGTGCTGTGTGTAGCCAAGGGTGCGCAAAAAGTAGCAGGAGGCACAAGGGAGGCAGTTCTTTTACGTTTACTGATGAGAACGTTGTTGAGTCCAGGGCACTGGTCACCAGGTCCAGGAGGGTCCGTTCAGCCTGGAAGCAGTCGGATTGCACCTCGCTAGGTGAGTTTGGAAGCCTGCCTGCTGCGCTTTTCGGTTTTGGATCCAGCTGCCTGTGAGCTAAGCTAAGGCCCTTCTCCTTCTCCATTGTACGAAACTCCTGACTAGCAGACGGTGCGAACCTGTAATGGGTACTGCTGTCTTGCTTGCAGATTCGGGCTCTCAGTGAACTGTTGTGCTGTTTGCTGGCTGGTTGCAGCCAGGAAACTTGCAATGTCCTTTCCTCCAGTTTCAGTTCATGGGACATACAGTCCCCGTTTAACCCAGGACTCTGGCGTCCTCGGCTGCTCGGCTCTGGGGTGAGCACTCCTGCTCTCCGCTGTCAGATCTCTCTCTCCACCTTTTGCTTCCTCGCCCTTCCTCTCACACTCTACTTCTAACCCCTCCCCCTAGCCGAAAGAGGCAGCTCCTCTGAACTAGAGTAATGAGCTCCCCTTCTGGTCAGTGATCAGGTCTTGTGTGTGAATGTGGGGGTTATTTAATGTGGGGAGCACCTCCTGCTGCCAAGCATGATACCACCTCCGGTGAGTTAGGCAATATCACTGTGGCAACCGGACCGTAGGGGCACCACATGTGATTAAAATTTGCTTGTGTGGGCAGTTGGGAACTTGGCTAAAATTAAATGGTGGACACACTATGGTTATGAGGCGGGGGTGAGGTGAAGGTGCTCAGTCAGAAAAATATATACTAACAATATATGAAAAAACTGATCGGTGACACCTGCAAATGTGAACAAGTGCCAGCTGAAAAAACACATGTATAAGGAAGCATACAGATGCACTCCGGGACACAAGAAATAGTGAAAACATGGTCTAGTAAAATTGCTGTGAAAATACTAGATAAGGAAAATACATAAAGCCAATGTAGAATGTAAGCGAGGAAGTAAAGTATAGCAAAACTGCTTAGAAGTATTTTAAAATATAGAAACATAGCTGATGTATTGGCCAATTCATGTGAGCCCAGTAACCATGACAAGGATTACTCCTGTATTAGGTACCTAACCTAAAATGCCTTTATGTGTGATCTGCATGTTTGGCAGGTACAACTTGTCATACAAAAATTATTTTATTTGATGTAGCCTTATAGCTACATTGAATAAAAACTAATAAATCAAAATAATCCCCAAATATTTTTATATTCTCAAAATTAAAATTTTGTCCAGTACAGTTATTGAGTGATCGTGCTACAGTTCTGTCTGTGTCTGTGGATGGGGCTTTCATGAAACATGTTTTTACAGTTCAGGAATATGACAGGTATTTTCACTTGTTGGTTCATATCAAGTGTGAAATAAGAATAATTCCTGTATGTTTGTCCATCCTTCATAGACTTTCCCAAGTGTGTACCAACCTAAAATTGTACCCCGCCGTGAGCTATCACCAGAGAGCAGCCGGGAATGTGTTCATTAGTGAATACGAACTGATAAGGTAAATCGTCTATTTTACTATTTGTCTTGTTTTCAGTGTGACTTTAAATCCTTCATTTGTTAACTAGGATATGAGCGTCTCAGAAAGACATTAGAGCAATGAAAGCACTGGTGATTCTATTCCGCCTCTCACATTTTCCCACCGCAGTGGCCCTCATTGTAAAGCTATGGAATAATAGAAGCCGCTGTCTTCTTCGGATGGTTTATTCTTCATTTAGGACAGGGGTCAACTGTAGTTTGTTTGCGGTATAATATAATGCAAAAACAGCAGGTCTTCCTTTCCTCAGTTCCAATGCGTCTCTCTCTTTTGCTGCTCCTTTCTGTTTACTGGCTGCAGCAGTGGTGTTACAACTACAGTATACTTCACTGCTGCAGGAGATCATTGAGCGTAGAAGCTCTACTGATACAGAATGCTGGTGAGCTCAGTGATTGGCTGCAGTGGTGATTGTACTACTACGGCACACATCACCGCTACCGCTGATCATTGGTGGCAGAACCTCTGCTGTTGCAGACTGCTGGTGAGCTCAGTGATTGGCTGCAGTGGTGATTGTACTACTACGGCACACATCACCGCTACAGCTGATCATTGGTGGCAGTACCTCTGCTGTTGCAGACTGCTGGTGAGCTCAGTGATTGGCTGCAGTGGTGATTGTACTACTACGGCACACATCACCGCTACAGCTGATCATTGGTGGCAGTACCTCTGCTGTTACAGACTGCTGGTGAACTCAGTGATTGGCTGCAGTGGTGATTGTACTACTACGGCACACATCACTGATACAGCTGATCATTGGTGGCAGAACCTCTGCTGTTACAGACTGCTGGTGAACTCAGTGATTGGCTGCAGTGATGATTGTACTACTACGGCACACATTACCGCTACAGCTGATCATTGGTGGCAGTACCTCTGCTTTTACAGGCTGCTGGTGAGCCCAGTGATTGGCTGTAGTTGTGATGTTATGACTACAGCACACTTCACCGCTACACCTGATCATTGGTGGCAGTACCTCTGCTGTTACAGACTGCTGGTGAGCCCAGTGATTGGCTGCAGTCATGATCGTACAACTACAGCACACATCACTAGTGTAGCTAATCATTGATTGCAGAAGCTCTGCCAATACAGACTGCTGGTGAACCTAGTGATTGGTTATAATTGCGATGTTATTACTACAGCACACATCACCGCTGCAGCTGATCATTGATTGCCAAAGCTCTGCCGATAGAGACTGCTGGTGAGCTCAGTGATTGGCTACAGTGGTGATGGCTACAGTGGTGATGTTATCACTACAGCACACATCACCGCTACAGATGATCATTGATGGCAGAACCTCTGCCAATACAGACTGCTGGTGAGCTCAGTGATTGGCCTACAGTGGTGGTGGTATCATTACAGCACAATCACCACTGCGGCTGATCATTGATCGCAGATCCTCTGCCAATACAGACTGATGTTGAGCTCAGTGATTTGGCTGCAGTGGTAATGATACAACTACAGTACACAGCTTTGCCAATACATACTGCACAAGCTGATGAGCTCAGTGATTGGCTGCAGAGATGATGTGTACCGCAGACATGATGTGTACCACTACAGACGCTACACACCACTACCACGATAACATGCAGGGTATACATACAAAGGTGTTTGTACATGTTAAACTATAGATATGTTTTTACATTTATAGGTCCTACTAACCCTTTCTACATAGCGGGCATCTGTAAGCAGTCATACACCTCTCAGCTAGGCATTTATTCTGTGTCATCTTTACATATTAGGGGCACTATATAATCGAAAAAAGCACTTACACATTTTACATGTCTTTGCCTTTTGTAGTGGTGATTATTTTCTGGCTAAATTGGCTTTTTTTTACCTTTTTTACCTGATACAGTTAGGGCCAGAAATATTTGGACAGTGACACAATTTTCGTGAGTTGGGCTCTGCATGCCACCACATTGGATTTGAAATGAAACCTCTACAACAGAATTCAAGTGCAGATTGTAACGTTTCATTTGAAGGGTTGAACAAAAATATCTGATAGAAAATGTAGGAATTGTACACATTTCTTTACAAACACTCCACATTTGAGGAGGTCAGAAGTAATTGGACATATAAACATAACCCAAACAAAATATTTTTATTTTCAATATTTTGTTGCGAATCCTTTGGAGGCAATCACTGCCTTAAGTCTGGAACCCATGGACATCACCAAATGCTGGGTTTCCTCCTTCTTAATGCTTTGCCAGGCCTTTACAGCCGCAGCCTTCAGGTCTTGCTTGTTTGTGGGTCTTTCCGTCTTAAGTCTGGATTTGAGCAAGTGAAATGCATGCTCAATTGGGTTAAGATCTGGTGATTGACTTGGCCATTGCAGAATGTTCCACTTTTTTGCACTCATGAACTCCTGGGTAGCTTTGGCTGTATGCTTGGGGTCATTGTCCATCTGTACTATGAAGCGCTGTCCAATCAACTTTGCAGCATTTGGTTGAATCTGGGCTGAAAGTATATCCCGGTACACTTCAGAATTCATCCGGCTACTCTTGTCTGCTGTTATGTCATCAATAAACACAAGTGACCCAGTGCCATTGAAAGCCATGCATGCCCATGCCATCACGTTGCCTCCACCATGTTTTACAGAGGATGTGGTGTGCCTTGGATCATGTGCCGTTCCCTTTCTTCTCCAAACTTTTTTCTTCCCATCATTCTGGTACAGGTTGATCTTTGTCTCATCTGTCCATAGAATACTTTTCCAGAACTGAGCTGGCTTCTTGAGGTGTTTTTTAGCAAATTTAACTCTGGCCTGTCTATTTTTGGAATTGATGAATGGTTTGCATCTAGATGTGAACCCTTTGTATTTACTGTCATGGAGTCTTCTCTTTACTGTTGACTTAGAGACAGATACACCTACTTCACTGAGAGTGTTCTGGACTTCAGTTGATGTTGTTAACGGGTTCTTCTTCACCAAATAAAGTATGCAGCGATCATCCACCACTGTTGTCATCCGTGGACGCCCAGGCCTTTTAGAGTTCCCAAGCTCACCAGTCAATTCCTTTTTTTCTCAGAATGTACCCAACTGTTGATTTTGCTACTCCAAGCATGTCTGCTATCTCTCTGATGGATTTTTTCTTTTTTTCAGCCTCAGGATGTTCTGCTTCACCTCAATTGAGAGTTCCTTTGACCGCATGTTGTCTGGTCACAGCAACAGCTTCCAAATGCAAAACCACACACCTGGAATCCACCCCTGACCTTTTAACTACTTCATTGATTACAGGTTAACGAGGGAGACGCCTTCAGAGTTAATTGCAGCCCTTAGAGTCCATTGTCCAATTACTTTTGGTCCCTTGAAAAAGAGGAGGCTATGCATTACAGAGCTATGATTCCTAAACCCTTTCTCCGATTTGGATGTGGAAACTCTCATATTGCAGCTGGGAGTGTACACTTTCAGCCTATATTATATATATAATTGTATTTCTGAACATGTTTTTGTAAACCGCTAAAATAACAACTTGTGTCACTGTCCAAATATTTCTGGCCCTAACTGTATTTGTATATTTGTGTATACATTTGAACTCTCATGTGGGTTTTTCATTTTCTGAAAAGAAGTTTTTGAAGTAATACATATACATTGTTCTGCACTTTTATCTTTGTGCACTACATTTTGGGCTGTCCTTGTTTTTGGATTGGTGTCCTTTGTTGATGTGACATCTATCTCCGCTAATTTTTACACAATGTGTCAGTAAAATGGAAAGCTTGAACTTGGGACTGGTACTCAACCCAAAGAAGACAAAGATTTTATCTACTGGGACTACATGGCGACGAACTAGAAGTAGTAAAGGCCCTCAACCTACTCAGATCAATGATCACTCTAGATGCAGTGATGACACCGGAAGTCAATAGAAGAATAGCTATGGGAAAATAAACCATGAAGTCACTGGACAAGGTCATCAAATCAAGGATCATTTCACTGGTGATGAAGAAATGGCTTGTACATAGTCTGGCCTTTTCTGTAGTTACATACAGAAGGGAAACCTGGACGATGAAGGAACAAGACAGAAGAAGAATCAACGCCTTCTAAACGTTGTGCTAGAGAAGGATGACATCAATACCATGGATGGCAAGAAGAACAACCAAAGCAATTCTGGAACAAAGGAATCCAGGCATGTCACTTGAAGCAAGGAACACCAAGCTTTGACTTGCCTACTTTGGACCATTCATACGAAGAGAAAAATCACTAGAGAAGGACATTATGGTGGGAATAATAGAGGGTACAAGGCGAAGAGAAAGACCAGCAACCCAATGGCTTGACCCTGATTGACCTATCTAGGCTGCACAAGATCGATTTTTCTACAGAGCGTTCATCCATCAAGTCACCACGGCTCGAGATTGAGCTGAAGGCTGATAAAAAAAAAAAATAATAATAATAATAATAAAAATAAAGTTTTTTTCTCTACGTGGATTTTTGAGGCGCTTTGTCGTGCTTTTTAGTGATTTAATTGAGTCGCCTTGCCCTTGGCAGTAACTATCCTTATCTTTACAATTTTTCTTACATTAATGACTACCTGATGCAGTATTGCTGCTTTCACTTCTGGAAGTGTGAATGTATTATATACATATATATATATATATATATATATAGTGTAAGTTTAGATAGAAAAGTGCAAAAAAAAATCACACAAGTGTCAGTCAAGAAGATTTTACCAGAATCCCGTCCACGACAGATGACACCATTAAGCGTGCACGTCACCTGCTTCTAATAAACAGACGAGTGGCAGCGGATCCTGTCCCCTTCAAGGATGAAAATTCACATCTGAGGAAGAGGTGAAGACAGCATTGCATTTGTGGCTCACAGCTCAGCCTAAAATATTTTATAATGAGGGAGTGTGAACGTTTGTTGACAGATTAAAAAAAGAGTATTGAAAAGCCGGGAGATAATGTTGAAACGTGATCTCTTTCTTTGTCTTTTTGAAAAGTTGTTTAAAATAAACTCTGTAGCCAGAGTGCGTATAAATTTTGCCTCACCCTCGTAGATACAGTGCTTAGAAAAAGTACAACACCTGGCAAAAATTATAGAATCACCGGGCTCGGAGGATGTTCATTCAGCTGTTTAATGTTGTAGGAAAAAAGCAGATCACAGATATGGCACAAAACTAAAGTCATTTCAAATGGCAACTTTATGGCTTTAAAGGGCCCGTCACACGGGACGACATTGCCGCCGATTAAATCGGCGACGTAGGGGCGTGGCCTATCGGCGGCGACATCGCCCCCTACGTCGCCTCATGTAAAGGGGCAATGTCGGCGCCGCCGGGAGGTCGCGTGGTTTCAGAGCAGTGCTCTGAAACCAGGCGACCGATCTGAGGCGATGTGCAGACATCGCCCCATGTAACCGACCGCCGGCGACCTGTCAGGTGATGGGAGCCATATGCTCCCATTGTCCTGCATCGCCGCTGGGGTTTTCAGACACCCCAGTGGCGATGCCGCCTGACAGCTCGCTGGCGAGATTCTGGAGATGTCACCCCGTGTAAATGGTAAATGGGGGACGGCAATGCTGGCGGGGTGCCAAAAATGTGCGCGCACCCACCAGTCGCTGCCAACATCCGCAGCCCCGTTGCCCCATGTGACGATACCTTAAGAGACACTAAAAGAAATCAAGATAAAAAAATGTGGTAGTCAGTAAGGGTACCTTTTTTCAGACAAAGAAGAGGGAAAATTATGGAATCACTCAATTCTGAGGAAATAATTATGGAATCATGAAAAACAAACACTCCAATACATCACTAGTATTTTGTTGCACCACCTCTGGCTTTTATAACAGCTTGCAGTCTCTGAGACATGGACTTAAGCAGTGACAAACAGTACTCATCATCAATCTGTCTCCAACTTTCGCTGATTGCTGTTGCCAGATCAGCTTTGCAGGTTGGAGCCTTTTCATTGACCATTTTCTTCAACAAAAGATTTTCAATTGGATTGAGATCTGGACTATTTGCAGGCCATAATGGTAGTCTATCCTTGGCACACCCCAAAAAAGCTTGAGAAGTAGTTTCTTTGTAAGAAGTGGTTTTTATTCGTGTTGCATTTGAAGACAAAAATCAACGTTTCGACCCACACCGGGTCTTCGTCAGGATTAGGTCTAGTGAAAACATTTACAAACCAAAATCAGGAAAACAAAAATGAATTTGTACATGTGCTGTGATCCATGTGCTCATCATGCTAGTGTCAAGTGGATATGTCTATAGTAAGGAATCCGTGGGTGAGGTGTTTAAGTGACATGTGTTGTGCCACTATAAGTTAGAGACTGTAAGTCTTATTAGTGTGGAAACCAAAGTGAAAAATGTCAAGGGATTAAAGTGTGGACAATAATCGTGATGTAGCTGAGATAAAAGTGACCAAGTGAGTAATCTGTGTAGGGGAAGAAGTGGCCAAGTATATTAATCAGTGGATGTGGGAAAGGGGATCAGTCATTACCTTCTAGTGTTCAAATATCCAAGGAAAGAAGGATATTGTAAGTGGTTGTTATGTAGAGTCTATAGGGAAAAGATAACAGAGGATGTATATACCTAGAGTGATGGCAGCAGCGCCAAGGGCAAGCTCAGATAGAGATTATATGTACCTCTGTTTAGGGGAAGCTTCCTGTTGAAGTATACAGCTCAATGCTGATAAGTGGTCATGGTATAAGCCCTAGAGGGGGCTATAAGGATAAAGAAGCACTTAGAATTTATTAGATAGTATAGGTAATGGAGGGAGGCAAGGTACATACCTAGGAGAATTATCCGGCATGTGGCTCTTGCCTGGGGAGAAAGAGGAGTAGCTAATTAGCTGGATGGGAAACGGGAGAATCAGGGCTGTCCAATATGGGCAAAAGTTACCTTGTGTCCAGAGTAACCCAGGTCCTGGGATTGAATGGGAGGCAGGAGCGGTGTATTGCGGCGTCCTGCCGCTCTTTATACACAATGGGAGGGACTGAGGGTGCTGGAGGGCGGAAACGCGTCATCCAACCGGATGTGCGTTGTCGCCGCGTCCGCGCATGCGCGGGCGCCATCTTTATGGTTGCGATGTGTTCCATAAGGGCGACACATCCGTTTGCGCATGCGCAAATGGAAGAAATAAGGAAGCAGACGCATAATGTGTCTGTGTATATGGGGAGAGGGTTTTTTGGTGGAATTGAAGATTATTAATAGATATGTTATGCAGTCTGACCTTATGGTGAATGAGTAGAGAGTTAAGAATGGTGCCCTATATGTTGTGGTGTATGTGGGTGGATTTCATAAAATAGTGCCATTATATAACGATCAAAGTATTGAAAATACAGTGTTGTATCACATTGTGGACCCGGTGAGGTTGGTGATGGTGCTCGGAGGTTGCATTTTCCATCCATATATGCTGTTTATTTCTAGGACAGAAAAAAACACTGATTAGTAACTTACATTTAAGAAGAGTGACATGTTAGTATATATTGTATCTATATTCCTCAAATATCATAGGTGTAGAAGTATCAATAACAAGATCAACTATCTCCAGAAAAAAACAATCACATTACAGAATATGGTAGAACATGACATCCTATCCCGTGCACATACATAAAAAGGGAACGTATTAGTATATTAGCTCAAATTCTCGGTTGAGTCCATTAGGGGCAAGGGTGTTAAGATGGTGTATCCAAAACGCTTCCTTTTCTTTTAACTTACGGATACGGTCACCCCCCCGCCTAGGTATTGGCACGTGATCAATAACCTGGAATTTGAGTTGACTGATGTTGTGTTTTTTGTCCAAAAAATGTGCTGGGATAGGTAACAAAGTGTTCTGACACCTGATTGTGGACTTATGTTTGCTGATGCGGTCCCGGATATGCTGAGTGGTTTCCCCAACATATCCGAGACCGCAAGGGCACTTTATCAGGTACACTACGTATGAAGAGTTGCACGTGTAGAAGTTATTGATGTTGAATCTTTTACCCGTCCGCGGGTGTGTGAACGATTCACCCTTAGTGACATTCGTACATTGAGCGCAATTTAAGCAAGGGAAAGTGCCCCTTCGCACTGTACTTAAAGTAGCTTGCCGTAGCTGTGGTTTTGTCGATCCCACATCTGCACGTACAAGTAGTTGTCTCAGATTCTGGGCCTTTTTATGGCAAACTAAAGGTGGATTTTTAAATTCTTCGATGGTTGGGTAGCCTACCCAACCATCGAAGAATTTAAAAATCCACCTTTAGTTTGCCATAAAAAGGCCCAGAATCTGAGACAACTACTTGTACGTGCAGATGTAGCCTACCCAACCATCGAAGAATTTAAAAATCCACCTTTAGTTTGCCATAAAAAGGCCCAGAATCTGAGACAACTACTTGTACGTGCAGATGTGGGATCGACAAAACCACAGCTACGGCAAGCTACTTTAAGTACAGTGCGAAGGGGCACTTTCCCTTGCTTAAATTGCGCTCAATGTACGAATGTCACTAAGGGTGAATCGTTCACACACCCGCGGACGGGTAAAAGATTCAACATCAATAACTTCTACACGTGCAACTCTTCATACGTAGTGTACCTGATAAAGTGCCCTTGCGGTCTCGGATATGTTGGGGAAACCACTCAGCATATCCGGGACCGCATCAGCAAACATAAGTCCACAATCAGGTGTCAGAACACTTTGTTACCTATCCCAGCACATTTTTTGGACAAAAAACACAACATCAGTCAACTCAAATTCCAGGTTATTGATCACGTGCCAATACCTAGGCGGGGGGGTGACCGTATCCGTAAGTTAAAAGAAAAGGAAGCGTTTTGGATACACCATCTTAACACCCTTGCCCCTAATGGACTCAACCGAGAATTTGAGCTAATATACTAATACGTTCCCTTTTTATGTATGTGCACGGGATAGGATGTCATGTTCTACCATATTCTGTAATGTGATTGTTTTTTTCTGGAGATAGTTGATCTTGTTATTGATACTTCTACACCTATGATATTTGAGGAATATAGATACAATATATACTAACATGTCACTCTTCTTAAATGTAAGTTACTAATCAGTGTTTTTTTCTGTCCTAGAAATAAACAGCATATATGGATGGAAAATGCAACCTCCGAGCACCATCACCAACCTCACCGGGTCCACAATGTGATACAACACTGTATTTTCAATACTTTGATCGTTATATAATGGCACTATTTTATGAAATCCACCCACATACACCACAACATATAGGGCACCATTCTTAACTCTCTACTCATTCACCATAAGGTCAGACTGCATAACATATCTATTAATAATCTTCAATTCCACCAAAAAACCCTCTCCCCATATACACAGACACATTATGCGTCTGCTTCCTTATTTCTTCCATTTGCGCATGCGCAAACGGATGTGTCGCCCTTATGGAACACATCGCAACCATAAAGATGGCGCCCGCGCATGCGCGGACGCGGCGACAACGCACATCCGGTTGGATGACGCGTTTCCGCCCTCCAGCACCCTCAGTCCCTCCCATTGTGTATAAAGAGCGGCAGGACGCCGCAATACACCGCTCCTGCCTCCCATTCAATCCCAGGACCTGGGTTACTCTGGACACAAGGTAACTTTTGCCCATATTGGACAGCCCTGATTCTCCCGTTTCCCATCCAGCTAATTAGCTACTCCTCTTTCTCCCCAGGCAAGAGCCACATGCCGGATAATTCTCCTAGGTATGTACCTTGCCTCCCTCCATTACCTATACTATCTAATAAATTCTAAGTGCTTCTTTATCCTTATAGCCCCCTCTAGGGCTTATACCATGACCACTTATCAGCATTGAGCTGTATACTTCAACAGGAAGCTTCCCCTAAACAGAGGTACATATAATCTCTATCTGAGCTTGCCCTTGGCGCTGCTGCCATCACTCTAGGTATATACATCCTCTGTTATCTTTTCCCTATAGACTCTACATAACAACCACTTACAATATCCTTCTTTCCTTGGATATTTGAACACTAGAAGGTAATGACTGATCCCCTTTCCCACATCCACTGATTAATATACTTGGCCACTTCTTCCCCTACACAGATTACTCACTTGGTCACTTTTATCTCAGCTACATCACGATTATTGTCCACACTTTAATCCCTTGACATTTTTCACTTTGGTTTCCACACTAATAAGACTTACAGTCTCTAACTTATAGTGGCACAACACATGTCACTTAAACACCTCACCCACGGATTCCTTACTATAGACATATCCACTTGACACTAGCATGATGAGCACATGGATCACAGCACATGTACAAATTCATTTTTGTTTTCCTGATTTTGGTTTGTAAATGTTTTCACTAGACCTAATCCTGACGAAGACCCGGTGTGGGTCGAAACGTTGATTTTTGTCTTCAAATGCAACACGAATAAAAACCACTTCTTACAAAGAAACTACTTCTCAAGCTTTTTTGGGGTGTGCCAAGGATAGACTACCATTATTTGAGATAATTTCCCTTCGGCACCCCACATATGGTGGTTGAGCTAGATCATTATATTATACATATTTGCAGGCCATGACATTGACCTTATGTGTCTTCTTTCAAGGAACGTTTTCACAGTTTTGCTTTATAGCAGGATGCATTATCTTATTGAAAAAATATTTCATTATCCCCAAACATCCTTTCAATTGATGAGACAAGAAAACTGTCCAAAATCTTAATGTAAACTTGGGCATTTATTGAAGATATAATGACAGCCATCTCCCCAGTACCTTTGCATGACATGCAGCCCCATCATCAATGACTGTGGAAATGTGCATATTCTGTTCATGAAGTTATCTTTATAAACCTCAATGGAACGGCACCAAACAAAAGTTCCAGCATCATCACCTTGCCCAATGCAGATTTACGATTCATCACTGAATATGACTTTCATCCAGTCATCCACAGTCCACGATTGCTTTTCCTTAGCCCATTGTAACCTTGTTTTTTCTGTTTAGGTGTTAATGATTGCTTATGTTTAGCTTTTCTGTATGTAAATCCCATTTCCTTTACACGATTTCTTACAGTTCAGTCACAGATTGACTCGTTTCTTCCCATTCGTTCCTCATTTGTTTTCTTGTGCATTTCCTGCTTTGGACACATAATGCCTTAAGTTTCTGGTCTTGAAGCTTTGATGTCTTCCTTGGTCTACCAGTATGTTTGCCTTTAACAACCTTTCCATGTTGTTTGTATTTGGTCCAGATTTTAGACAAAGCTGACTTTGAACAACCAACATCTTTTGCAACATTAAGTGATGATTTACCCTCTTTTAAGACTTTGATAATCCTCTCCTTTGTTTCAATTGACCTCTCTCATGTTGGAGCCATGATTCATGTCAGTCCACTTGGTGCAACAGCTCTCCAAGGTGTGATCACTCCTTTTTAGATGCAGACTAACGAGCAGATCTTATTTGATGCAGGTGTTAGTTTTGGGAATGAAAATTTACAGGGTGATGCCATAATTTTTTCCTCAGAATAGAGTGATTCCATAATTTTCCCCCTGCTTGGTCTACAAAAGTAACCGTTACTGACTACCACATTTCTTATCTTGATTTCTTTTAGTGTTTCTTAAAGCCATAAAGTTGACATTTGAAATTACTTTAGTTTTGAGCCATGTCTATGATCTGCTTTTTTTCTACAACATTAAACAACTGAATGGACATCCTCCGAGCCCGGTGATTCCATAATTTTTCCCAGGGGTTGTATTCATTCCCCATGAACCTTTCCACATTTTTTCACATTACACCCATAAACTTAAATGTATTTTATTGGGATTTTATGTGATATACCAACATGAAGTAGCAAGTATTTATAAAGCGCAAAGTAAATTATACTTGTTTTTCTAATTATTTGAAAAATATAATTCTGAAATATTTGATGTGCGTTTGTCTTCAGCCCCCTGAGTCAGTACTCTGTAGGATCACTTTTTGCTGCATTTACTGCTGCAGGTCTTTTGGGGAATGTCTCTACCAGCCTTACGCATCTAAAGGGTGAAATGTTTTGCCTGTTCTTCTTTGTAGAGGAGCTCAGCGAGATTGGATGGAGGTGTCTGTGAGTAGCAATTTTCAAGTCTTGTCACAGAATCTCAATGGGATTTAAGTCTTGACCTTGACTGGGCCATACACACACATGAATGTGCTCTGATATAAACCACTCATTGTAGCTCTGGCAGGATGTTTAGGGTTACTGTCTTGCTGGAAAGTGACCTATGACTCAGTATCAAGTCTTTTGCAGCCTCTAAGGCTGACTTCAGACTTGCAGATGCCTCCGCAGCGTTTTGCAGAGGCATCTGCAAGTATCTGCATGCAGACCGCGGCCCCTATGTTTATAATGGAGCGCACAGCGGTCTGCAGATGCTTGCAGACCGCTGTGCGCTCTCATTGCCCGCCATTAGTGATCTAATCACACGCTCTCGTCCGCACCAGGGACGCAACATCTCGCGTCCCTGGTGCGGACGAGAGTGTGTGATCTGTAATGGCGGGCAATGAGAGCGCACGGCGGTCTGCAAGCATCTGCAGACCGCTGTGCGCTCCATTATAAAACATAGGGGCCGCGGTCTGCATGCAGATACTTGCAGATGCCTCTGCAAAACGCTGCGGAGGCATCTGCAAGTCTGAAGGCAGCCTAACAGGTTTTCCTCTAATTGCTATAACATTTAATTGGATAATTCCATTTATCTATTGTTTGGTGAATACTGGGCCTCTTGACTGCTTCTCTAATTAGTGCTCTCCTTCTTAGGATGTCAGTTTATGTGCTCGGACGTGTCTTGGTTGGTTTGCAGTTGTCCATTACTCCTTTCATGTTTGGATGATGGATTGACCAATGAGATGTTCAGAGCTTGGGTTATTTTTTTTATTATAACCTAACCCTGCTTTACTCTTTGTACAACTTTATCCCTGACCTGTTTGGTGTCTTTCTTTGTTTTGTTGTTCATTTGTACCACAAATCTCCTCTTCAGTCATCCACATAGGATCAGATACCCAATGGCGTCGTACTATTGTCTCGTTGAACTTTTTTTCCCTCTTGCTGTTGTTCCCTCTCTTTTTGACCAATCACTTTGACTGGTTGTGGGACAATACAGGTAACTTATAATCATTGCTGTAGTTGGATGTTTGATATAAAACTCTGTCTTGATAAGGGTAAATATACCGTATCTATAACGTTTCCCAATTTTTTTTTTTTTGCCTACATATCTCATATCTGAAATGATGCATTATAGCTGTAGACAAGAAATAGCTATGCTCAAAAATGTAAAACAAGATGACGGTAATTTCACTGGAAACCGAGATAACCCTTCAGTGAGCGGCAGACAAAAGGTAAGAGGTGTTATGTGTGACATTTAGCTCAGTTTAAAAATATTTACTCATATTCCGTGGTGTGAAAACTCCGTTAAATTGGCTACTCTTTACAAAAGAATGTGCCTGTATCTGTATTGATGATCTAAGGAAGGGGTGGGGAACCTCAGGCCCCAGGGCCGCATGTGACCCTCGGTGACCTTTTCTGCAGCCCTCGGGCAGTTTCCTGGGGACCGTAGTGCTCAGGCTGGCAGGTGAGTTTTGCTGATGGTCTGTCCTTTAAATCCAGCTCCCCAGTGATCTCTATGCCCCAGCCTTAGCCTCCCCAGTGAAGTATATACCCCAGCCTCTCCTGTGATGTCTATGGCTCTAGCAAACCTGCAAAAGCAGTTGAGTCGCAACATGATCAATATCACCTAAGACTGGCTTCACACCATGGTTTGGAGCTGTCAGGTTCTGTCCGGTCCTGGACGCTCACAAACTGAGGGCAAATATGCCCTCCGATCCTGTTTCGTCCAGGAATTGTGTGCATCTCTGCTGCTGTCCAGTGCAGAAATTTCAGCAGCACGTGTTCAGGGGAGCTGTCTGCGGTGCTGAAATCTCAGCTGTGGAGCTCTCCATGGTGATGAACTTCAGCGCCGGCTCTGAAATGCTCCTCTGTCCATGGTGCTGAATGAGCGCGGCTGTATTCCAGAGCTGCCGCTTTTCAGCACCAGGCACCTGGGAACCGGTCCGATTTTTTGACGGATCTTGCGCCCATAGACTCCCATGCTATGTGTGCCGGATAGCTCCGGATACAGGAGGATCCGGTTTTGTTTTGTTTTTGCACTGGACACACAAAATGATGCAGACTCCGATTTTGTGTCCAGGGCAAAAAATGATCACAACCAGATCCTCCCGGAAAAGCACAAAACCGGAGACCAAATAGCAGTTATTCGGCACCATAGGGATACATGGAGGCAAACCCTGACAGGTAAAAACCATGGTGTGAAGCCGGCCTAACATCACAGCCATGCCAAAGAGAAGCAGCCCCAGCCAACACAGTAGCAGCGAGTTGATTGTTTAACCAAATATAGCAGATAATTTTCAAGTTGATAATTTTGGGCGGCCCCCGAAGGATGGTAGAAATTTCCAAATGGTCCCCTATGTAGTTGGCATGGGGCACATAATACTCCCCTGAGACTTTAAATATGTAAATAGCGTCTTCATAGATGATGAGGACTAGGACTCTAGCATCACCTTTTTGTATGTAGCAATCTTAAAAGTCAAAATGAACCTCTAAAAAGCCATGCCTTATGACTCTTAAGTTCCCTTTGCAGAGTATTTTTTTAATTCATCAGTGCAAAGCAGGAGAACAGTTTGTCTGGGTGACAAACCTTTGACAGAGGGTCTTTTCATGGAGAGCACCAAGTTGGCATAGGTAGACTTGTATGCCATATAATGTTTGCATGTCAAAGGGTTTTCACCAAGCCATTGCAATGCCGAGATAAACGAATCCCATCATATGGTGCAACACAAAGGGTAGCAACGAGGATGGAAAGGGGAGGAAGACCCTAGCTGTAGAAGAGGGGAGACTGGACACCTCCTTACCTATGTCTGTACCCTGAGCTCCCTAACGTCCCTATATAGGTCCTTCTCCGTGTCAACGTAATGTACCTAATCCCTTGCTATCCCTCCACTCACCCTGCATAGTGCAATGGCCGATGAGCACCCTAGACTCACAACTGTTGTAATCAGACACAAGGGAAGGAAGACAAGCAGAGATAAATAGACAAAAATGTACAGTTAGGGCCAGAAATATTTGGACAGTGACACAATTTTCGCGAGTTGGGCTCTGCATGCCACCACATTGGATTTGCAATGAAACCTCTACAACAGAATTCAAGTGCAGATTGTAACGTTTAATTTGAAGGGTTGAACAAAAATATCTGATAGAAAATGTAGGAATTGTACACATTTCTTTACAAACACTCCACATTTTAGGAGGTCAAAAATAATTGGACAAATAAACATAACCCAAACAAAATATTTTTATTTTCAATATTTTGTTGCGAATCCTTTGGAGGCAATCACTGCCTTAAGTCTGGAACCCATGGACATCACCAAACGCTGGGTTTCCTCCTTCTTAATGCTTTGCCAGGCCTTTACAGCCGCAGCCTTCAGGTCTTGCTTGTTTGTGGGTCTTTCCGTCTTAAGTCTGGATTTCAGCAAGTGAAATGCATGCTCAATTGGGTTAAGATCTGGTAATATGGGCTGAAAGTGCACACTCCCAGCTGCAATATGAGAGTTTCCGCATCCAAATTAGAGAAAGGGTTTAGGAATCATAGCTCTGTAATGCATAGCCTCCTCTTTTTCAAGGGACCAAAAGTAATTGGACAATGGACTCTAAGGGCTGCAATTAACTCTGAAGGCGTCTTCCTCGTTAACCTGTAATCAATGAAGTAGTTAAAAGGTCAGGGGTGGATTCCAGGTGTGTGGTTTTGCATTTGGAAGCTGTTGCTGTGACCAGACAACATGCAGTCAAAGGAACTTTTAATTGAGGTGAAGCAGAACATCCTGAGGCTGAAAAAATAGAAAAAATCCATCAGAGAGATAGCAGACATGCTTGGAGTAGCAAAATCAACAGTTGGGTACATTCTGAGAAAAAAGGAATTGACTGGTGAGCTTGGGAACTCTAAAAGGCCTGGGCGTCCACGGATGACAACAGTGGTGGATGATCGCCGCATACTTTATTTGGTGAAGAAGAACCCGTTCACAACATCAACTGAAGTCCAGAACACTCTCAGTGAAGTAGGTGTATCTGTCTCTAAGTCAACAGTAAAGAGAAGACTCCATGACAGTAAATACAAAGGGTTCACATCTAGATGCAAACCATTCATCAATTCCAAAAATAGACAGGCCAGAGTTAAATTTGCTGAAAAACACCTCAAGAAGCCAGCTCAGTTCTGGAAGAGTATTCTATGGACAGATGAGACAAAGATCAACCTGTACCAGAATGATGGGAAGAAAAAAGTTCCAAGGCACACCACATCCTCTGTAAAACATGGTGGAGACAACGTGATGGCATGGGCATGCATGGCTTTCAATGCCACTGGGTCACTTGTGTTTATTGATGACATAACAGCAGACAAGAGTAGCCGGATGAATTCTGAAGTGTACCGGGATATACTTTCAGCCCAGATTTGCCAAATGCTGCAAAGTTGATTGGACGGCGCTTCATAGTACAGATGGACAATGACCCCAAGCATACAGCCAAAGCTACCCAGGAGTTCATGAGTGCAAAAAAGTGGAACATTCTGCAATGGCCAAGTCAATCACCAGATCTTAACCCAATTGAGCATGCATTTCACTTGCTGAAATCCAGACTTAAGACGGAAAGACCCACAAACAAGCAAGACCTGAAGGCTACGGCTGTAAAGGCCTGGCAAAGCATTAAGAAGGAGGAAACCCAGCGTTTGGTGATGTCCATGGGTTCCAGACTTAAGGCAGTGATTGCCTCCAAAGGATTCGCAACAAAATATTGAAAATAAAAATATTTTGTTTGGGTTATGTTTATTTGTCCAATTACTTTTGACCTCCTAAAATGTGGAGTGTTTGTAAAGAAATGTGTACAATTCCTACATTTTCTATCAGATATTTTTGTTCAACCCTTCAAATTAAACGTTACAATCTGCACTTGAATTCTGTTGTAGAGGTTTCATTTCAAATCCAATGTGGTGGCATGCAGAGCCCAACTCGCCAAAAGTGTGTCACTGTCCAAATATTTCTGGCCCTAACTGTATAAGATTATTGATTATTGAATAAAATTATATTATTTAATTATAATTCATGATTTTATGTTTCAAACTTTATCACATCTGAGAGGTCTACTAGAGTCTTCTTTGATCAGGTAATTACTAAGAATTGCAGGCCGACAGTACATAACACCAAATTTCCATGCAAAAAAATGGTACCGCTTTTAGCACAAAATTCCTGACATAATCATACCGCCAGGGAGGTTAATGTCTCTGGGGTGGCATACTGAGCCAGTGCGTTTCTAAGTCTATCTGACAGACCTTGCAAAAATTACTCCTAATAGCAGGGTCATTCCAAAGTGTGTCAGTTGCCCATCTACGTAACTCGGAGCAGAACATCTCAGCCAGCTGCGCCCCCTGCTGGAGCTAGGGAGTTTAGACTCCGCAAGGGAGACGCAATCAGGGTCGTCATAAACAAGGGCCACAGCAGAAAAAAACTTGTCCACTGCTTGAAAAGATTAGAGAATCGGTCTGAAGGGAGAAGGCACAGGACTCATGATCCTCCTGCAGGAGAGAGCCAGCAATCCCCACCCACTGCTCTTCACTCCCTGAGAAATGAGGGCATTCTCTATAAGCCATAAATGTATTCATCCCCTCAGAAAACTTGTCTGGGAGGGCTATCTTAGATTCAGGCTGAGTTTAGGTGTGAGGCAAGACCAGCAGCCTGCAAAATGCTGCAGCTGCCGCCAACCTGCGACCGGAAATCCGTCACTCCTGGACAGACTCTGCAGCTGGAGTGCAAAGGCAGCAGCTTGATCCATAATGAGCCAAAAAACGTTTGTGGGTTGTTATAATGTCACACAGGAAAATGACTCCCAGTGTGTGGCACAACATAAAAGGGGAGTGGTCCAAACCAGCTGCACCTGAGATTGGCGCAAAAGAACAACCAACAAAGAAAGATTCCTTAACCTTTCTGCACCTAAAGAAAGCAAATAATTAAAAACCCAGAGTTTCGCAAGAAATAGGGAACTTCAGAACCCGGATCTGTCAAAGGTCTCCAAGGATATGAATCACTCATAAAAATCCAACCAGTTACTCCTGCTTGCACTAACGATGGGTAGATATCATTCAAAAATTGTGTCTTAAAACGGGGATTCTAGTTGGCTGTATATCCACAGATCTTTAAAGGTCTTATCCCAGGCAGATATGATTAATTTCATTATTTATTCATCATCTAACGCACATGTTTACTGACCTTTGTACTTTACATCTAAGTGAGATACACCAAATTGTTTAAACGGACCTATTGGTCGTATATCCACAGATTTCTTATTCCGCAAATGTTAATTTTCATTATTTATTATTCTAACGCACATTTTTGACTTGTACTTTACATTTGGAAACATTTTAGCCCAAACACAGGAAATGCCTCATTTTTATATTATGAAATGTTGAATGTTCGCTCGTTATGCCCCGACCATGAAATACCAGCAGTGTCATTCATCTACTCACATTAAAAGCAAACATGTTTTTTCAACTTCTTAAAAAAATGCAGTTTATTGAGAAATAATCACATGAGGCAAATGGAATTTTGTGCAAATAAAACACATTATGTGCTTCACCATCATATCTGTATCTCATCTAGACAAGAGCTACATGGTTTCTTCTTAGATATATCCCATACCTGTATCAAAAGGAGAAATTCATTATTTAAAAAGATCTATCACTTCTGAGAATAACACAAATGACAGTAGATAATATAATATTTATTCATTTATATAGCACTATTAATTCCATAGCACTTTACATACATCAGTAATGCTGTCTCTCTTGGGGCTCACAATCTAAACATCCTATCAGTATGTCTTTACAATGTGGGAGGAAACCGGAGTGCCTGGAGGAAACCTACGCAAACACGGGGAGAACATGCAAACTCTTTGTAGATGTTGTCCTTGGTGGGAATTGAACCCTGGACCTCAGGACCTCAGTGTTGCAAAGGCTGCAGTGCTGACCACATTAAATATATGAAATATATGTAATCAATATATCAGGACTTCCCTCAGTGATACAGTGACCCAGATTGTATATTAATTCTGCCAAACTAAGTACAATTTTTTTTTTGCTTTGAGATGCCAGTGGGAGTTGTGGGGAGCCTAAGGTTGGCTTCACACCACGGTGTGATCCGGTCTGGGGCTGTCGGGTGTAAACCAACAGCCCCGACCGGTTTTTGGCCCCATAGTATCCTATGGGGCCGGATGGAGCTGGATGGCAGCTCTCTGCCATCCGGTTTCATCTCTGCGGTGGAATCCGGGAGAACTTGCAACATTTTTGTTTCCAGGGAGAAAAATCTCCCCAATTTGCCGGATCCCGGATTCGCCTGGATTCTCCCGGATCCTCCCAGATCTGGGGCAATCTGGCGCTCCCTGACATGGGAGCTTATGGGGCCGGATTGCCCCGGTCTGGGAGGATCCAGGAACCGGACACTGGCGGCTGCACGCCGCTGTTCTTTCAGGACCGCGGCTAACTCCCTGCAAGCCGTGGTCCTGAATCATTAGCAGCTGCGTCCGGCTGCACACAGGACGGGAGGGCACATTTGGCCCTCCGGTTCTGTGTGCTGATCCGGTCCGGGGCTGTCAGGGTCATCCCATTTTTGTTATAAATTAGCCATAAATGGAGTACAGATGTGGAAAATTAATTCACCAATGTATTGTAATGGGCATTGAATCTGAGAAATGCTTATGAGGCAATAATTTTCTTCACTTCCCTTCAGAAGTCTCAACTTTTTACAAAATATTGGTATTAATCAGCCATGTTATAAGGAGTCTCTTCCTATTATACAACTTTGATTAAGCCGAAACATTCAGCTGCTTCTACAGGATTAATCAGAAAGTGGAGGACATAGCTGCTTCTAAAGGGTTTCTTTACTTAAGGGGGACATAGCTGCTTCTAAAGAGTTTATCTGATTTTCTCACTGAATATAAAAAGAGTCCACAGCAGTTTGAGAAGAAACTGTGAAAGGTTTTACCTATGAGGTACAGTACAGCGTTATCCTCAGTTTACACACAATCTTTTTTGGTGTATCCCAGCTCCAAGGCAGGAAGGCTCACACAGCTGTCAAGATCGTGAGACAGTGGAGAGCCAAGCTCCGCTCTTAAAGTGCCAGAGCTTTTATTACTTAATTAGAGAGGACATTTTTTACTTTTCCTAAGTAGAAATATTTGTGAAAGGGTTAAATTTTGCTCTTCTCTTGCCTCATGAAGTTTCGCAGATGTTGATAGGTTCTCTTTAAGAAGAGCACAGGTACACAACAGCTATACATGACTGAAATGCACCAAAGCCTATGGAATGTAACCTCTATAGTACTTTACATTTAGATTACGTACTGGCAGAGAGCCTCTTAGATTGGTACAAGAATGCTCCATGTCAATCTGTCACTTTATCTCTACAATGTTACATGAGAATCCTTTTGTGTTTCCTCTGCAGTTGCTGAGCATACATGAAGATGGAAAGGGATTAAGCGGACTCTCTCTTCCATATCTGTGGCTGGTGAAGGCCGACATACTGATAGATATGGGGTATTTTCAACCAGCTCGGGTTCTTTTAACACAAGCGTATAAAGCTCTCCAGGTGAGACCAAATTACAGAACTGCCAAAGCCCTGTAAAGATGTAATGACCAAACAGGAAAAAAGAAATCAGATTTTGTAAGATGAAGAAACTATTATAATTATATCTGTATGGATTGTAGCACTACATAAAAGACTTGCCTTTATGGTGTCTAGGAAAATGAAATAAGTTATAGAAAATTATTTCATTCTGGCTAAATAAGTAATACGAAACTTTACTTTTGAAAATGATCTTCACATACAAGCACACTTTGAGTTCAACTTAGTCATTCATAATGTCAACCAGGGCCGGCTCCAGATAGTTGTGGGCCCTGGGTGAAAAAGTCTTAATGGGCCCCTTTTACACTCCGCCTCCACCCCTCCAAATTATATGACACACACAGCTCTGCTACATGCCCATAGACATAAATGGCTCTACTAAACGCACATGTAGACACACAGGTCTGCTACATGCACACTACACATAGTACACACACACAGCTCTACTACATAAACATACAGATACACACACAGCTCTACTACATGAACGTACAGATACAACACACACAGCACTGGTATATGCCCAATTCATGCACATACAGATGCACGCAGTTCTGCTACATGCACACTACACATAGACATACATGTCCATAGACATAGGTGGCTCTGCTACATGCACATGTAGACACACAGCTCTGCTACATGCACACTACACATAGACATACATGCCCATAGACATAGATGGCTCTGCTACACACACATGTAAACACACAGCTCTGCTACATGCTCTGCTACATGAACACTACACATGATACATACACAGCTCTATACATGAACATACAGATACACACACAACACTGGTACATGCCTAATTCATGCACATACAAACACACACAGCTCTGCTACATGCATACTGCATATACAGATACACATGTGGCTTTGCTACATGGACACTACATACCCAGCTCTGCTACATGTACAATGCCTACACATACAAACACACACAGCTCTACTACATGCACATACAAACACACATAGCTCTGATACATGCACATACAAATACAGATATACACAAATACACACACATAGAGATATAGATACACAGAGACACACACACACACATACAGAGACACACACACATACGTACATAATCAGACACACAGACACACACATACAGACACACACATATATATTACCACATTCAGATAATCTTGAACCGAGCAGAAGAGGAGCCACTGGGAGCTGCACAGAGGCTGCAGTAGTTAAGCAGAAGCAGTTTTCTTCTAGGACCTTGGTTTCAGTCATGTGATCAGTCACATGACTGGAACTGGCAGGTCCTTCAGCTTCCCGTGCTTTCTCTCCTGCTGTGTACCGATCACATGGATCAGTGCAGAGCAGGAGAGGAGAGAGGGAGGGAAGCTGTGTGTTAGCTGGTCTCCCCTGTTTCCGCTCACAGACAGCTGTGGGCCCTCTCACTGCTTCAGGGCCCCGGCATCTGCCCGGGTATGCTGGGTACTGGCGCCTGTTGGCCTGTTGTCAACACAGTCAATCAAACAATAACTCAAAGCTTAGATAATTCACTACTTTAGGTACATTACATATACATAGTTAACAATAGTAATCCATTAAATACAACCGTTGTCACTTATTAATAATTGTATTTGGACTAAATAAAATGGAAATAAAAATGTAAGAACTAATATTATCTTCAATGTTGACGAGATATAAACTGTTAATTGTCGAAAAACCTAATAAAAAAGATTTGAATCAGGAAAATGAAATAGAATTAGTCAGTGCTGCATGTTGTCCTGGGTGGGTGATGGAAATGGCAGATATCCAGACCTAAATGATTTATAATCTATATGCTAATGTTAAACAGTTGTGGGAAACTCGAGATATTTCATCATCACACCAGAAACCTGGTATATAGTAATTAAATATTTTTGTACAAGATCCATTTGCACAAAAAACGTGTAACGTTTTGTGTTGTTACACCATTTTTAAGGGGTAATGCTCAATGGGAATCTGTCAGCAGGTTTTTGCTATGTAAACTGAGGGGTTAAAAAACAAAAATTAACTGTGCCTTTCTTGTCAGGCTATGTGCTATTGCTTACGTAAACTAAAGGCTTTATAACCTGGTGATTACCATTACAGGACTACTTTGTCAAACCACACCAGTTTGACACACCCCCTGTGATTGACACCTCTCTATCAATGCACAAACTCTATAGAGAGCCTGGTGTGGACAGGGGCAGCTCTCCAAGCTCTGCTGTGTTTCTAAAACTAAACTCTTTGATTTTGTGACAACAGCTTCATCCAGTAATCTTTGTGATACATCGTAGGATTCTGGTTTCTTTGAGTACATTATGTCAGATGAGGTAACAGAAACCTACTTATAGATTACCTTAAAAGGTGTATGTGTCGTCTCCGGCCTCTAGTCGGAGTAACCCTTGGGATTCTGGTGCCCAGCAGTCCTGAAGTTTGAAAACCTTTGGGGCCCCATTGTGGTTTTTGCATTGAGGTCCATGAGCTTCATGTTAGGCCACTGTTTCCCATGATGAGTATCTGGTGATGTGGCAGATCTTCTGCAGCATTTCTGCACCTATCACAAAGTGCATGGATGCATGAAACGCGTAGAGAACAAAGTCTAGTGGTGCTCCATTCTTCATGTTTTCTTGAAGGCAGCGCGAGGTTTAACCCACCGTCTTCACTCTCTCCACGTGGTTAATTAACAGATGTGCACATCTTATTGAGTTTGGAACATCTTACTCCAGCGAGCTATTCTTCAAGAACACGCTAACCAAATGGCTTGGCCTCTGTTCTCCAAAACTGGTGAAATGTAATCTCTATTCATTACTCCCCACCTTGTGTTACCCACGTGGACTTGATTGACATCTGTTTAGAGCTGCTGCATTACTGTAGTCAGCTGCATTCCCTGTAAGCTTAGCCTTAGCTTAGACCATTGTGGCATGTTTCTAGGACATGCCATCCATGTCCAATTGGTGGAGGTCAGACCATTATGATCCCCATTATTTGCTCAATAATAGCCTGAAATAGCACTTCTGTCTTTTCTAACTTCTTTCAGCCACTTCAGGCCTTGAAAGCTTTGAATAAGAAGTGACTGGTCCATTCTTCTGGCGACTTCCACCACAAAGACAAAGAAGGTGCTTCAGGGCAAGCACTGGCGCATCTTCCTATTGTAAAAGCAATGAGGGTACACCGGCATCTAAACGATGTTGTGCGCACAAACTTTTATTCGATTCAGATGTTCTTCGTTTTCTGGATAGACTTCCAAACAAAGATGTGCTGCAGTAGCAATGGGTGATAGTCTGCATAGTTGAACCCCTGATGCCTCCTCATTGTCTAGTTTTTTTAAATGAGGAGTAAACATTTGACTGATGAAGAAATATGTTAAATAAGATATTGAAACATCACATATAATTGATATCATAATATAATTATTTCACTAAGGTTCTGTTCACACCAGTGTCATGGTTTTTGCAGGATATTGGAGATAAGCATTACCTACTAAAGTGTGTCTACCTGTTATCGGTGTTGGCCGTCAATGAGAAGAATTATGGGCAAGCAAAGTCCTTGTTACTGGAAGTCAAAGATCTGAAAAGAGATGCCGAGCTCTGGTATAAAACCGCCATGACGCTCACTGAGGCAATACTAGGTGTGAGAAATGAAGGTGCAGAAAAGAAGGTAATGGTACCCTTACATGCTTCAATATTGTTAAGATCTCACCATCGATCTCATGGGCGCGGTCGTTAGGACATCGTTTTGACATTGTTGGTGAGATGTCACACGTCTAGATATCGTGGACATCGCAGCAACGATGTAGCGAGCAGCTATCATTAAGGGTACCTTTACACGCGGCTACATTTCTAGGGTGGCTACAGGTAACTTACTGGTTGCAGTGAAATCATGGAGAGATTATTCCATTTGTACACAGCAACAAGATAGAACCTTGTCTCCATGATTTCACTGCAACCAGTAAGTTACCTGTAGCCACCCTAGAAATGTAGCCGCGTGTAAAGGTACCCTAACACAACCCAGCGAACGATACTTGTTCACTGATGTGAATAGGAAAAGTCTTTAACGACATCGTTATCACGGTGTCACACAGAACGATGCAGCAGGTTGGCTGATCGAGGATTGTTTGATTTGAGAACATGTTCTCAAATCTGCGATCAGCGATCCAACGATTTATCATAGTCGTATCTCGGTGTTACACGCAACGACGTCTTAATGATGTTGTTTGAACGACTCTAAACACTTGACATTTGAGCAATATCGTTCACGATATTGTACCGTGTAACTGGGCTTTTGGAATTCTAGATGGCATCAGACATCAGTAGGTGCCCACATCAGTAAAGGAGCAATCATTTTCAGTCTGTAACCATCTGGTATGGAAAGGATATTCAGATGTTTGTTGGGATGAGAAGCTCAGGATGTACTCTCCATTGCAGTCTACCAAACCACAAGTGTTTCCATAACTGCCCATAGACTATAAGGGAGCACATCTTCCACTTATCATTTGTTTTCTCATGCTTCCTTTTTATTTTACCAGGGTAACATGACTCTTGTCATTAACCCCTTCACCCCCGGGCCTATTTTGACCCTAATGACCAGGCCATTTTTGTCAATTCTGAATATGCAAATAGAGTCTGTGGACAGGGGGCAATGGCCTAGGAATTCACTGTGTTGAGCGCTTTAGCCAGCTGCCCGCAGTGTTTTCTTGAACTGGTCTCCCTGAGATGAGTGAATACTTTGTTTTGTTGGTCTACTAGGCATTGCTCCCACCTAGCCAGAATCCGCAAAAATGAAAAAATAATTTTTTTTTGTGGAAAAAAAAAGTACTTTCTCATTTTTACGGATCAATTTGTGAAGCACCTGGGGGTTCACAATGCTCACCACCCATCTAGAGAAGTTCCCCGGGGTCTCTAGTTTCTAAAATGGGGTCCCTTGTGGGGGAGCTCCAATGTTTAGGCACACAGGGGCTTTCCAAACGCGACATGGTGTCAGATAACAATTTGAATGGAAAATCAGCTCAAATTGTTAGCGGACACCATGTTGCGTATAGAAAGCCCCTGTGTGCCTAAACATTGGAGCTTCCCCACAAGGGACCCCATTTTGGATACTAGACCCCCCAAGGAACTTATCTAGATGCATAGTGAACACTTTGAACCCCCAGGTGCTTCACAAATTGATCCGTAAAAATGTAAAAGTACTTTTTTTTCCACAAAAAAAATCTTTTTTCATTTTTGCAGATCAATTTGTGAAGCACCTGGGGGTTCAAAGTGTTCACTATGCATCTAGATAAGTTCCTTGGGGGTCTAGTTTCCAAAATGGGGTCAGTTGTTGGGGAGCTCCCATGTTTAGGCACACAGGGGCTCTCCATACGCGACATGGTGTCTGCTAACAATTTGAGCTGATTTTTCAGTCAATTTGTTAGCAAACACCATGTTGCGTTTGGAGGGTCCCCGTGTGTCTCCACATTGGAGCTCCCCCACAAGTGACCCCATTTTAGAAAGTAGACCACCCAAGGAACGGCGGCCCAGGAGGTGGTGGACGGGTGAGACACAGACTCAGTCAGGAGGACGGAGGAGTCTGCTCAGCCTCAGTCGAGATCAGCTGCCTGCCTGGTCTGGGAAGTCTGGGTCCTCCTAGAGCAGTAGGATTCAGCAAAGCTCGGTCGGGCCCGGCAGAATCAGCATAGCAGGTCGGACAGCGGCGGCCGGGGCTCGGGAAAACAAAGCTGCTGGCAGAGGCGGCTGGGACTATAGAAGTGGGAGCAGCATCCGCAGGGGGCTACCACTGGTACACACACCTTGTAAGCACACAGCTCCGCATGCTCAGTACATACATGGCTCCGCTCCGTACGCCTAGTACACATTCGGCTCTGCTCCGTACACCTAGTACACACACGGCTCCACTCCATGCACCTCGTACACACACGGCTCCGCTCTGTACGCCTAGTACACACTCGGCTCTGCTCCATACACCATGTACACACACTGCTCCGCCACTTTGTCGGAATTGGGCGAAAATTATATGAGAAAGCAATGAGTTGCATAATGTAAGCGCAGCCTTGAGTGGTGCAAAAATGTAGTCACATAATACTGACGTAAAAGCTTAGATGTATCGGACCCTTTGTATATGCAAAATTTCGGGAACTCTTAATAGCAGTTTCCATTTGACATCTTAAACTTTAAGGAAAAAAGCATATACATAAACATGTGAAAATATTCTGCAATAAATAAATAAAACGCAAATGCTATAAAAAACAGGGCATATTTTTGCAAAAAAGTACAAAGCTGTCCCACCAACGTCAAGGTGTACCCAATCCGGGACGGTCCCTACTCTAACTGTTATTAAACCTGCCCTTGTGTCTGCGGACCTCAGAAATGCAGAATGCAGAGTGTTATATGGGTCCCAAACTGGACCACAGTGCAGTGGGAGGCAATATAAAGACTGCTCAGAAAAGGAGGGGTGGCACTCTCCCAACTTGTAATACTACAAGGAGCTAAATGGAATATATACAAAAACTGAGTTAGGGCAGACAATAGTGAACAGGCCTGTCAGAATATGCTCACATTGGTCAACGACATTCTAAACCTTAAGGAAAAAAGTGCATACATAAACGTATGAAAATGTCCTGCAATAAATGATAAAAAGCAAATGCTATAAAAACACAGCGTACTTAGTACATACATATTTGCAAAAAGGTACAAAGCCGCCCCACCAACGTCAAGGTATACCCAATCCTCCCACTGCCAAGTCTCCAGTCTGGGACCCAGTTCACACTTTTGTATATATTCTATTTGACATCTGTAACAAATTTGCAGCTGTTTTTACTGTGTTCAGATTATTTTATAACATTATTAGAGCAGAGAACTTCTTTAAAGGGCTTTGATTTAGTAGAATCAGTTTACTTTACACTTGTTGCTATTAGTGTTTTTTTTTTCAGGCCTTAAAGTTTTTGGAGACCACCATAGATGTCTTCAAAACCGTGATGCAGAAAGAAACAAACAGAAAGTCGGAGTATGGGTGTCTAATAGCCAAGTTAAATGCCAGGTAGGTCTTAAGCACTGACCCACCTATTTTGGCCGGTCAACCTTTAATGCTACATTGCCGTCTATACAGTAAATGTAGAACTTAATTCCCCAGAGATGAGACAGATTCTTTTATCTTTGCTTTTTTGATACTGCTATATATATTTGATCCATATGACACGATAGTGGATATAATGCATCCTCCATCTGAGTACAGACCTGGCAATAGGAGTGCAGGATAGCCTTCAGTTTGCATTGTCATCAGTAGGCACTGAATAAATTTGAAGATATTGAGGTTGTCATGAAATTGTTCCCAGCTTTGCAAACATATCTGTTACATTTGTATATTTCATACTTTTGGAGACAAAAAAGTGTGATATTAGTGATTGCTGTATGTAAAGAACTTACCAGTAGTCATGGGGGTGGAGCTCCACTGGTGAATAGTCATGGAGTCCTATCTGTTCTCACAGCTCCATGGGTGGGATTTCAGAAAAGCTAGCTCCCACGCCAAATGCCTATTAATGATACACTATAGCCTTGTTAACTGAGGATGTTAATAAAGCATAAAGAAGCATGCCAGGATCAAGCACAGTGTGTCTCTTGTAAGGTACCACTTGCTGAACGTAGTGGGGTACACTCGCTTGGCAGCTAGATTGACGTACACAGCATTAGTTTCAAAGTTCATTCAATTTATTCACAACCATAAACCACTCTATGCATAGTATACATCACAGACTCGACATACAGTCCATTATATTCAGCGGGTATACCCGCACGCATTGCAGAAACGTTTATGACCTCTAGTCCGTTTCAACTGAGCATATGTCCACACAGCTCATTCACAGAGCTAAGTCAGTACACATGTAAATCCTCTTTCTCTGGGATTATCTGCTCAGCAGCTTGGCAGGCTTCACAAACTGTCTCCAGCAATTCTCAACATCCAGAAAGGCAACTTACTGGGATCACCAACCAGGTCCAGGGATTGTTCCGTTTATTGGCATCTGTCTTTAGTCCAGACACTAAGTAGTCTCTGCTACTTGTTGGCCTTTTAGAGACTTAGCTGACCTTGCAGGACCTGTATGAAATCAGAGGTCGTGTGACACCACAGTACTCTCATTATATTGCATGAGATACACCTAAGGGAGGTATGTGGTTAGCCAGACTCTCCCACCTCTTTCTGGCTAACCTGTAAAATCCGGCTCTTACTGCTATAACAGATTTGTGGAACAACAAGTCTCAGCACAAAACAACCTGGATTTTACCGCCTGTGTGATACATACCAGCCATTTACAATAAAGCCAGTTGCTACCTCACACTCTTTACTGTTCCTACTCCACCCACATCACTCCTAGCACTCTCTCTAAATATACCACCCGCTGATATACAGTAAAACCTCTTTTTCTTCCAGCTACATGCCCCATGGGCATATATACCTTGATTTGGTTCTTTCCTATCTGTCCATCCCGTTTCCTTTGTTTCGACCCAGAAGCTTATTTGACCTCATCCCAATGATGTTTATTGCCACAAAATATGCCCATGGAGCTCAGTTTTCATTTCTTCACTTTGTTATTGCCCATTTTATGAATTTATCGTCTTGCATTGGTTTGGTTTTTCAGAAGGATTATTTTGTTTTTATGTCTCTTGACATTAAAAAATAAAGTAAAATAACTGAAAAAATTTAAAGAGAAAAAATATATTTTTTTATGTTTACCAGTTGATTTTACCTTCAGTGAAATCTTATAAATCTTTTTTTATATTTTTAGGAAATTTGCAATTCTTTTACAAAATGCCCAGGATTTGATGTATAAAGGTGTTGAAGCATCGCAGGTAATTGTGCCGCTGCTGGACATGTGTGACAAGATGAGTCAAATCGAAGCCGATCTCCTCCGCCATGGGAACAAGGAGTACAGAGCCGAATTTATGATGGAACACGCCAATATTCTCAGGTATTGTGCCCAAATAGAGCCAGTAAAGCATGACACCAAACCATTACTGCAACCATGATGCGGCAGCAAAAACTACTTGTTATTCTTAGGCAATTAGTGGTACCACAATGGGTGGGAAATTAAAGGGAATCTGTCAGCAGGGATCTGTTACGTAAGCAGAGACAGCATGCTGTAAGGGTTAAAAAACAAAAAGCAACTGTGCTTCTCTTATCTGTGTGTGCAATTGTTTCCATAAACTAAATGGTTGATTACCATAACAAAACTAGAAACTCATGGCACACCCCCTGCTGTGATTGACACCTCACAGTCAATGCACAATTTGTATAGAGCCTGGTGTGGGCGGGGCAGTTCTCCCAGCTATGCTGTGTCTCTAAAACTAAATTCTTTGATTGTGTGAGAATGGCTTCAGCCAGTAATGCATGTGATACATCAGTAGATTCAAGAGTCTCTTTGCCTACACTGTGTTGCTGTCAGATGAGGTAGCAAAAACCTGGTGACAGAGATATGTGACCACAATAATTCATCTGCCATCATGTGTTTTTTTCCTTGGTCTCAATTATGTTCTTTTGTTTATCAAAAAAACTGCAATTCTGTCAGATAATACTCAGTTTCTTCCTGAAAATGATTGCAATCACAAATTCTTTGGTAATTATCTTCATTTAATTTGTCTTCAATGAAAAAACACAAAAAGAATTGTCCTAAAGCCAAATTGGATCTAATTCCACACCAAACATAAAAAAGGGGGTGGACAAAAGTATTGGCACTGTTATAAAAATCATGTCATCACATGTCTCTAATTTGTGTAATTAACAGCACCTGTAACTTACCTGTGGCACCTAACAGGTGTTGGCAATAACTAAATCACACTTGCAGCCAGTTGACATGGATTAAAGTTGACTCAACCTCTGTCCTGTGTCCTTGTGTGTACCACATTGAGCATGGAGAAAAGAAAGAAGACCAAAGAACTGTCTGAGGACTTGAGAAGCCAAATTGTGAGGAAGCATGAGCAATCTCAAGGCTACAAGTCCATCTCCAAAGACCTGAATGTTCCTGTGTCTACCGTTTGCAGTGTCATCAAGAAGTTTAAAGCCCATGGCACTGTGGCTAATCTCCCTAGATGTGGACGGAAAAGAAAAATTGACAAGAGATTTCAACGCAAGATTGTGCGGATGGTGGATAAAGAACCTCGACTAACATCCAAACAAGTTCAAGCTGCCCTACACACGGCTCTACTCTGTACACCTCATACTCACTCAGCTCCGCTCCGCACACCTCATACACATGCAGCTCCACTCCGTACACCTCGTACATACTTGGCTCCGCTCATGCGGCCGGCGTGGAGAGCCCAGCGTCACTTCGCCGCCTGCTGCTTTCCCCCTTTCCTTGGAGATGCCACTGACCTGGTCGCAGCGGCCAGAACTGTGGGAGCGGCATCTGCCCCCTGTCTACTTGCCGCTTGAGGCATACACTTCATGTCGCCTCATGTATGCTGCGGCCCTGCTTGTAAAAAGGAGTTTACAACCTGACATTGCTCAGCTCTGTGCTGTAATCTGATGCATTGTTTCCTCACCAGCTGCAGTCAGCAGTGTAGGCCACGCCCCCTTTACCGTATATGGTTATATGCCTGTATTCAGTGTCAAGACAAATCTGAGTGATTAATAATCATATGTCTGCATCCCACACAGTACTGTGGGGACACCTTGTGGAAGGTTTATGAATGGTAACTAACCAGAATTTTGTAATGAAGCATATTAGAAAGTTTATTTAAATCACTTGCTGTACATTATTATTAAATAAAAATGTAACCGATGGATACGCCTTAAATAGGCCTAAACTGCAATACCAGACACTTCCCATGAACAAGGGGGGCACTGTTTCTGGAAGCAGAGTTTTATTTTCTAATCTCACATAAACCATTTAATCTAAAAATAAATCCTAAAAAGAAAATACAACATAATTGCATGACTTTCCAAGGACTGTTAGGGTACCGTTACATGTTGCAGCATTGCATGCAATTTCACTGGCAATTTGCTGGTTGCAGTGAAATCATGGACACATTGTCACATTTGTACACAGCAACAAAATAGAACAATGTGTCCATGAATTCACTGCAACCAGCAAATTGCCAGTGAAATTGCATGCAATGTTGCAATGTGTAACGGTACCCTTAGTGCCAGTAGGATGGAATGGTAGCAAAATGTGAACATCAGGACCTTCATGCACATTGGATTATAGCCGTTTGCACCCACCGATTTCAACTGCACCATATGATGTGTTTGGTGGACTACTGCATTTTTCCCAACAGATTATGTCAGAGGATATAAGGTTTGGGTGATTGGAATTCAGTAGCCTGATACCTTTTAACAACGAGATAAAATGTAGGGCTGTGACATGAAAATAAATAATGCAAATGGAGTCCGTGGAGCCTCAATTAAGAGTCTCAAACACGGGACTGGCCAGATATCCCTCCAGGGAAGGACCTAGCCCTGGGGTGGACTCCTTGCGGAGACCACCATAACCACCATATTAAGTGGCCCTTTTAATCAACATCCCACTCAGTTACGAGTTAAGGATATGACAAGGGAATTAACAGAGCCAGGTATCCATCCACAGACAGCTGTTTCGGGGTATTGAGATCAGTGAGTGCTTTATAAAAATAAATAAGGCTGGCTTCACACCACAGTGCAGTGGCATGAACCTGACAGCCCCAGACCGGATCAGCACACTGAACTGGAGGGCCAAATGTGCCGTCCGGTGATGTGTGGAGCCGGAAGGCTGTAATTGCAGCTGCAGCTGCTGATTTTTCAAGATCACGGCTAGCATGGAGCTAGCCGCGGTCCTGAAACAACAGCGGCGTGCAGCCGTTGGTATCCAGTTCCCGGATTCGCCCGGATCGGGGCAATCCAGCCCCATAGGCTCCCATGTTGGGAAGGACCGGATTGCCCCGGATCCAGGACAATCCGGGCAAATCCGGGATCCGGCTTTTTGAGGTGATTTTTCTCCCCGAACACAAAAACGTTGCAAGCAACATTTTTGTGTCCGGTGAGAATAATCCGAATTCTCCCAGATTCATCTGGAGAGATGGAAAGCGGATGGCAGAGAGCTGTCATCCGGCTCCATCCAGCCCCTTAGGCTACTATGGGGCCAAAAACCGGTCCGGGGCTGTCTGGTTTACACCGGACAGCCCCGGACCGGACCTTGCCATGGTGTGAAGCCAGCCTAAATCTTCTTTTTGGCCCTGAGAAAGCTCAAAGGATTCTTTCCAGCCTCAGGATGCTGGGTGCAATCAGTCAGCTGAAAAGATTTGTTTCTTCTCATGTCACAGCCCTTCTCCTTGGCTTACAGTACAGCTCCTCTGACAGTTGAGACACAGGTCTCAGTAGCTGTATTTCTTCAGACTGCAGCCCATCCTGACTAGGATTATGTGACTGGGGGCATTTTATTACATTCTTGGAGAAACCTTTTAACAATCATTTAGCCAACACTAAGCTTATGTGTACGGTCGGCTTAACCCCCACACAGATTCTGACCCCTTCATGCAAATACTGGTCTGTTGACTGATTCTGCATAACCAAACTGTGGCTACTGCACATAGAGTTGTTGCACGGCTATGACGGCATGGCAGCAGGTGTATTGTGTATAAGAAGTCACGCGTGTGCTTTGCTGCTCAATTCATACAGGCATGTTGGTGCCCCCCATTCTCAGGATCGGAGGGGTCCACCTGTGACCATATATTAGGTGTTAAATTGATATTTGAACTTAGTGGGAAACCCATAGAATAAGCAGAAGTCACCCCCCCCAGAGTCATGACACCTCTTTAGAAGCAGCCACCAGTCTGATTTTATATCTGTCCTGGGGGGGTCATCTCCATTATTATTTATTAGAATTAGAATTATTACTTTTATTACATGTTGTTCTACTACAGGTTTTCTTCTAGTTACAATCACAGGGAGATCTGAATATTCCTGCCTAGTTCAGTAAATCTAATGACCGAGCAGTTGAAGGTTTATACATAGGTAGGAGACAGCGCAATCCTTATTCACCTCCCTCATAGGCGGCCGTCACACGCACAGATATCTTGCCCGATATCGTTTAAGCGATCTCCTTTTTGATCGCTTAAGCGATATCGGGCTTAAAATCGATGCATGTAATCAAGCGATTCACGATGTTAAATCGCTTGATCGTGACATCGCTGATCTGAGCTCCAGTTCTCAGATCTAGCGATGAACGATTTCACGATCTCCTTCATCGTGGTGTATGACACCACGATGATCCATCTCCCAGCGGCAGAGCCTATGCTGGGAGATGGTAACTATGGTACACGTCGGGTAACTAAGCGACGCGCGGCCCTAGTAACCCGATGTGTACCATAGTAACGAGCGAGATCGCGGCTCCGCATCGCTGGTGAGTCTGTCTGTGTGACATCTCACCAGCGATGTGAGCGATATTGTAAGCGATTGCGCGTGCACGTGATCGCTTACAATATCGCTAAAGATATCTGTGCGTGTGACGGCCGCCATACATTCATTATTTCTGGTTCTTTTATTTATTCCTACTCATTCTTTTCTCCTGTCTGATATTCTTTTCATTCTCTCGTGGCAGGATCCTGGCCAGCAGTGTGGAAGACTCGAAACGGAAACACGCATACTATCTGGATGCCTACGTAATGGCCGAGCAAGCGCTGGCTACCACTGAGCAAATACTGTCCAATGTCCAAAGCTCTGCTGTCATTGAGGTCAGTAGCAAAGTAAAGATTTCAGTTTTTTTCTTAGATTTCTATTTTTATTAAAGAGTTCTGACCAAAAAATAGCAGATAACTCAATTTTTTGGGAATAACCCTTCAAAAGAGATATCCTGGATGGTAAAATTAGAGTCTCATCCTTAGGATGCATCATTAAAGGCTATATATGAATATAGGGGTTTTGATTCCCATCAACTTCTGCTAGGTCTAGATCACATAGTAAGGCGTCCACCATCCCATTGTCACATCATGACTATAACGCCTGTGACCCCTGCAGCTCAGAGCTCAGTGATTGTCTGCAGCGATCAGGCAGTTAAAGGCCACTTTACACACACACATATCTGTGACCAACTTCTGAACAGATCTCTGGTTGCAGTGAAATCATGGACACATTGTTACATTTGTACACGGCCACAAAATGGAACAATGTGTCCATGATTTCACTGCAACCAGAGATCTGTTCAGAAGTTGGTCACAGATATCTGTGTGTGTAAAGTGGCCTTCAGTCTCATTCAAATGAATGTGTTGTATCCATCTTTTTCACAAATACATTACATACTCATTATGACCTATTGGGCTGTTCACACATCCATGTTTTTCTCAGACTGTGTGTTCATGCAAAACATAAGGCCACGTTACACACACAGATATATTGGTCACAGATCTCTGGTTGCAGTGAGATCATGGACACATTGTAATGGCCACTTTACACGTCCCGATATCGTCGTCCAACTCCGATAAAAAGTCACGTGGTTCGTGCGTTGGCCCCGATATAGTTCGTGCGTTGTATAGTTTAAACGTCCAATACGATGCAGGAACGATGCCAAAATGATATCGGGGAAGAATTGTGCAGGCTCTCCAACTGCCCGATAATGGATGGACGATCTGGCAGGATCGTGCTGAGTGACAGCCCAACACCGACTTGGAGAGCAACTTCCCCTATTCTATCCCATGTTAAATGGTCGTTCCTGGGTTGGCCGTACAAGGGGGCGTACACATCGCAGTGGCGTTGCCTGCCGATATCGCGCTGTGTAACATCTCCTATGCCATCTTGGAATTCTGCCCAGAAAATGCGCGCTCCCGCGGCGTTGGATCCAACATCGGACTGATGTTGGTCGTGTAAAGTAGCCATTACATTTGTACACAGCCACAAAATGGAATAATGTGTCCATGATTTCACTGCAACCAGAGATCTGTGACCAATATCTAAACAGATGTCTGTGTGTGTAACATGGCCTATACTCTTTTCCATTTTTTCCAACAGCACAGACGAAAAGTGATAATGTCTATGGGTCCAACAAAAGCATAGACAGCATTGGTATACAGTCCTTATGCTGTCCATGTTAAATTTCATAGTGGATAGGAGAAGCTTTGAAATTTATATATTAATGCATTTTTGTGCGTATGTGATAAAGACTGACGTGTGAATCAGGCCGAATATAAGTAATGTATGGGGAGGAACGTAGATCCTCCATACATTGCTTAGGCTGGTTTCACACTGGTGTTTTTTGCCATTCGTGTGAATCCAGCTTGAACTGGATGCACACGCATCCATTTCCAGCCCTATTAAAGACCTCGTTGCAACGTCACCAGTTTTGTGATGTCGAAATGACATCGTTGCGTGTGACATTTAGCAACAACCAACGATGAGGTCGTTCATCGTTGATCGTTGGTGAATAACCATGACCATTTTTTGATCGTTGGTCTCTCGCTGTGCGGCCAACATCGGCGTGTGTGGCAGCGAGAGATAAACGATCAACGACCTCTCAGTGCCGCACAGCAAGCGCTGACAGTTGGTAACCATGGTAAACATCAGGTAACTAAGCGCAGCGCTATGCTTAGTTACCCATTGTTTACCCTGGTTACCAGTGTTCTCACTTTTGGCTGATCGCTGATGAGTCTGCTTGTTCGACAGCTCACCAGCGATCAGATAATGATGTCCCAGTAACCCCCATTGTTGGTCGGATCGCTGGGACATTGTTATGTGTAACGGGGCTTTAACTTTCAATGGGGCTGGATGATCTTGCAGGTGCATCCAGCTCTTTACTTTTTTCCCAGATCCGGGTGTTCCTGGATTTTTCACTGAGACCAAAAATGCATCTTGGTGCAATTTTGGTCTCTGTGACAAAACATGGAAGCACCCAGATTCGCCGCACCATGTTTGAAATCACAATGTGCCCAATGGAACCCGGATCCGGCGGACTCCGGATTCCATTGTATCTGGATCACCGAATTCGGGTATTGGAACTGCGTATGCCTAGAAGTCAGTTCCAAATGACAAGCCCCCCAATGGGGCATATCATTTGGCCATGGATCCGGCTGAAACAGGTGTGAAGCCGGATGAAACTGTATGCTGCCCCACTGGTATTATCACTGATCCATGAGCCCCGATCACTGATAATACCGGTGTGAGGGTATACAGTTTTTACAATTCCAGTAGGGTCCAGGGAAATTTAGGGGGTGCAAGTAAAATCTGCATCCTCCGGATACAATAAAACACTAGTGTGAAACCAGCCTTCGTGTCTGCCACAAAGCCATTACACTCTATCAAAGTAGGAACCCCCGGCTCCCGGCCCTGCCATGTGGCTGAGATTCTCGGTGTGGGGGACACCACTCCTGCTAGACTCAGCGCTGCATAAATTCTGCAGAAAAACTCAAGCCAATAATCCTGATGAAAAATAGAACTTTATTCCAGTACAATATTCCAGCCCGCAATATGGTATACATGTTCATATTTCCAAATGTATTCCATATTGCTGGATGAAATTGAAGATGTCTTTCATATTCTAATTGTACTGGAATAAAGTTCTATATTTTATCTGATTTTTGGCTGGAGCAGTTTTTCTATTAGATTACTACACTTTATGCCATAATACTTGAATGGGAGAAAAAACCTAGTACTTTACAACAGTCATCTAGATTGAAGCAGGGTTGTTATCTTTATAAAAGTTTTTTGGAACAAAAATGAATCCACATTTGCAGTAAAACAGTAGATTCTCTATTCAGCAGTCAACATAAATACATTGAAGCCACCAACACATTTTGAACACACAGGGTAGTGTCCTGACCTAATGAAAACTTAAAACTGAGCTAAAGCGCAATGTGAATAGGCCTGTAAGGCTGCCTTCAGACTTGCAGATGCCTCCGCAGCGTTTTGCAGAGGCATCTGCAAGTATCTGCATGCAGACCGCGGTCCCTATGTTTATAATGGAGCGCACGGCGGTCTGCAGATGCTTGCAGACCGCCGTGCGCTCTCATTGCCCGCCATTAGTGATCTGTGCGCAGGCGGATGCCTGCGCACAAATCACACACTCTTGCCCGCACCAGGGACGCAACATCTCACGCCCCTGGTGCGGACGAGAGTGTGTGATCTGTACGCAGGCATCCGCCTGCGCACAGATCACTAATGGCGGGCAATGAGAGTGCACGGCGGTCTGCAAGCATCTGCAGACCGCCGTGCGCTCCATTATAAACATAGGGGCCGCGGTCTGCATGTAGATACTTGCAGATGCCTCTGCAAAACGCTGCGGAGGCATCTGCAAGTCTGAAGGCAGCCTTAGACCGTGTTCATACCACCAAATGACTAGGCCACAGAAAAAATAGTATAACAAACGTATAAAAGTATGCTATAATAGGTAACAATAAAAAGCTAGTGCTAGTAAAAAACAGTGTCAAAAACAGGGTACTTAGTTAATACCTTTTTTTGCAAAAACTGTGCAAAACCGTTATACCAACGCCAAGGTGACCCATATCAGAACGGTCCCTATCTACCTAATTTAAAACCTGGATGTGGATCCGAAATGCGTAGGATTTTAAAACCATTATTGCACTGAAAACTGTGGCTTTTACAACTCATTTGATCGATCGGCAGCGAGGATCCGAGAAGCTCTGTCTTTCTTCCCTGATTTATAAACCTGATCCTGTATAAGTATACCTCATGGGTGCAGGATATACTTATACAGAATCAGGTTTTAAATTAGGTAGGGACCATTCTGATATGGGTCACCTTGGCGCTGCTTGAACGGCTTTGAACATTTTTTGCAAAAAACGTATTAACTAAGTACGGCCAGGGTCACACATGCCATCCGTTTTTGGCTTAATCCATTTTTGGGATCATTTTGGTAATTTTTTTTCTAAATCCAAAAAGGCATATGCGTTAATGCATGGTGCACGTACATGTGGTTGTGGTTTTCCTAGGCTCAAAAAAAAGCTGCATGCAGCGTTTTTGGGTGCTGGAAAAAAATGCACGCGTTTTTTTAACATGGGGCCCTATGGGGAAGGCATGCGTTAACACATGGTACATATAGGCACCATGCGTTAACGCATATGCGTTTTTGGTGAAAAAATGACTAAGTCCAAAAAATGGCCAGGACCTCAGGGGACACTATTGGCACCCTAAATTTAACGGATCCGTTATTCTAAGCCCTCAAAAAAGCGGATTGGTATGTGTGACCCTGGCCTACCCTGTTTTTGACACAGTTTTTTACTAGCACTAGCTTTTTATTACCTATTATAGCAGAGTACTTCTACACATTTGTTATACAGTTTTTTCTGTGGTGTAGTCATTTGGTGGTGTGAACACTGTTTTACAGACCTGTTCACATTGCGCTTTGGCTCAGTTGTAAGTTTTCATTAGGTCAGGATATTAGCCTATGGGCTCAAAATGTGTTGGTGGCTTCAATGTATTTATGTTGACTGCTGAATGTTGACCTATTATAGCAGAGTACTTCTACATGTTTGTTATAGTGTTTTTTTCTGTGGTCTAGTATCCTGACCTAGTTTCTTTTGGGTATTACCCAACTGGACCCTCTTGGAGATGATCACCCCAGGGTGCGGAGCGTGTGTGTATTCTGTTCTTTACATTTTATAGGGATCTATAGTAGATTTAAGCTTCTCAAACTGAGCCCATCATAAAACAGGGCGAGGAACCCCGAATCAAGCCCTGGGACCATAGCTGTAGTTTGGTTACGATCCTTGTTTAATCTGCTGCAGCTCTGGTACTCCTCTCAGTGACCCCATTCATGTGCTGATTGACTGTCACACTCTTCATAGATAGAAAGCTGACAGCCAGTAGTGACTGACAGAGATAGTGTGAGCTCATGAATATTGAGGACTATGTTGCAGGAGCTAACTGAAAAGAGTAGCAGAGATGCAGCGGAATAAAACAGGGATTTATCAAAACTACAACAAGCAGCCCAGTAAGTAACATATCAATGGAAGCAAAGTCAGTGTTCCTGCTGTCAGGTTGGGAAGTATAATCCTGGTGACAGTCTCACTCTTTAAGGGGATGCTCCAATCCCAGAAAGTGATACCTTAGCTTTCTGATTAATGGTGGTCCAAGTACCAGGACCACCACCAATGTGGTTGAGTATTGCAGCCTCTTCACAGTTTTCCCAGCAGACACGTGCTTAGAGCTAACTGTTGTGCAGGGGATCAGGAACAAATAGACTCATAGAATAATAGAGTTGGAAGGGACCTCCTGGGTCATCTGGTCTAACCCCCTGCTCAAAGCAGAATTTACTTAATCATCCCAGACAAATGTCTGTCCAGCATCTGTGTGAACACTTCCATTGAAGGAGACTCGCCACCTCTCGTGGCCGTTGTTCCGCTTGTTGATCTGTCAAAAAGTTTTTTCTATTTTTCTAATCTGTGCTTCCTCCCATTCAGTTTCATCCCATTGCTTCTAGTCTTTCTTTGTGCAAATGAGAACAAAGCGGATCCATCTACAGTGTGACAGCTCTTGAGATATTTGTAGACAGCTATTAAGTCTCCTCTCAAAAGTTCATTGGAAAAGACGGCACTCCATACCAACTGATAAAAATTCTGACCGTGCTTGTTTATTAATAACTAGATGGCGGCCCGATTCTAAAGAATCGGGTAGTCTAGAATCCATATATAGTTTATTTACCAATAGTTAGGGGAGTGCGGTGAAATGAATTGTGTGTATACAGGTGGCTCAGTGGGTAGCAGAGTATACGGTGGCTCAGTGGTTAGCACTGCGCGGTGGCTCAGTGGTTAGCACTGCGCGGTGGCTCAGTGGTTAACACTGCGCGGTGGCTCAGTGGTTAGCACTGCACGGTGGCTCAGTGGTTAGCACTGCGCGGTGGCTCAGTGGTTAGCACTGCGCGGTGGCTCAGTGGTTAGCAGTGAGTGCGGTGGCTCAGTGGTTAGCAGTGAGTGCGGTGGCTCAGTGGTTAGCAGTGAGTGCAGTGGCTCAGTGGTTAGCAGTGAGTGCGGTGGCTCAGTCGTTAGCAGTGAGTGCGGTGGCTCAGTGGTTAGCAGTGAGTGCGGTGGCTCAGTGGTTAGCACTGAGTGCGGTGGGTCAGTGGTTAGCAGTGAGTGCGGTGGCTCAGTGGTTAGCAGTGAGTGCGGTGAGACTGGTCAGCGCAGCGCCGTGGGCAGAGTGGTAAGCACAGCGCCGTGGGCAGAGTGGTCAGCGCAGCGCCGTGGGCAGAGTGGTCAGCGCAGCGGCGTGGGCAGAGTGGTCAGCGCAGCGCCGTGGGCAGAGTGGTCAGCGCAGCGCCGTGGGCAGAGTGGTCAGTGCAGCGCCGTGGGCAGAGTGGTCAGCACACACATACATACACACACACACATACACACACTCTGCTATAGTTACCACCGACCCTGCGTCTTCCCCGCCGCCTGGATCCTGAGTCGACATGTCGCCGCCCCCGGATGACTGGATCCAATATGGCGTCCGGGAAGTTTGGCGAGACTTCTTGGACGCTATATTGGATCCAGTAGTTCGGGGGCGGCGACATGTCGACTGAGGATCCAGGCGGCGGACGCAGAGCCGCTGGTAAGTATAGCGGAGTGTGTGTGTGTATGTGTGTGTACAAAGTGAGGGAAGTGCGGACAAAGTGAGGGAAGTGCGGACAAAGTGAGGGAAGTGCGGACAAAGTGAGGGAAGTGCGGACAAAGTGAGGGAAGTGCGGACAAAGTGACTACATACACACATATATACACATACTGTACATTGCATATGGAGGGGTGAGGAGAGTGGAGGCTGGAGAGGTGAGGAGGGGTGAGGAGAGTGGAGGCTGGAGGGGTGAGGAGGGGTGAGGAGAGTGGAGGCTGGAGGGGTGAGGAGGGGTGAGGAGAGCGGAGGCTGGAGGGGTGAGGAGGGGTGAGGAGAGCGGAGGCTGGAGGGGTGAGGAGGGTGGGGGAGAGCGGAGGCTGGAGGGGTGAGGAGGGGTGAGGCGAGGCTGGAGGGCAGAGGACAGGGGAGCTGGAGGGCAGAGGACAGGGGAGGCTGGAGGGCAGAGGACAGGGGAGGCTGGAGGGCAGAGGACAGGGGAGGCTGGAGGGCAGAGGACAGGGGAGGCTGGAGGGCAGAGGACAGGGGAGGCTGGAGGGCAGAGGACAGGGGAGGCTGGAGGGCAGAGGACAGGGGAGGCTGGAGGGCAGAGGACAGGGGAGGCTGGAGGGCAGAGGACAGGGGAGGCTGGAGGGCAGAGGACAGGGGAGGCTGGAGGGCAGAGGACAGGGGAGGCTGGAGGGCAGAGGACAGGGGAGGCTGGAGGGGAGAGGCTGGAGGGGAGAGGCTGGAGGGGAGAGGCTGGAGGGGAGAGGCTGGAGGGGTGAGGGGGTAAGGAGAGCGGAGGCTGGAGAGGCTGGGGAGAGGCTGGAGGGAAGAGGCTGGAGGGCAGAAGCTGGAGGGCAGAAGCTGGAGGGCAGAGGCTGGAGGGGAGAGGCTGGAGGGCAGAGGCTGGAGGGGTGAGGAGGGGTGGGGAGAGCAGAGGCTGGAGGGGAGAGGCTGGAGGGGAGAGGTTGGAGGGAAGAGGCTGGAGGGCAGAGGTTGGAGGGCAGAGGCTGGAGGGGTGATGAGGGGTGGGGAGAGCAGAGGCTGGAGGGCAGAGGCTGGAGGGCAGAGGCTGGAGGGCAGAGGCTGGAAGGGAGAGGCTGGAGGGGAGAGGCTGGAGGGGAGAGGCTGGAGGGGAGAAGCTGGAGGGCAGAGGCTGGAGGGGAAGTCCCGTCCTCCCTCCTCTCCAGCACGGGGCCCCCCAGGGGGTGTGGGGCCCCCCCAGGGGGCGGGCAATGGGCCCCTCATGCCGGGGGGCTCGGGGCACTCGGCCCCCTTGCCCCCCGCTAGCTACGCTACTGGCTGGAGGGCAGACGGAACTTCCGAGAGCGGAACGTCCCTCCGCCGGTTCCTGTAGCCGGGCGCAGCCCGGCTACCCCACACTGGTGACGTCACCACCATGATCCGGAGGCCATCACGGAAGTAACCTTTGGGTTTTCCGGAAGTGGCCTTCGGGTTTTATATTATAGATCCCTGATCAAGTGATGGAATACAGACACATGATGTGGAAACAGCTGATGCTTTTCTGGCGCTACTGCGCCCTTAATCATAGACTGAAAACTATTCTGTTTTCTGCTATGTTTAAGGGCAGAAACGTATCAACTGTTTCCACATCATGTGTCTGTATTCCATCATTTGATCAAGGATTATTAATAAACAAACACGGTCAGAAGTTTTATTGGTTGGTATGGAGTGCCATCTTTTCCTATGAACTGTTGGATCACCTATCAACAAACAGTAAAGGTCGAGCACCTGCCTTGATATTGCAGCTAATGGTTTGCATCGGAACCTAAAGTGTGGGGAGCTTTTTTCTTTCGCTTTACTAAGTCTCCTCTCTTCTTTTTTGGAAGCTAAACATTCCCAGATCCTGTAACTGTTCCTCATAGGACATGGTTTGCAGACTGGTCACCATTCTGGTCTCTCTTCTCTGAACTTGCTCCAGTTTGTTGATGTCTTTTTTTATAATGTGGAGCCCAGAACTGGATACAGTATCCATATGAGGTTTGACCAAAGAGTGAATTCAAGTGAATTAAGAGCTTCAAGAAATCAAGGGTCATAGATGAGGTTCAGATGGGGTCTGAAAGGGGGATCATACCTGAGGTGGTGTCCTCGGGCTGCACCAGTTACATTTAGTATCTTCTTGGCTATAACTGTATTTACCTTTATAGCATGTTATAGGTACTCACCCTGTGCAGACAGTTGTACTTTTAGTTGTGTATCATTTTTTTGGCTACATAATCGGCACATTTTGCTGGTTTGGCATCTGGGAGGTTGGCATGTCTTTTGGAAGCCAAATTTATTACCAGTCTTCACCTCCCTGAGATGCTGGAGGCACAAGAATTTACCTGAAATGAGTGATGTCTTCTAAGAAACTTAGCGACTCGTATGTGGATGTGGAAGATGTCCCCATTCTCTGATGTCCCCCACATTGTAGTTACGTTCTATTATATCATTCAGAACAATTACTGACCAGAGCAGCCATTGTCAGAGGGGGCCGTATACAAGTCTGTCCTAAGACCTCAGATCCCATCTGAAATAATGGCAAGTTGTATACAAGAAGTAATACGATTTAATGAACCCTTCACATATCAGTGTCAGTCATTTTATGTATCATCCTAAATAGTTTAGGTTTTTTCCCACTTTTCATTTCTGAGAACATTAATCCTCGTGTTGACGTTGTAGAGTACGCAGCATAATGAAGGCATTTGCTTTGCAGGAAGGGGGTATTAGTTTGCCAGTCCAGAGGAAACTTGTAAAAATGAAGCTCGGATTTGCTGAACTGTCATTGGAAATCATCCAACTTGTCATCACGGAGGAGGAAGAGAAACTGGAAGAAGAAAAACGCAAAGGAGAACTCTGTGTCATCGTGGAGGAATTTGTGAGGGCGACCCCTGATTATAACTCTGTGGAGCAGGTATGCTGATCCATTAATCATACCATCCAGGACCTACATGCTTTATTTAAAGGGGTGTAATGGTGTCATTGTTATTGAATTGCACCATGTTGGGGGTATGGATAATGTATGGGATAACTTAATATTTTTTGGCATGCAGACGCCATTATGCTGTACGTCTACGACTTTGCACAAAGAATTTAAAGGGTTTATACCAAATATTTAAGTTATCCCCTTTCAATATCATCAGGTATAACTTATTGATCGCTGGAGGTTCAGGCTCTTGGACCCTACTAATACAAGCACAGGGCTCTGCAGAGGAGCTCCATGATGGCAGCGATGGGGTCTCTCAAGTCAATAACCCATAGTCACTACGGGATAGCCTCCAGGGGAACCAATGGGACGCCCACAGCATTTCAAACCATTTAAAGGGCACCTAAATGGCTAAATCACGATGAGAGCTAGATCCAGTCACTGCTGTTAGGGTATGTGCACACGATCCGGAAGCACTGCGTCTTGGATGCTGTGCCTCTAGACAGCGAGTGAATGAAGAATGAGCGTACGTAGCTACCCTGTGCCCATGTTCTGCGTTCGGTGCCGAGCGGCTTTTCCCAGCATTCACCCGCTGGGGCTCACTTCTGACTCCTGCATCTCCGCAGCATGTTACTTTATTGCTGCGAAGTCTGGCAACCCGCACCGCAGCTGAAATAACGCTGCAATGGGCAGAAGTACAGTGAGCCTGAGATTTCTAGAAATCCCATTCACTGTGCTGGTACTGTACAGTGAAGCGTTATGGACGCAGCGGTAATACACCGTGTCCAAAATGCTGCTTTTACTGATCGTGTGCACACACACCCTCAGAGAGGCAGGAGTTGGCTGTATAACATGGAGCAAATTTAGCTCGTGTGGCCTCTCCATACATCACCCATGATCTGTGATAAATACCTACAGTACATGAAGGGTCATTAAAGGTATCTGGCAAGGGATTTTTGCTACGGTATGTATGCATAGATGCATAAATGCAAGATGGCTGCGATGGGGGCTCTCAGCACATTAACCCATAGTCACCGATTGCCTCCAGGTGTACTAATTTTTGTCCCACTATTTAAAGGTCATCTAAGTGGTAAAATAATGATCAGAGCTTGCTCTAGTCACTGCTGTTAGGCCGGCTTCACATTACAATTTTGAGGCATACGAGTGTATCTGTGTTAAATCGGATTCACTTGAATTTGATTTTGCCTCCCATGTATCTCTATGGGGCTCGGATTGTGCATAAATCGGATGGCAAAAAGGACACATCCGAGCACCATCCATACCCCATAGCAATACATGGGAGACAAAATCGGTTCCGAGTGTATCCACTTTGACACGGATACACTTGGAAACTGCGAAATCGCGGTGTGAAGACAGTCTTAGAGAGGCAGGTGTGTGTGATGTTGTTTACATAATCCAAAGGCTTTATCACCTGGTGATTACCATTACTGGACGAATTTATCACATGCAGGGCAATCTGACTCTCCCCCTGCTGTGAATGACACCTTATGGGCGGCTTCACACTGCGGCGTGATCCGGTCCGGGGCTGTCCAGTATGACCCTGACAGCCGCGGACTGGATCAGCACACAGGACTGGAGGGCTAATATGCCTTCCGGTCCGGTGTGCAGCCGCACGCAGTTCCCGCTGCTGATAAGTCAGGACCGCGGCACCACGGTATTGACCTGTCAGCAGCTGCAGCTGCGTGCGGCTTCACACCGGACCGGAGGGCATATTAGCCCTCCAGTCCTGTGTGCTGATCCAGTCCACGGCTGTCAGGGTCTTCCCAGACAGCCCCGGATCACGCCGCAGTGTGAAGCCGCCCTTAGTCAGTGCATAATCTGTTGAGAGCCTGGTGCGGTCAGGGGCAGCTCTCCCAGCAATGCTACATGCTTTAAACTAAATGCTTTGTAACAGAATGATTGCACCCGGTAATCTAAATGGAACATCATTAGTTTCAGAATATCTAAAGGCCCCGTCACACGCTACAATATGGTTAACGATATTGTTGCAACGTCACCGGTTAGGTGATGTTTCTGCGATGCCATAGCGACATTGTTTGAATGTGACATTTACCAACGACCAATGATGAGGTCGTTCATTGTTGGTCGTTGGTAAATTAGGCTGCCTTCAGACTTGCAGATGCATCTGCAGCGTTTTGCAGATGCATCTGCAAGCATCTGCATGCAGACCGCGGCCCCTATGTTTATAATGGAGCGCACGGCGGTCTGCAGATGCTTGCAGACCGCCGTGCGCTCTCATTGCCCGCCATTAGTGATCTGTGCGCATGCGGATGCCTGCGCACAAATCACACACTCTCGCCCGCACCAGGGATGCGACATGCTGCGTCCCGGGTGCGGACGCGGGACACCGGAAGGAGCAGATATCGTCCGCATCCGCACCCGAACGCAGCAAACGCTGCCAAATGCAGGCACTATGCGTTCCTATGTTAAACATACGCAAATGTGAAGGCAGCCTTACCTGGACGATAAATTTATTGTTGGTCTCCCGCTGGGAGCAGGACAGCAGGAGACCCAACGATGAACGACCTCCCAGTACCGCACAGCAAGCGCAGGGAGCTGGTAACCAGGGTAAACAGCTTGTAACTATGCACAGCGCTCTGCTTAGTTACCCGCTGTTTACCCTGGTTACCAGCGTTCTCGCTAGCGAAACTGCCTGTTTGACAGCTCACCAGCGATCAGATAACGATGTCCCAGCGATTCACATCATTGGTGGGATCGCTGGAACATCGTAAGGTTTAACGGGGCCTTTAGGCTGGCTTCACACTGCAGTTTTTTCCCAGATCAAGTTCCATCCAGTTTGTGTGTCAAAACCAGGAGAGGAACTTGCAGAGAAAAACTATAATTCTAATCTGTGCCAAATCCATAACAAAATCTTCATGTAAATTTGTGGCAGATTTTTATACAAATCTGCCACAGATGTCACTCTACGGATTGAGTGGTTAGCACTGTATGGTGACTCAGGGGTTAGCACTGTATGGTCGCTCAGTGGTTAGCACTGTATGGTGGCTCAGTGGTTAGCACTGTATGGTGGCTCAGTGGTTAGCACTGTATGGTGGCTCAGTAGTTGGCACTGTATGGTAGCTCAGTGTTCAGCACTGTGTGGTGGCTCAGTGGTTTGCACTGTATGGTGGCTCAGTGGTTAGCATTGTACAGTGGCTCAGTGGTTAGCACTGTATGGTGGCTCAGTGCTAGCACTGTATGCTAGCTCAGTGTTCAGCACTGTGTAGTGGCTCAGTGGTTAACACTGTATGGTGGCTCAGTGGTTAGCGCTGTATGGTGGCTCAGTGGTTAGCACTGTATGGTGGCTCAGTGGTTAGCACTGTATGGTGGCTCAGTAGTTGGCACTGTATGGTAGCTCAGTGTTCAGCACTGTGTGGTGGCTCAGTGGTTTGCACTGTATGGTGGCTCAGTGGTTAGCACTGTATAGTGGCTCAGTAGTTGGCACTGTACGGTGGCTCAGAGGTTAGCACTGTGTGTTGGCTCAGTGGTTTGCATTGTATGGTGGCTCAGTGGTTAGCACTATATGGTGGCTCAATGGTTAGCACTGTATGGTGGCTCAGTGGTTAGCACTGTATGGTGGCTCTGTGGTTAGCACTGTACGGTGGCTATGGGGTTAGCACTGTATGGTGGCTCAGTGGTTAGCACTGTATGGTGGCTCAGTGGTTAGCACTGTACGGTGGCTATGGGGTTAGCACTGTATGGTGGTTTAGTGGTTGGCGGTGTAGCTTTGCAGCGCTGTGGTCCTGGGTTTAAATCTCACCAAGGACAATATCTTTAAGCTTCTATGTCAGTAGCCGGGCACACAGTCCATATTACTTTTGCGTTTGCTCAGTACCGTGGCCCTGATCGCATATTGAAAGGGGGTGTTTTTACAGGGGATAATAGAGTTTGAGTAAGTTTGTTATGCCAGCTTAGGTATCTGGCCAGGTGTGGCCAGAGTTGCATGTATTGGGCTCCCAGAGGATAGATGTTGTTGCATCAAAGTGTTTTACTTCCCTCAGAAGGAGCAGACCCCTGTGGACAGTAGTAAAAGTTGCTGTAGAAGAAGATGGTGGGAGTTGTGGTGAGAAGAGGTGCAAGGAGGTCACAGGAAGGAAACAATGAGACAGTCTCTTGTTCTTTACCTTTTTACTCTGCAAGTCCATTCATCAGCAGATCAAGGGTACTGGTTCACAGGGCCACGGTCTGGTCAGTCTGAGAACAACTAGAGATCGCTATGCAGGATTGGTATATGACCTACCAACTGACTTCTCCCTGGGATGAGAATCTAGGTATTTTCAGATTTGCCTTGTTCCTCTTTGCTCCCTCATGACTAACTACCAGGCAGGCAGGCAACTCGGGCTCTATTAGCAACCGGACCTACACCTGTTCTCTAGCCTTTTGGTAGTTGCTGCATGCCTGGATAGTCCCAAGCTGGAGGCTACCGTGCTTGCAGCCCAGTAGCCTCCAGTTTACTGCCAGTCCTGAAGATCTGACAGCTTGGGGTCCAGCTTTGACCTAAGGCCTCATTCACACAGAAACACGGAACAAGTGATTTTCATCAGTTTAGTTTGAATTTCATCGACAGTTGTGGCCAAAAGTATTGACACCCCTGTAATTCTGTCAGATAATACTCAGTTTCTTCCTGAAAATGATTGCAACCACAAATTCTTTGGTACTATTATTATTATTAGTACGGGTTGACACTGTTGTACGCTCGGTCTGCAGGGCAGCTTGAACTTGTTTGGATGTTAGCTTCTTTATCCACCATCCTCACAATCTTGCGTTGAAATCTCTCGTCAATTTTTCTTTTCCGTCCACATCTAGGGAGGTTAGCCACAGTGCCATGGGGTTTAAACTTCTTGATGACACTGCGCATGGTAGACACAGGAACATTCAGCTCTTTAGAGATAGACTTGTAGCCTTGATATTGCTCATGCTTCCTCATAATTTGGTTTCTCAAGTCCTCAGTTCTTTGGTCCCCTTTCTTTTCTCCATGCTCAATGTGGTACACACAAGGACACAGGACAGAGGTTGAGTCAACTTTAATCCATGTCAACTGGCTGCAAGTGTGATTTAGTTATTGCCAACACCAGTTAGGTGCCACAGGTAAGTTACAGGTGCTGTTAATTACACAAATTAGAGAAGCATCACATGATTTTTCTAACAGTGCCAATACTTTTGTTCATCCCCTTTTTTTATGTTTGGTGTGGATTTATATCCAATTTGGCTTTAGGACAATTCTTTTTGTCTTTTTTCATTGAAGATAATAATACCAAAGAATTTGTGATTGCAATCATTTTCAGGAAGAAACTGAGTATTATCTGACAGAATTGCAGAGGTGTCAATACTTTTGGCCACAACTGTATTTCCTTTCACTAATGAGAAATAAAAAGTTTGTTCACCTTTTATATGTCGTATTTCCCTGAAAATAAAACCTACTCAGAAAATAAACATTAAGGATTGACTGGCAAACCTACGTGTAAAGGTGCAAGCAGGAAAATACCTTGTAATTAAAGAAAGAAATCCGCTGCAACACTAACTACTGAATGACTGTGAATAAGCATAATGGCTATCAAATGAATAGCAGGGCTATGTGTACAGCTAAAACAATGTGACATAGCAGTATCTGCATCAGATTATAAAGAAAATTCTGAAACTTAGTTTACGCACTGGCCACTGTGAAGAGCCCGATAACCATGCCAAGGTGTTCTCATCTTATCAGGTCCTTACTCTATGTCATTATGTGCACTATACAATTGCTTGTGTGGGTTATATGCCTCTGAATGTAATTAAAACCTGCTGGAATGGTATGTCTGTGGACCTGGGCTATGGTAAGATGGAGGAATAGGCATGGCTACAGGGCGGGGGAAGGGTGCACAGTCAAAATATACATATGAATACAAGATACTCCATATATATAAAGCAGAAACTGACACTCCGTACTGTCTAGTGTCAAACATTCTTTTAACCCTTTGTGTACAGATTGAAAAAATAAAAAAACATAACAAGAATTGTATCCTCATGTTTCAACTCAAATTTCTCTTGTGTGAAGAGTCAAAAAATAGTAAAAATAAACATTAAGGATTGACTGGCACACCTACGTGTAAAGGTGCAAGCAAGAACATACATTGTAATTAAGGAAAGAAATCTGCTGCAACACTAAACACTGAATGAATGTGAATAAGCATAATGGCTATCAAATTAATAACAGGGCTATGTGTGCAGCTAAAACAATATGTATATGGCAAAGGACATAGAAGTAACTGCTTCAGATTATAAAGAAAATTGCTAAACTTAGCTTACGCACTGGCCACTGTGAAGAGCCCGATAACCGCGCCAAGGTGTCCTCATCTTATCGGGTCCTACCTCTATGTTACTACTTGCAGTATACAATTGCTGTGTGTAACATAGAGTTTGGATCCGATAAGATGAGGACACCTTGCCGCGGTTATCTGGGTTCTTCACAGTGGCCAGTGCGTAAGCTAAGTTTATCAATTTTCTTTATAATTTGAAGCAGTTACTGCTATGTCCTTTGCCATATACACATTGTTTTATCTGTTACACATAGCCCTGCTATATATTTTATAGCCATTATGCTTATTCACATTCATTCAGTGTTTAGTATTGCAGCGGATTTCCTTCCTTAACTACTCAGAAAATAAGCCCTAGCATGATTTTACAAGACTTTTGACATATGTTTGAAATATAAGCCCTACACCAAAAATAAGCCTCAATTGCTCAGGGCTCCCAATCTCTTAGGGGCCCCAGTGTTCCTATTTTAAGGTTAAGACTGCTTAAGGACCTTTGGTGCGATCCCATTCTTGTGAAGATAATGTCACCAAAGGTACTTTAACTGCAGGAATCTAGAGGATCTGAAGAGGAGACAGGCTAGTTCATACCATTTGTGTAGTACAGTGTGTGTGATAACATCATTATATTTAAATAAATTATGATTTTTTTTGTTTAAGATTAAATAGTGGATTATTGTTCATGGAAAAAAGAATAAGACATTCCCTGAAAATAAGCCCTAGCACATCTTTTGGAGCCAAAAATAATAAAGGACCCTGTCTTATTTTCAAAGAAACGCGGTATCATTTAGTGACACAGCTGTGACCCGTGGAAGGGAAGTTACCGAAACGGTGCCGTCGTTACCTCTGCGCCCCCTCCCTGCACCCTTTTGTATGCCGCTCCTTGAGTGAATAAACTAATAAATCCGCTATGTGCCGATCTTTTTTGCTTTAATTTTTCTTTTCACTGACCCATAGACTTTCATTGCCGAGTTTGGTCTGACACTCGGATCAGTATCGGTCAGGTGTCCAGAATTTTGCATGAACTGCTTGATCTGCAAAAAATCTCGGACATGTGAACAGTCCCATATCACAGGCTTAAGTGCTGTATCTGAAAAATATAGATAGTACGAGCATGTGAAATACTGATGTGTGAATGAGGCCTTATGGTATGTGCACACAATCCTGAGGCACTGCGTATGTTGGACACAGTGTCCTCAGACCTGCGGGAAGCCGCAGGAGATTGCATAGATAACACAGCTACCATGTGCCGACGATCTGCATTCGGTGCAAAGTGGCTTTTCCCTGCATTCACCCGCTGGAGATCTCTTCTGACTCCGCAGCAATAGATTAACATGCTGCGGTAATGCAGAAGTGCAATAAGCATGAGATTTCTAGAAATCCCATGCATTATGTGTCATGTATTGACTGCAATCCTAGAGTACTGCTGCTGTTTGAACCAGAGTTTTTTTTTTCTTTGGCTCAGTCAGAGTTTATATTGAAGCAGCAGTTGCTGAAGGGGTCATGGGCAGCGCTGCAGGTGGGGAGTGAGTCATAGCTGAGGTGGAAGTGAGTGGTGTGTCTGAGCTTTCAATTTTCCACCCCCTCAGCCGTATATAGTTCTGCTTCCCTCCACCAGATGTTGCTGATTGAGTTTATTTCTCATCCAAGACCCGAGCTGTGCAGACATACTGCCGGGGCAGTTGCTATTCACTTAACTTGGAAAGGTGTCCTTTTCCTGGCCGTGAGTTGAGGTAGGGGCTCTTAGCTGATAACAAGTTGAGGAGATGGGGAAAGGGTTGTGGCCTGAACCTTCTCACCTTCAGAGGTACCTTCAGGAACAGGGCTAGTCAAGGACCCCAAGTCCAGGGCTAGACTACCTCCCAATTGCCCTTGCCCGTTATCCCTTCCTGCTCCATTCCCCTCGTTCGCTCCACTCGGTAATACGCTGCATCCAAAACACTGTCTTACAGTGAGGTAAGTGACTTCACTAAATGTCAACCAGCTACTGTAAAAGCAATTAACATTAAATGGAGAGTAAAAGAGACAATAATGCTCATCTATAAATCCCTTGTATGGCCTTCTCTTTAAGTTAATTAACACAAGCAGGAAAATCTGAGCATAAATTAAAAAAAAATACATTTTTATGTAATGACTAATGTTATCACAAGACGATGGTAAAGATTTGATGTGATCCAGAGACTTTTTATGAGGGTCAGGTAACTGTATCCTTCTTAGGTAAAAAAATGTGCTCCTTAGACGGGGTCTGGACCGAATTCACACTTTCTGCTCGGTTCTCCTGTCAAGTCCTTTACAGTTCACTTTTCAGCGAAGATATGTTCGCTGGCGGCAAGAGCTGTCTGCAGCTTTTATTGAGACACACGGCTTCTCTACATACCAGGACATGTTATTATGTTCTTATAAATACCTGAAAACCCAAAGGAGATGTCCTTTAAAAGGAATGCATCATCTATAATATGTATTTTATATAAGTAAATCCAGATAGTGATACATGTTGTGTGCGCAATGTTCTTTCATTTCTTTGATTTGTTGCGTTCAGAAGTCTTACAGCCATTGTAACTAACCAGAAAGATAATTTCATGAATGTGACCGAGGGGATGAGAAACTGGATAAGTGACGACATGTCAGAGTGGCCGAAGTTTGTAAGGATGGGAGCGGCAGCGACTGGCAGATTATTGTAGGTCCCCCTCTGGGAATGATGCTGTCGCCCTACTTTTCAGTATAAGGGTGGAAACACACTTATGCGAGATGAATGCAAGATACTTGCATGCGTCTTGCTTGACTCACCTGGCCCATTCACCGCCTCCCTGGACAGGAGCGCGTCAGCTGCTTGTGTTTCTATGCAGCTCCACGCTCTCATTCAGAGAGGCGGCTGTTGTTCCGGGTGACTCATACAAGTATCTTGCATGCATATTGCATAGCGTGTCTCTGCCCTAAATCTGATTTTTTCCACCTTCGAAAATTCTCAGATGACTCCATGGTAGTCGAATGTATTGGGGAGACCGGGCTAATGACGAATATAGAAGTGTGGTGTCAGATTTTGTGGATTGGTAGAAAACTAAGGAGTTGGTGGTGAACTGTAGTGGGAGGCAGATGGAAGGTATACCGGTCATTATTGCTGGTCAGGAGGTGGAGCAGGTGGAGAGTTACAAGTATTTGGGGGTCCGACTGGAGGTCTCATACGGAGAGGGCTTCCAAGAAGGGGATGAATAAAATGTATTCATACGGAAACTAAGGTTGTTTAACCCCTTCAGACCAAGGACGTATAGGTACGTGCTGAGCTCGCATCATTTCTTCCACATGCCGGATGATCTGATCAACCGACATGTGCAGCTAATAGATGCAGGCAGATCACCACTGTTAATATCTTAGATTGCGCTGTCAAACAGTGACAGCGTGGTCTAGGATGTCACAGCGGGGAAAAGAAGTAATAACGCCAAACTTACATTTATTTAGTTGCTACAACAGTGCAATAAAATGCAGTGACAGGCAATCAAAACATCGCATCTGCCCAAAATTGGTATCATTAAAATTGTCAGCCCAGTTCTACCAGTCTGTAGTGGTAAGTGCCATCTCTTTGGGGAAGTATTGTGCGGGTGACTGATGCCCATAAGCTTATCAAGAAGGCAAGTTCAGCTGTTTGCCGCCATCTTGACTCTTGAGGAGGTAGTGGAGAAAAGAACTCTAATGAAGTGCATGGCGATAATGTATAATAATGTGCACGCATCATATTCTTGAGTTCATGAGACTGAGGAGCACCTTCATTAACCGTCTAATCCTACTAGGGGGCCGGAAGGAAAGATACAGGAAATAGATTGTCCCAACTGCTATGGGATTGTATACCATCTACCGAAGTGTGACATGTTCAAAGTGGATGTAGTTTTATTGGTGTACTGATTGTGTATGACCTGTCAGGAATAATAGTAATATATGACAATCTTCTGTCAACTCTACTGTCTCGTTTTAATTAATTAAGTAATTCATGTTCTTGTTTGTTGTTGCACAGTGATGCCATAATTTCCCTCGGGAACAGTAAAGTGTATCATATCGTTCTGTATTTATGATCTTTTTTTTACTTCTTGATTGTAGATTTTGTCCTCTATTTTCTGTCCATTTGGTCAGTTGCCTTGCCTGATTTTTTTTCTTTTAAAGGATTATGTAAAACATCACTGATGAGCATTTATGTTGTAAAATACATTGATTTCCAATTACTTTCCATTAGCGATGTGGCACCAAATTCCAAATCTCAGTGCGTGTCATGTCACCGCCTCCTTCAGGATTATATCGACTTCCCTTGAGGGTCTCCAAACCGAGCGCTGCCGGCTGAGCCGCTGACGGCACTTAGAGTTCACTGTCGAGGATGTTTTAGACTCACCAAGTCTACTACATTTAAAATATTTCACTGACTCAAGGTATATGATAAATTATAACCTTTACTGACATATTAAAAACACATTTAGACATTTCCACCATACCTTGAAATGTCTAACCAAATAAACCCTATCCGATATAAAAGTGGAAATTGGCTACTAGCGAGAAGGCATGCACTCAAGGTGTAATTATGGGATAAGTTTAAGGGATTTCACTAATGAATTGTGTTATGATCTACTAACTGTTAAGATAGGGATATACAGGTGCTTCTCGATGAATTAGAATATCATCAAAAAGTTCATTATTTTATGACCTTTGGGTTTTCATTGCCTGTAAGTCATAATCATCAACATTAACAGAAATGAACACTTGAAATACATGACTCTGTGTGTAATGACTCTATATAATATATGTGTTCCACTTAGTGTATTGAATTACTGAAATAAATTAACTTTATGATGATATTCTTATTCATCGCGATGCACCTGTAACTATTGTTAGTCCTATAAATAGGTAATGGTCCATTTACACGCAGCCACAGGAAGGTAGAAACCGGCAGGCATCGGACACAATTGTGCCTGTTGCCTTGAAAAGACCACGATGTGGCGGCGTGTAATTCAGGACTTTCCTTCCTGTGTCTTCCCTGAATTACGCGCCGCCACATCGTGGTCTTTTCAAGGCAACAGGCACAATTTGTGTCCGATGCCTGCCGGTTTCTACCTTCCTGTGGCCCCGTGTAAAGGGACCATAAGGGACTCAGGCTATTCATACAAGGTACAACTGGTTAGTGGGATCTCCATAAGTCTATTACAACCACCGAAAACAAGCAACTCCAACTGATGCATACGTTTGGAGTTAACCTAAAGGCTCAATTCCTGCCTGTCACTGTATATTATTATTATTATTTATACAGCAGTGTACACTGTGTGCAGAATTATTAGGCAAATTGTATTTTAGAAGATTATTTTTATTATTGATCAACAACTATGTTCTCAATCAACCCAAAAGACTCATAAATATTAAAGCTTAATATTTTTGGAAGTTGGAGTGGGGTTTTTTAGATTTGGCTATCTTAGAAGGATATCTGTTTGTGCAGGTAACTATTACTGTGCAGAATTATTAGGCAACTTAATAAAAACCAAATATATTCCCATCTCACTTGTTTATTTTCACCAGGTAAACTAATATAACTGCACAAAATTTAGAAAAAAAAAATTTCTGACGTGCAAAAATAAAACACAAAAAAATTAGTGACCAATATAGCCACCTTTCTTTATGATGACACTCAACAGCCTCCATCCATAGATTCTGTCAGTTGCTTGATCTGTTTACGATCAACATTGCGTGCAGCAGCCACCACAGCCTCCCAGACACTGTGCCCAGAGGTGTACTGTTTTCCCTCCCTGTAGATCTCTCATTTTAGGAGGGACCACAGGTTCTCTGTGGGGTTCAGATCAGGTGAACAAGGGGGCCATGTCATTATTTTTTCTTTTAGACCTTTACTGGCCAGCCACGCTGTGGAGTAGTTGGATGCATGTGATGGAGCATTGTCATGCATGAAAATCATGATTGTCTTGAACGATACTAACTTGTTCCTGTACCACTGCTTGAAGAAGTTGTCTTCCAGACACTGGCAGTAGGTCCGGGAGTTGAGCTTCACTCCATATTCATCCTGAAAATGTCCCACAAGTTCATCTTTGATGATACCAGTCCATACCAGTACCCCACCTCCACCTTGCTGGCGTCTGAGTCGGAGTGGAGCTCTCTGCCCTTTACTGATCCAGCCTCTGGCCCATCCATCTGGCCCATCAAGAGTCACTCTCATTTCATCAGTCCATAAAACCTTTGAAAAATCAGTCTTAAGATATTTCTTTGCCCAGTCTTGACGTTTTATCTTATGTTTCTTGTTCAAAGGTGGTCGTTTTTCAGCCTTCCTTACCTTGGCCATGTCCCTGAGTATAGCACACCTTGTGCTTTTTGATAATTCAGTAAAGTTGCAGCTGTGAAATATTGCAAAACTGGTGGCAAATGGCATCTTGGCAGCTTCACGCTTGATTTTCCTCAATTCATGGGCAGTTATTTTGCGCCTTTTTTGCCCAACACGCTTCTTGCGACCCTGTTGGCTATTTGCCATGAAACGCTTGATTGTTCGGTGATCACACTTCAAAGTTTGGCAATTTCAAGACAGTTGCATCCCTCTGCAAGACATCTCACAATGGACTTTTCAGAGCCCGTCAAATCTCTCTTCTGACCCATTTTTCCAAAGGAAAGGAAGTTGCCTAATTAATCACACCTTATATAGGATGTTGATGTCATTAGACCACACCCCTCCTCATTACAGAGATGCACATCACCTGATTTACTTAATTGGTAGTTGGTTCTCAAGCTTATACAGCTTGGAGTAGGACAACATGTATACAAAAGTATCATGTGATCAAAAAACTCATTTGCCTAATAATTCTGCACACAGTGTAATATTGTCACTGATCATTTTCCAAGAACCCTGCTCATTGGTAATATCTCCTATCACTACACTCAGTGGTACAGTACAGATTGCCTCAATGCATGTTGTCCACTTAATTTATAGTCAGCACCTCAGGAGGCTCATCAGAATCACCGGCTCCAAGACTTCTCCCGAGCTGCACCAGTTCTCTGGAATGCTCTACACCAAGAAATTAGGACTATCCACAACTTACATAGTATTACAAGCTCCCTAAAAACACATCTTTTTAGGGCGGCCTTTCATGCTCCGTAATCAAAGTCATGTAGACTATTTCTCTGAACATAACTCTTTGTCAAACTCCACCAGACCCAAAAGCTCTACACAGAAAAAAAAAAAAAAACTTTATAAAGTTAATGTCTGTGCGCAAACAGTGCGGCTCCACTGTAAAACAGTTTGAGCTGTATTTTGCATCTTTTGGGCCCCTTTGAAGGTGTTTTCTAGGCCCTTGATTCTTCCTCCCACTGATTTGAATAGGGCTCAGAAGTCGGCAAACTGTTCACTGAACAAGTCGGCGACCATTTGCTTGTCCGGCAAACAGAGCCGATCCCCAACATGAAAAGGTTCGCTCATCTCTAGTGACAAGTCACTGTCTAAGCTGATCTGAGTAGCTCTGCTATGCCGTCAGATATCCAGAGATGATGTGATCGCCAGTTCCACAGAAGCATTAACACTGTTCTTACTGAGCAATGTGTAACCGACGAAGGAGAAGACAGAAGTGGTGATAAACTGCTTCTGTCTGCTCCACAGGATCTACAGGTGTGTCTAACAGCTGGGTACTGAACCTGCTCCTGCTAGATTACAGGAGGTTTAACCCCAGGTTGAAACTTTATATTGGCACTAGGTAAAAGCTGTAAATGTATGTCTCTTGGGCGTTAGGGGATTAATAATATTTAACACAGCTACATAGACAATAATCTGGGAATGTTTATTGAGTTTTCTAGGCATGCTCTTAGATCTTTGAGGCCATTATACATGGAGGGGAGCTGTGACCATCACCTGCTTTGAATAATGGATATAGTGTTACCAATGTATAGATGTTACCTTTTATTGTAATACTGGCTGTGAGGATAATGAGACTGCTGAGAAGTGATGGCTATAACATAGGGAGTATCAGGCTGTTATAAGACTCAGTGGTCAGAGTCAAAACATCAGTCTTTCATGACTTGTATTTTTGGATACTGATATGTTTATTGTGAAACCTTGATCAGTCACGTCTATAATAGTCATACAGGGCTGAGATGGGAATATTCCTATAAGAATAACACATATTCTAATCCTCACTCTTATGTTTGCTGGGTGTTTTAGATATTTAGTTCTTTTTATTTCCTTCTTTTTAGGAGTGGAAAACACTTGGTCGCACCGTGGCCTCCGCTGCGCTCTCTCAGGTGGTCAATGCCTTGTCACTATCTGGCGGATGTAATAATCTGAAGGCCAGGGCCCTGTACATAGCCGGGAAATGCCTCCGTTTGCTTTCTTTCAGGATTGATCCACTTCATCCCAGCATGTATTGGAACAACCGCTATCTGGTAGGTTTATTGGTTGTGATTTATGGGTGGATTGTTTGTGCTCTTGATATAAAAATTCTATGAAATTTGTCCGCAAAATCGACTGTTCTGAATAATGAGAATATTAAGTAATGCAAATAATGATTGTTGTCAGGAGGCCTGCCGCTCTTCTGACGTGTCAGTTTCAGTAAATACTTAAATTCCTAATAAAATATGTATTTGGGAACTTGTTTTCATTGTGCCATCCCTCTATTGTTTCTCCTGGAAATGTATCAATAAAACAACAACTTGGAGATCAGAAACATTCAGTTAAAGGCTCCATAGACACACATTGAGATTAGATGGCCCGCAGGGTATCCATACACCCATAGTCAAAGTCTAAGGACATAAAATGTTTGAAACGTGTATAGGTGTATGGATACCCCGGCCATCTAAATCCAATCTGTGTCTATGGGTAAGATTATAACTAAATATGTTTGAATAAAATGGACTTCTAACTATTTGCCTACAAAGGTCCTTGACACAACTGGATTTTTAACCTCTTTCTGAAATTTCAATGCCAATCTTCATCCGTGCACTGTCAGTTCTAATTTATTATTATTATTATTATTATTATTATAGCACCATTTATTCCATGGCGCTTTACATGTGAAAAGGGGCATATATCGACAAGTACAATATATATGAAAAATACAAGGCACACACAGGTATAAGAGGAGAGAGGACTCTGCCCGCGAGGGCTCACAGTCTACAAGAGAAGAGTAAGGATACTGTAGGTGATGAGAGAGGACCCTGCCCATGAAGGCTCACAGTCTACGAGTGATGGGAGAGGATACAGTAGGTGAAGAAAGGACCTTGCGCACGAGGGCTCACAGTCTACAAGGGATGGGTGAGGATACAGTAGATGAGGAGAGAGGACCGTGCCCGTGAGGGTTCACAGTCTACAAGGGATGGGTGAGGATACAGTAGGAGAGGAGAGAGGACCCTGCCCATGAGGGCTCACAGTCTACAAGGGATGGGTGAGGATACAGTAGGTGAGGAGAGAGGACACTGAGGGTGTCAAAGAGCTGCTCAAAAACATAAGCAGCTGACACTCCCGTCCAGAGAGGAGAGGCCGTTCTGGGTCACTGATCCGACTCTCTTCCTAGAGACTCGCATGTAAGTAAGATAGTGTGTTTCCATCCTAACAAAAAAAATCTGACACTTGGATCAGGCTGCAAACTGTATAATATGGGGTGAAAAAAGATTGCAGACTGAATTGTAGTGGAATTTTATTAACTAAAGGTAACATGTAAAAATCATATTTTTCATGTGAAATGTGCCTGTTGCTATGAAGGTACTGTATATCAAGTTAGATATGGAATTACACTATTTTATTGCTATGATATCCCAGGGCTGTCAATTTAACCTTTGCTATGTCTGTAGCTGACAGTGGATACAATTCTCCTCAAATTGCTGAACCAAAACCCCATTAGACGTACTCCTGTAATGTTTGCACTCGCTGACAGTATGCAGACATCTTTCCAATAGTAAGAAAGTGACTATTAGGAAAATGCATATTCCTTTCTTTTTTTACGATACTTAAGCTTTATTTATGTAAAACCGCAAAGCCCATCGGAAAGCAGCGTTTGTAGATGCTGGTGGCGCTGCACTCCTGTTGCCTACTGATAAATACTGTATACATCTATGGTTCCCAATTCTCTCTGATATAACATTTCGCTGCAAGCTAATCCTTCAAAGCAGACTTAAAACAACTTTACACTTTAAATTGTTCATTGCGGTTTTATACTTGTTGTTTTCCAGAATGAAAGAAAGACTTCTGAAACCAGCGGAGATAATGACATGGGGTGGCACGATGCCAACGTGCAGCCAAGTAGTAAGAAGCTAGATCAACTAGTGAAGAAGGCGGCAGCATTAAAGGTAATAACTACAGCAATAGCACAAAGTGTAAAGGGAAGACATCTGCGGACTACGGGTGATGGATGACGGCCAATAGTGAACCCTCGTAACAAAAGCCCGAAATTGTCAAAAGTGTTAGAAATGAACAAATATATTGCCTTATGTTAGAACAGATCTGTGACAGCACGTGCTGCCCATCACAACGTACATCACTGCCATAAACTAGACACTTGATGAATTATCTGCACTATATGCCAGGATCCATGTACAGAAGAGATACACGTGTATATATATATATATATATATATATATATATATATATATATATATATACAGTGCCTACAAGTAGTCTTCAACCCCCTGCAGATTTAGGTGGTTGACACATGCGGAATTAACTTGGCATTGTGACATTTGGACTGTAGATCAGCCTGGAAGTGGGAAATGCACTGCAGCCAAAAAGGATTTTTTTTTTTTTTTTTTAAAGCGTTAAAAGTTAATTCAGAGGGTAATTTATTATTCAACCCCTCAAACCATCAGCATTCTGTTTGGTCCCCCTAAAGTATTAAGAAGTAGTTTAGGCACAAAGAACAATGAGCTTCACATGTGTGGATTAATTATCTCTTTTCCCAGCCTTTTCTGACTATTTAAGACCCTCCCCAAACTTGTGAACAGCACTCATACATGGTCAACATGGGAAGGACAAAGGAGCATTCCAAGGCCATCAGAGACAAGATCGTGGAGGATCACAAGGCTGGCAAGGGGTACAAAACCCTTTCCAAGGAGTTGGGCCTACCTGTCTCCACTGTTGGGAGCATCATCCGGAAGTGGAAGGCCTATGGAACTACTGTTAGCCTTCCACGGCCTGGACAGCCTTTGAAAGTTTCCTCCCGTGCCGAGGCCAGGCTTGTCCGAAGAGTCAAGGCTAACCCAAGGACAACAAGGAAGGAGCTCCGGGAAGATCTCATGGCAGTGGGGACATTGGTTTCACTCAATACCATAAGTAACGTACTCCACCACAATGGTCTCCGTTCCAGACGAGCCCGTAAGGTACCTTTACTTTCAAAGCGTCATGTCAAGGCTCGTCTACAGTTTGCTCATGATCACTTGGAGGACTCTGAGACAGACTGGTTCAAGGTTCTATGGTCTGATGAGACCAAGATCGAGATCTTTGGTGCCAACCACACACGTGACGTTTGGAGACTGGATGGCACTGCATACGACCCCAAGAATACCATCCCTACAGTCAAGCATGGTGGTGGCAGCATCATGCTGTGGGGATGTTTCTCAGCCAAGGGGCCTGGCCATCTGGTCCGCATCTATGGGAAGATGGATAGCACGGCCTACCTGGAGATTTTGGCCAAGAACCTCCGTTCCTCCATCAAGGATCTTAAGATGGGTCGTAATTTCATCTTCCAACAAGACAACGACCCAAAGCACACAGCCAAAAAACCAAGGCCTGGTTCAAGAGGGAAAAAATCAAGGTGTTGGAGTGGCCTAGTCAGTCTCCTGACCTTAACCCAATTGAAAACTTGTGGAAGGAGCTCAAGATTAAAGTCCACATGAGACACCCAGAGAACCTAGATAACTTGGAGAAGATCTGCATGGAGGAGTGGGCCAAGATAACTCCAGAGACCTGTGCCGGCCTGATCAGGTCTTATAAAAGACGATTATTAGCTGTAATTGCAAACAAGGGTTATTCCACAAAATATTAAACCTAGGGGTTTAATAATAATTGACCCACACTTTTATGTTTAAAATTTATTAAAATTCAACTGAGCAACATAACTTTTTGGTTTGTAAGATTTATGCTTCTGTTAATAAATCCTACTCTCGTTTGCAGTTTGAAGGCTCTAACTTATTTGCATCTTATCAAACCACCTAAATCAGCAGGGGGTTGAAGACTACTTGTAGGCACTGTATATATATATATATATATATATATATATATATATATACAGTGGTGTTCAAAAGTCCTGCATAGGCATGAAGAAAACTATATATTTCATGCTTCTGCATCTCTACAGTGAAACTGGTGGAACATATATGTTTTTGTAATCCCTCATTGTATTCCATACTCATTTTTGAATGTCCCAAGTGTATAAATTGTTATGGTATGCGCATTTTTGATATTTTTTTTTACAGCATAACCATACCTACACCAGTACAGTGTGTAGAATGGTGAACAGGTTTCTACGTTCATTAACTTCCAATGCAAGTTCATACAAACTTAAATTTTACTTTTTAAGATTTATTATTTTTTATTTAATTCAGAGTCCTGAAAAGGGCCTTTTGAGTGCATCTTTAGCTTCTAATACTTTATTGGCCGGCCTTTGCTCTTGAGCACCAACTTGCATCTCTGTGGCATTGAGTGAACAAGCTTCTGCAGATGTTCACGAGTGATGATGTGGTTCCAGGCCTGTATCAGAGCCTCAATCAACTCTCTCTTGGTCCTTGGCTGTTTTTTAGATATCTCTATTGATCCCTCGTGCCACAAATTTTCAATTAGATTGAGGTCCGGGGACTGGGCTGGCCAGTCAATAGTAGCCACCTTGTTCTTTTTTTTCCATTCCGTTACTGTCTTAGCTCTGTGACAAGGAGCATTATCATCCTGGAAGATATAATCCCCTGAAAACAGGTGTTGAGCAGAAGGCAGCATTTTCTTATTAAGGATGTCTATGTATTTTTTTGCATTAACCATACCCTCCACAATATGAAGCCTTCCAACACCATTGGCTGCCATACAGCCCCAGACCATTACTTTCATCGGATGTTTCACAGAGAAGCTCAAACACTCTGGCTTGTACTCTTCATGTGGAAACCTTCTCACATAAGACTTGCCATCATTTCCTAAAATGCAAAAAGTGCTTTCATCACTAAATAGCACTTTTTCCCACTCCTCCTTCCTCCATTTTGAATATTTCAATGCCCACAGTTTTCGCCTTTGTCTTTGTATGGCTGTCACCAATGGCTTCTTTCGGGCCTTGCACCCTCTCAATCCTGCTTCCAAACATCTCTTCCTAACAGTTGATGTTGCTACCTCCATATTGCACTTTTCTTGCCATTCTCGCAGAAGCTAAGGAGAGGTGAGCTTTTCATTGGTAAGGGATGTTCTTATCAGTACTCTATCCTCCCTTTTAGTTGACTTTCTGGGCCGACCAGATCTGGGCCTGTCCTGGGTAATTCCAAGCTGCTTATGTTTCTGCAAAATTCTTACGACTGTACTCTGATTACAGCCGACCTTCCTTGTGATCTGGGGGCCAGTATAACCCTCTTCATGTAGCACCACAACTCGCACACGATCCTCCGCTGACAAAAATCTGAAGGCTCCCATCATAAAGCTCTACAGTATGATTCACTAGATAGACCAACAGATAAAACACACAAACAAAGCAGCAAATGTGATGCAATGTAATGGAATGTGATTGGCTGACATATCCAGGTTATGATTGATCACAAGAACCTCATCTGTGATTAGCTAACTTTGGATCTGAAGCTGTACAATATTTAGTTGTGCTTTCAATTCCCATATTGTTGCAATAATTTCAGGCAAAACTGCTTCAAAAGCTTTTTTTTGGTATTTTGGTTTAAAGAGCTATAATTTTTTTTGTCTATTCAAGTAATTTGGATTATTTTTCTTGTTATTCATATTTATGTTATTTTTATATTCTCTTTTTATGCCTTATATTGGTGGAAAAATAAAGGAAATTAGTGTCTGTTTTTGCCCATTTTTTATCTATCTATTGTTAATACCTTACATATGATGTCATAGGTATCAGGTCAGCAGTGAAAGCAGAAATAACATGCGTTCTCACTATTTCAGACCTCTAGAGAAGTCATGGATATACTCCCAATCAGATTTGATTGTCATCCTGTCATTTTTTAATATGCTGAGTGGGATGTCAATCAAATGAATAGTGGGGGTGATTGGGAGTAAAGATGTGACTGCTCAGTGCTGAGCCCTGCCCAGGTGACTGGAATGGAACAGACACAGCAGAATTATAGGTAGTGATGGGCGAGTGGTAAGCTGCTCGGATTCGGATAGCTCTAACATCAAGTAATGAATCCAATGCAAGTCAAAGGGGAACTCACTCGGATCCGAATACTAAAACAGTACAAAGTATTCTGTTAGAGCTATCCGTACCCGAATATTTCACTATTCTCTCATCACTAATTATAGTGGTATTTCTTACTGTTGACTCTGCAAAAACTCTTACTGTCACTCTTAGTCATTCTCATCTGGACTATTGCACCTCTCTACTAATCTGTCTCTCTCTTACTAAACACCCTTCTCTTCAATCCATCTTTAATGCAGCAGCCAGGATCATATTCCAACTGTTTCACCGATGCCTCTATCCTGTGCCAGTCATTGCACTGGTTGCGCATCCACTGCACAGTACAATATAAAATTATCACTCTCACCCAGGGCCGGTTTTAGACCGAGTGGGGCCCTAGGCGAGATTGAGAGTGGGGCCCCAAGCTATGAAATAAAAATAGTACCCATACAGTTGTATACAGTATATACAGCAGCCCCAGTGGTATATACAGGCCCCAGTAGTATATACAGCAGCCTCCCCAGTGCTATATACAGGCCCCAGCAGTATTACAGCAGCCTCCCCAGTGGTATACACAGGCCCCAGCAGTATTACAGCAGCCTCCCCAGTGGTATACAGCAGCCCCAGTGGTATATACAGGCCCCAGTAGTATATACAGCAGCCCCAGTGGTATCCAGCAGCCTCCCCAGTGCTATATACAGGCCCCAGCAGTATTACAGCAGCCTCCCCAGTGGTATATACAGGCCCCAGCAGTATATACAGCAGCCTCCCCAGTGCTATACACAGGCCCCAGCAGTATTACAGCAGCCTCCCCAGTGGTATACACAGGCCCCAGCAGTATTACAGCAGCCTCCCCAGTGGTATATACAGGCCCCAGCAGTATATACAGCAGCCCCAGTGGTATACAGCAGCCTCCCCAGTTGTATATACAGGCCCCAGCAGTATATACTGCAGCCCCAGTGGTATAAAGCAGCCTCCCCAGTGGTATATACAGGCCCCAGCAGTATTACAGCAGCCTCCCCAGTTGTATATACAGGCCCCAGCAGTATATACAGCAGCCCCAGTGGTATACAGCAGCCTCCCCAGTGGTATATACAGGCCCCAGCAGTATATACAGCAGCCCCAGTGGTGGTGTATACAGGCAGCCCCAGTCAGTGGTGGTGTATACAGGGCCCCAGTCAGTGGTGGTGTACACAGGGCCCCAGGGCCCAGTGGTGGTGTATACAGGGCCCCAGGGCCCAGTGGTGGTGTATACAGGGCCCCAGGGCCCAGTGGTGGTGTATACAGGGCCCCAGGGCCCAGTGGTGGTGTATACAGGGCCCCAGGGCCCACTGGTGGTGTATACAGGGCCCCAGGGCCCAGTGGTGGTGTATACAGGGCCCCAGGGCCCACTGGTGGTGTATACAGGGCCCCAGGGCCCACTGCTGGTGTATACAGGGCCCCAGGGCCCACTGCTGGTGTATACAGGGCCCCAGGGCCCACTGCTGGTGTATACAGGGCCCCAGGGCCCACTGCTGGTGACTCTGTATACAGGGCCCCCTCCTCCCCTCCCTGTAAAAGAATACACATGATATACTTACGCTGCCGCTGTTCGCCACTCTGCACCGCGCTCCGACTTCTTCCTGGCTGCTTCCTGTGACGACTCTGCCCGCGGCTGCGCCCGGCGCCGGTCACCAGGAAGAAGCCGGATGAAGCCGGAGCGCGGTGCAGAGCACTGCAAGCAGCCGCGGCGCTGCCGCGCCGGCTATGATCCGGCCGGGCCTGGGGGCCTTCTGAAGCTTGGGGGCCCTAGGCAAATGCCTAGGCTGCCTGCCCCTAACGCCGGCCCTGCTCTCACCTACAAAGCCCTCCACATTTTAGCACTGACCTACATCTCCTCCCTCATCTCTGTCTATAGCCCTGCACGTGCCCTCTGTTCTGTAAGTGACCTCCCGCTCCCAGACTTCTCATGAGCTGCACCAATTCTCTAGAACATACTACCAAAAACAGTTTGATTAATACCCTATCCCCACAGTTTTAAACGGGTCCTAAAGGGGGATTTCTTTAGACTGGCCTATCACCTCACCTCACTTAACTATTCTCATTTTGCAGTTGGCAACATTTGCTTACAAATTTCTTACTCTGTATCATCTGTCACACCCTCCGTGCACTTAATGGGAACCTGTCAGCTAGTTTATGCCCCCCCAGCTATCACTGTCTGTAGCTGCAGCTTTATAATACCAGTCTAATCATCCCTGTCTGACCTCATAGTGTAATGTCAAAGATGAAAAAAATGCATTTATCCCCTTACATTTTCTTATGTAAATGAGGCAGCATGTACACACCTTGAAGGACGGAGGTTAATAGTTAACATTTCCACCGAATGTCAGAAGATGCTGTGGGATCTTTGTGATGTCATGATCATGTGACTATAATTGGTGGAGCTAAGTGTCCATAGCCCATCATGATTTTGCTTGCGTAGCTCCGCCCACTGTGGTCACACAGGTCCTTTATACAGAGAAGTTTTCAGTGAGTTTACTATTAACCTATGTCTACGTCCTCCATCTGGGTTTTATGGCACTTTTACTATATGCCACAATATTATTTTACTATTACAGTATATAGTACAAGCAATCAAACATTTGCATGTTCAAGTCTCTTGGGGGACTATAAAACAAATGAAAAGTACTTTAGTTTTTACAAATGGTTAAAGGAAATGTAAATTCCTCTTTTCCCAGTCCAAAGGACTTGAAAATGAAAGAAAGAAAAATATTTGGCATCGCTGTATCCGTACAAGGCTGATTTCCCCTATCGAATATAAGGGTGGCTGTACATGCAAGTGTTACCGCTGAGGCCAGTGATTGTCTGCAGCGTTCCCATGAATTATGGTAATGTAGGGCTTGAGTAGGGTTTGAGTAGTGATAGTTGCTGCCCTTAGCTCGTCTTTTTAAAATCATGGTAAACCCCTTTGAAAAAAACAACATTTTTCCATCCTGCATCATCACGGCTAATGGGCCCATAGTCTTACACCAGTTTCCGTCATTCCTTTAGACATCTAACCAAGGCTACCATTTCAATTTTTGGTTGGTTCAGAAGGGGTTAAGGCAAGAACAATAATTATTTATTACAGAATGAAAGGTTTTACAACATTTTTATACCTATTAGTATTCAGCATCCATTTTGAGTTCACGCCGCCGTCTGCCATAGACGTAATTAGACTGCTCAGAACAGTTGAAATCTCATTAGAATGTAGACTGCCGCTAAAAGCACATTACAATGTATAGCGCATTCAGAGCCGCATCCGCGTCCAAGTCGAGGGCACAGATCGCGCTGTAGTCTGTAATTATTTCCCTTGAGAAATGCATGGTTGCTGTATTACTGTCTGAATGGGCTATAGTGTGTGATTTACATAGGTGTGAACTTGATAATGGCTAGCGCTTTCATAAAATTGTCTGTGCACATCCAGTCAGACATCTCTCCATCAGATGCTATACATTATGCACAAATGTATGAATGTAAACATGATGAATATTAAAGGTATAATGGACATCATGAGAGGATCCATTTCCTGGCACTTATCCTAAAAAGCCAAGTGAAAAAGCAAACGTCTCTTAGGCCAAGATTCAACATCTGTGTTTCCAATCCAGATGGGCACAGGTCTCCTGCCCAAACACACCCCCATATATCTACGAGGCTATTGAGTTTGGGTCAGAAGATCCACGACATGGCTATGCGTCTGTGGTTCGAGTAAGGATAACCGAAGCGTGTGGTTATATATGATTTAATTTTTCTTTAATAAAGTTGCCCCCTCATATGGACAAAGGCAACGGATCTCCTTTCCTTGGAAGTTATATGATGCTGCATCATCTAGAATGGTGAATTTACTCTTCTATCGTGATTCCACAACTACATGCTCAGTTACTACTGTATAAGTCCTCAAGCTCTGCAATTGTGTGTCAAGGGCTACATCGACAGAAATCTCTTTCTGTGTCAGCTGTGTATGGGAGACGTTAAGCTAGTCTTTAACTGCGAGCTCAAGATATTGAAATTGGATGAGAGCTGCAGGGGAAAACTGGTGAAAATGCAGAATGCAAGTCAGGATTCATGCTATTCCTTATAGATACAATACAGTTTATTTTGAACATTTAACTGAAATAACAAGGCACTTCAAATACTACAAGAATGACTGTCATGTACGACACATGTGAACAGCGGGTGTCATATTTGCCATATATAGAAAGAGACCTGTCAATCACCTACAGCAGCTGCTGGTAAATCCAGCCAGTTGGAGCCAAACTAGTCTCATTCTGGCTATGGTCCCAGGTTGGACCCTTGAAGGGAATCTGTCAGCAGTTTTTGCTTTTAAGTCTGAAGACATCATGCTGTAAGGGTTAAACAACAAAAATCAACTGTGCCTCTCTTATCAGTGTTGTTTATTGTTTACGTAAACTAAAGGCTTTATCACCTGGTGATTACCATTGCAGGACTACTTTGTCACACACACTGCAGTCTGACACGCCCCTGTTGTGATTGACACCTCACTGTCTATGCACAATCTCTATAGAGAGCCTGGTGCGGGCGGGGCGCTCTGCTGTGTGGCTAAGTTAAACATCCTTGGATTCTGGGTCTCTTTGCTTACAACAAGCTGTTCTCAGATGAGGTAGCAAAAAAAAAAAAAGTATATTTTTAAGCATTAAATCAAAATCCATACCGGGCCAATCATGCAGCCAGACTCTGATCCATGACGCCTGCAGATTGGGCAGCAAGATTTTCCTGACAGGTTCCCTTTAAGGCTTATTGAAAAGTTTGTGCGAAATCTTACTCTATAAAGGTGCAAAAATCAAATTGCACTCCAAATTAGCAAAATAATGCAAAGTCCACCAGCAAAGACAGAGAGACAAGACAGAAAATGCACAAATAACACAATTGTCGAATTGGGACTCCGACGTTGTTGAGCAATTGTTTTCTGGCCGTCACCTCATTACCATCACTAATATCTTTTCACATTAGATGGTTGATGAATCACCGCTCTGCTGTAAGGAGCTGAAGGTCTTGTGTTCCGGACTGTGTAATGCATTCATATCTCATGGGTTTCTTTCAGACCAGGAGGAATCTGGCGCAGATGTATCTGGCACAGTCCACTGAGATTTTACTACAAACCATCAACATTGCAATAAACAACAGCTTGATGGATATAGTGTCATCTGCGAGCCTTGAGATCTCCACATGCCTTGGACTATTTGACCCTTTAACTACCGCTACGTTCCTGGCACTCTATCAGGTTTGGCTTTTGTAATGATATTAGTAGAGGTTTTTTTTATACTTATATATTAGTTCATTAAAATCAAGATTCATGACACTATTGTACTGTATGGGAGTATTTGCCCCAAACTAATAAATGTTGATTTGCCACCATGTTGTTCTTAGGCTCACTTACAGCAGGGGGTGGGGAACCTTTCCATCATTCGTGGCCTGCACAAAATTATCACCTTAAAAATTCCCCTGCTATATTTAGTCTAAGGGGATATACATCACTGGGGGACACAAAGGTCACCCGGGGGGAGGGGGGCACAGAGGTCACCGGGGTGCACATAGTACTGGAGGGCACAAAGTTCTCTGTGGGCATACAGATGGGGTGCACTGAGATCACTGGAGGAGATATAGCTTGGGGGCACAGAGATTACATGGGGCACATAGTTGGGGGCACAGAGATCGCCAGGGACCACAGAGATCACAGGGGGCACAAAGTACTGTGGGGCACAGAGATTACCAGGGTGCACATAGCTGGGGGGGTACAGATCACTGGAGGTCACAGAAATCACCAAGTGGCATAGATGTTAGATTGTACAGACATCACAGGGAGCACATAGCTTGGGGGCACAGAGATCAACGGGGGCACATAGCTGGTGGGAACAGAGATCACAGGGGGTACAGAGATCACAAGGGGGCACATAGCTGAGCGGCATAGATCACAGGGGGCACATAGCTGGGGGGGCATAGAGATCACAAAGGGGCACATAGCTGAGTGGCATAGATCACAGGGGGGCACAGAGATCACCAGAAGTGGAGCACATCGCTGGAAGTAACCAGAAATCATCATCATCATAACTGGAGGACACAGAGATCAACAGGGGCACATAGCTGGTGGGCACAGAGATCACCGGAAGGCACAGAGATCACAAGGGGGCACATAGCTGAGGGGCATAGATCACAGGGGTACATAGCTGGGGGGCACTGAGGTCACTGGGGGACATATAGCTGGGGGGTACAGATATCATCCGGCAGCACATAGCTGAGGAGGCACAGAGATGATCAGGGGACACATAGATGGGGAGGCACAGAGATCACCAGGGGGCGGCACATAGCTGGGAAGCAAGCAGATCACCGGGGAGGCACAAAGTTGAGAGGTACAGAGATCACCGGGGGGCACATAGCTAGAAGGCACAGACAGCCCTGTCAAGGCTCTGGCAGCTGCTACACTTATGTGTGGGAACAGAGCTCATAGCACGCTAACGCCACCCACAAAGTGCATCCTCACACTGGATGACGTAAAGACGTAATCCTTCATGCACTGCGCATGCAGCAGCAGTGTTTAGAGTTACTGGCGTGCACTTGGGGATCAAAGGGCTAGCAGCCACTAAGACACACCTGCCGCCCAAGCACCGTGGACCCGGGATCCTGCCCACAGGCCGCATAAAACGTCATCATGGGCTGCATGTGACCCGCAGGCCAGAGGTTCCCCACCCCTGACCTATAGGATATAACAATATAAAGCTCCAAAATACCTGCAGAGATTTAGCATCAATGGTTCCTGTACCTCCAGATAATTTCATCTCAATGATATATATTTTGATAAATAGACAACCTGCAAATCAATGTAGTATAAATATTATAAAGTCTTACCTGTGAAAATTCACTCCAAAGTGTCATTCACTAGGGATTCCCTCTTCTGTATAATTTGCTGTGCACTGCCTGTTGTCAATGTTGCGCTCTGCCATTACAGGTAGCCACAGAACCACCTAAAAGCATGGATGGATTTCCACAGTAGGTACCACCTACACCCAACACCTTCCACGCCAGACCTGTAGAGGGAGCTCCACATGCTGCCTTAAAAAGGACCTGTTACCAACCATGCATGATGATCTAATTACAGCACTGAATGCAGCATGTCTGCTGCATTCAGGCAAGGAGTCTCCCATCCCTTGACCCCCCCTGTACCCCGAGATAATAAACTTTGAAAACTTACATAGTGGAGCCAAATAGGAGGTGGCTTGTGGCTGGAGCCATTTCTCTCACAGGGGAATTTCACGCCCCCTGTATCTTTAAGCTATCACCCGCCGCCTCCCTCATGCCAATCATTCTCTCCCTCGCCTGCTGCATAACCCAAATTCAGGGATGCGGTGCTGGCCACAGTGCCCCGCCTCCTACTGTGACATCACTGCTTATCCCCGCCCTGCTCCATGTTAATCATGGAGCAGGGCGGGGATAGGTGGTGATGTCACGGCAGGAAGAAATCCTGGTGTGTCGGAGCCGCGCTAGGCCTGAGCCAGTTCACAGTTAACCAACCTAGCCAGTCTAGCCAGTGTGAAGGCGTAAGAGTGAGGTCAAAGGCAAGGCAGAAGGAGCGAAGTAACAGCGGACTGGGGGCAGAGGAGCCGTACAGGTTCACCCCAGAAAGCAACCCGGACACCGGAGTCTGAGTCTGCAGGAGAGCATATAGCCCAGCAGAGAAACCGGTTCACCGAGGAGACTCCAGTCTCCCGGACACCTGTAAAGGGGGTGTCACACGCGTCAATATCGCCTGCACGATATCGGCTGCACGTGACGTTGCAGCGATATTGACGCGTGTGACATACTGCATCAACCAGCGATAAATCGCTGGTTGATGATCGCCAGGTTTCAGAACCAGCTCAGAAACCTGGCGATTGTCGCCCGGTGGACACGCAGCATCGCTGCGTGTGACACCGGGACTAGCGATATTCCAGCTCCCAGCGCCTCTCACAAGCGCTGGGAGCTGGTATCCAAGGTACACTGCGGGTAACTAGGCAGCGCGCGCTGCCTAGATACCCGACTGTGTACCTTAGTTACCAGCCTCCTCCGCTCACCGGGTGAGCGGAGGAGGCTGGTAACTAAGGTACACGTCGGGTATCTAGGCAGCGCGCGCTGCCTAGTTACCCGCAGTTTACCTTGGAGACCAGCCTGCTCCCGCTTCCAGCAGGCTGGCAGCGGGAGCAGGACATCGTGGAAACGATATTTAAATCGTTTCCATGATGTCACTGGTCAATTGATCGCTGGTGAGTCTGTCTGTGTGACAGCTCACCAGCAATCAGCCGTCAATGTCGTCAGCGATCATCTCGCTGACGACATTGACGCGTGTGACACCCCCTTTAAGCAACCAAGAAGGGAGTCAGGCACCGCAGGAGAGGTGATAGCGGTAGTCCACACGGAGGTTTCCCACACACAACACAGATGACAAAGACACAGAGGAGGCCAGGCCTAGTTTTACATGGGTCGGAGGCTTCACCAAGGGAAAAGCAAGAATGAGGCCTTATACTCACTCACTGTGGAGATCTAGAAGTGTTCCCCGATCACCGGAGTGTGCCCTGGACAGTATCTTCAATACCACCAGTGAAGGTACAGAAACAACTTCCAGTGTGTGTGTCCGTTTCTCCAACCCTGACCCTGTCCAGCTCAGAGACTGTAGCAGCGGCCCGGCTGTCTAGCTATCTCCCTGTGCAAATCCCTGTCACCTCACAGCTGCCCGTCCATCATCCCTGGAGGCCCACAGCAGCGCTGGTGCCATCACCAGAAATCACAGGTGGCGTCACAAGACATTTATTCCCTTTTCCCAATTTAAAATTAACTACCATGGCTATGGGCCTGGGCATCAGCCACCTAGACAGCACCCGCCAGAACAACGCCCAGGTATCGAGTTCCCATAGACCCCTGGGTGAATCATCAAGTGCAATCCGTCTTCAGCAGGAGAGATGAATTGTAGGTAATGGGGAGTCCTTGACTCTCATCTCTCCCTCTCCTGTTTGACAACACTGCATATAAGTGATAAAAGAGAACGGGCAGGTGTAGTGCATGCTGGGAAATGTGGTAAAGGACGTTCTGGCACCTACTGTGCTGACAAACCGCTGGTGAACAGGAAAGTTTATTATATTATATAGTATTCAAAAGAATGGATGGCAGGTTACAGAGCATAAGACTCAGGAAAGGTCTGGACATATTAGACTGGAATGTGCACATTTATGTTGTGTAGAGAGCAAAGAACATGCTTTGCTACAGATACATTTTAATGGGAATAAATAATATCCAAAAAAGCAATTTACCTGACAATGTATGGTTAATTGGGTCAGCAGAAGTCACATAAAATGTTGCCAGTAGACCGTAGCAGCACCGAAAATGCATGAAGACTGGTGGCAGGTGAGTATAACATTGGTGCAGGGGGTTTACATTAAAGCCCCACTACAGCGCTGAAAAAATAATGCCATAATGGTGCTTTCAATAAAAAAGGTATTCCTGCTTGCAACCACCAGGGGGAGCATACTGCTTTATAAATATCATTCAGTTACCTAGAAAGCTCTACGTATTTTTAACATTTAATGAAATATATTAGAGACAGTGGCGTAACTTGAAGCTCAAGGGGCCCTGATGTGAAAGCTCCAACGGGCCCCCAATTATTGCTAATCCTTAACAGCAGTAGTCTTTTTTTATAGGCCAAAAATACTTTTGGGGCCCCCTAAGCTCGAGGCCCTGGGTGCGATTACATTCAGGGTTATGCCCCTGATTAGATGATTAGAGACCATCCCGATTGGGGTACACCTAGTCTCAGTATGATGACTTTACACTAAGTATTTAATGTTATTTATATGTACCTGATCGCCGGGTCTCCTGCCATGAAATTACTGCCTCATATATGCTGTGAAGAACTTAACCTGGTTATTAGACCCGGGCCGGGTAGTGAGATCTGAGAACGGTCACTATGTCGTAGACATGTGGAACCGGCCTAAAACACCTCTATCACTCTATGGCATGTTTTGTAATATGGGCTCCGGTGCAACTCTTCACCAAGGCAATACTTGTATATAACCCGTCTTTTTTATAATGCACATCCATCATGTACCGGGACACTTATATATCCGTGGGTTTTCCTTCCCCAGAGCTGTGTGTCCAGTCTGACAACAGAAGACTTGGTTCTTACAGCGACTCTTAATACCAGCAACTCACAGTTTGCAGCTTTGATGCATCTCCTGCAATACCTGAAAGGGAAAGGAGACGAGGGCCCTCTGAGGAAGCAAGCCAAGCAAAGACTGGCAGCTACTTCAAAAGTAAGGAATTTCTAAAATTGTAATGTACTTGACATGTGGCTTTATGGCACAAGAGGGGAAGGAACATAGGAGCAAAGTAAACTGGCCTACTAGAGTACAAGAGATCCCTAGTGTTACTGAGCCCCGAAATTCCAAAGGACCTCAAGGGTCCAGGAGAAGATAACCGCCATCTGCGGGTTAAATCAAAAATATACTCTTAAGGCCCCTTTCACATCAGCGGTAAACGCTGATCGCGTAAGTTGCGGTGAAAAAAACGCAACTGCCGCGATTACCGCATAACAGCCGAGATCGCGGCACACTTGCGGCAAGCCCCATACAATGTCTAAAAAATCTGCTCCTCTGCCCCCAGTCCGCATACCGCGTTTTTTTCGCGGCCGCACCTGCCGCAAGTGCCAAAACTGCACCTGCCGCACACTTACCGCAAGCCCCATAGACATTGTATGGGGCTTGCGCAAGTGTGCTGCGTTCGTGGCCGTTATGCGGTAATCGCGGCAGTTGCGGTTTTTTCACGCAAACTTCCGCGATCAGCGTTTACCGCTGATGTGAAAGGGCCCTTAGATGTTAATTATTGTAAATCCTGGGTCTGCATGGATGTACTCACCGCTGTTATTAGAATATGTCACCTCCCTGACTGTCTGGTCTTCAATTTTGCCTCTTGCCGCCTTTAATGGTCAGGTTAATCAGTGTACTGGTTCCTCACTTTTATTTTGTAATTATAGTTTTCATACTAATTTTGGTGAATTTTCTAGGATGAGTTCTGGGTGTCCTGGAGTAGAAGTCGCTATACAGAAACTCGGGGATATTTGGAGGGGAGTTCAAAAGAATATTGGGGTAGTTCAACTTCATCACAAAAGTCTGATAGGAAGAATTCAGCAAGTCCTGTCTTCAAAGTAGGAGATCAGGCTTGGTTATCTTCCAGATGCCATCAACGAAGATGAGTCCTAAATTTATTGGCTTGTTTGAGATTCTGGAGGAAGTTAATCTGGTTGCCTTTAGATTGAAACATCCTCATTGTTTTCAGACCCCTATTGTTTGCACAGATTCCCTTTAAAGGAGTTTGTCCCTCCGGTGTTGTCATGCTTGTCTGCATCTCCTTCCTTTTCCGTTGATGAAGGTTTAAAATATGAGGTTTAAAAGGTCGTTGAATATTGGAAAGTCCAGAATTCCCTCCAATATCTGGTTCATTGATGGGGATACGGACACAAAAAGAGATCTGGTTTCTGGTTTGTTCTGTAAGGCCGAACATTTGATCAGGGCCTTCCATCAGAGGTTTCCTGGAAAACCTGTGGATCTGGTGGCTCCACAGAGGGGGTACTGTCAAGATTCCTCCACTCAGTGATATGGGGGTGCTGAGCCTCTCAGTTGGGTAATGACAGCTCAGTTATCCAACTTGGAGCTGGGACGTGCTAATCCATCTGTTATTTGAGTAAAAGCTCAGTCGTCTAGTCTCATAACAGGAAGGTGGTGGGTTTCTACAGGTGTTCCCTTTTCCCAGTTGCCATGCTAATTAGCTGAGCAGTTTTTCCCAGAGCACTACCAGTCTTAGCCTTCTGTTTAGTGGTGCTTTGTTGCTTCAGTAATCTTTGCTCTGTGGATTGATCTTTTGTTGTCAGACCTCTGACCTTGTTTGATTGTCCTTTTGCCTTTCCCTTTGTTTTGATCTGCAGCCTCCAGGTATTCTGCCTTAGGACCATGACCTGACTATGCCTCTGTCTATCCACTTAATCTTAATAGGCTCTTCAGGTACCTGACGCTTGAACTTTTGACTACCCTGCCTGTCAACTTGTATGTCATATTATTTACATTTTATGTGTGATAATGTGGTTTCTATGCATTCATTGTCTGCTTGGACTTTCTCCAGTTACTCCAGTTTCCACACTCTGAGGCCCCCTATTCATTAGAATTGGCTTTTGTATTCCTGTCTTGATGACATGTGAGCTGGAGTAAGATGGGAGAAGTTCATTAAAAGACCTGCATCTGTTAATGCTGTGTTCCCAAACTCCAGTCCTCAGGACCCACCAACAGTGCAAGTTTTCAGGATTTCCTTAGCAATGCAAAGGTTTTGGAAACATCACCTGCTCTGGTGAAGAATTTATCACCTGTGAAATACTAAGGAAATCCTGAAAACCTGCACCATTGGCGGCCCTTGAGGCCTGGAGTTGGGAAACACTGCATTAATGAATGTGGTGCACCTTTCAGGTAAAAGTGTTGTTGTATACGTCACTCTGTAGTAGTATATGAGGGGTGCTTGGAGAGGATACCACTCCCAGTAACCAATAAATATCTTCCCGCACTCCAAGTTGAGCAATAGTGCCCAAAAATATGTTAAATTCATAGTAGTGTTTCAAATCCAAAATTTGACGTTTGGATCTATGACTTAGACCTTCATCAGTCTAAAAAATCTAAATATACAAAAGAAACACACTACAACATTGACAAAATAATGGATATGTACATAAAGAAATGTAGACAATAATCACCATGTAGAAAAGACAATGTCAAATAGTTTAATAAAATATAATTATAATAGGGATCCATAATAGTGAGAATATTGAAAAACACAATCAAAAAGTATAAAGCAACATAGGGAAACCATATATGAGTATGGTAATATATGCATACTGGGGAATTCCTTGAACTACGTCCGTGTCTACGAGAAGAAAAGTTTGATAAGAAAAACCAAAACAAGATTAATAAGTGAGAATCAGAATGTGATAAGAAAAATATAAGTCAAAACAAAACTTAGGTGGGTTTCTCTGTAAGGAGAAAATAACGGAGACGGAGACAAGTAGCGCCGATCTAAGAGTAGCTGTTAAATTAACAGCGTAAAATTACCAAGTGTTCTTCTCAGTATCCAGTATATCAAGCCTTTAATAAAATCTCATTTCCTGAACAACTATTCTTTATTCCACAGGTATGCAACACATAGTGGATATTTAGGAGAGACTCACAAGGCTCTCCTGAGGCTATGTTCACAATGCGTTTGTCCTGTCCATTTAACGGATCTGTTAGAAATGACAGCAAAAGTTGCAATTTCAGCCCTTTTTGAGCGCATACGTTTTTCATACTTCAAAAACATATGCGCTACATGAGATAGACAGGTAGATGATAGGTTAGATAGATGGTGGAATAGGTAGATCGGGTTTACCAGTCTCCCCGCTGCTACTTCTGGGTCCGTCCATTAAGCTACTTGCATATTTACTGCACTGACCGGAAAACAGCCAATCATAGACACTCTTTAAAAGCCTCTGTGATTGGCTGTTGCAGTCAGACTGCATTTCCCCAATCTGGACAGTGATTGCGCTTGGTTGCCATACACAATAATTTAAAAAACCCGCATGGGGCTTCGCAGGATTTTTAAGTCTAGCCCAATGAAAGCGGACAGCTGCGAGCTGCCACCCTCAGCTGCGTAATTTTACCTTGGCTGGTAAAAAAATGTGTGGGCTCTGCCCTATTTTTAGTTAACAGCTAATGTAAAATTAGGCAGCTGAGTGTTGATATTCTCAGTGGGTTGAGGGCACATTGTTTTAGGGCTCCCCCACGCTAAAAAATAACAGCCCGCAGCTGCCCGTGAAAATGGCGTATTCATAAGAAGCCCCATTTCCAGGCGTTTACCAGGCTCTTCCAGCGGCCCTGGTGGCGGATGGCACGCTGGGTGATAATGGGTTAATGCCAGCTTTGTTTTACCAGCTGGTATTAATCTCTGAGATTCTTAATGTCAGGCCAAGCTTCACCCAGCTGTTAGGAATCTCAAATAAAGGATTAAAAAAGGCACAACAGAGAGAAAAAATAATTTATTAGCAATAAAAACACAGAGACATTTAGAGACGCCATCTTTATTACTCCCTCCCCACCCTCGTACCCATCCATGATCCTCATCTTCTGTCTTCAGAAACTGATGCAACTCTGCTACATCAGAAACCACGGGAGGGGGGTGGGGCAGGAGAATGCTTCCACTCCCCATGGTCTCTGATCACTGAGTGAGCAGAGACTGCGACGTGGTAAGCGCTGATGTCACCGAGGACCCTGTTGCCATAGTAACTGAGCGAGCTGTTACTATCGCAACGGTGACCTTGCATCAGCTCAGTTAACTCCCTCACTTTTCGGGTAATTTTCCACAATAGCATTCTTCAGGTATTAAAAATATAGCCAAAAGGACAAAAAACATGGTTCTGATTAACCAGAGTAAAAAAATGTATTCACACATATAATGAGGATATGAAAAATTAATTTTGGAAGCGTCACATTGATCTTGGAGTCAGATACCTGTGATCCTTGATGTTGTCTTAGGAGAGCATTTCGAGTCTCTCCTAAATATCCACCATGTGCTGCATACCTGAGGAATAAAGAATCTATCTACTGGATCCCCCGGATAAACATTTTTCTCAGAAAATGAGATTTTATCAAAACAAAACTAATAATGGAAAAAAAACAAGAAAAAACAAGGGAAAAATAAGTAATAAAAAACAAGAAAAAGACATGGAAAAACAAAAACAAGGAAAAATAAAGAAAATATGCTAAAAAACAAGGAACAATAAAGAAAATATGAGGGAAAAAGCTAGGAAAAAAGAACACAAATAAGTGAGGAGGAAAAATATGAGGAACAGCAAGAAGATAGATGTCAAGTGAAAGTATCTGATATATGCGCTATGTCTAGTAAAGTATGAAATAAAAAAAAAAATACAGAGTTTACCAAATATGAATGGAAGAAAACTGATCAACACTGATTCTGTAGGGAAACAAGATGGCAAATGACAGCAAGGCCAACAAATCAGCCAGTGGGTTAAAGATAATGGGTACATACCCACCACTGTGGAATAAGGGCCGAAAAGCAGCAAAATGGCACATAATGAAAAGGATACTGTCCTAAGAAGAATCACACTGATAAATGTGGCTGATAAATCTTTACATATTGAGATGTTGAACGTTAGAATGTTTACCTTTTATTTACTTAGATACGTGCAACTATAATCTCTGATGACTGGATTTCTACATTTGTACAAATTTGCATCCCTTGAAGATGTTTGGATATATTTAATGTAATTTAATGTACTGATATATTGGATATGTTTGTTATCTTGTCATCTTATACCTGCTAACTTAAAACCAATAAAAACCATTGGAATATAAAAAGAAAAAAAAAAAAAAGAATTGCGCTGAGAACCAGGGGGAGCGGCCCTAAGGAACCTAAAGGGGAGGAAAAGGATGTGACGACTAGCGCAGGCCAGTAGAGCGCACATATCACATTAGGGGCGCATATTTGACCACTAGAGATGAGCGGTGTTCGATTCTAATGTTCGCCAATCTCAAATTCGAGCTGTTTTGGGCGGTGTTCGAGTCATTCGACGAATGCAAAACAATTAGCTTCCAATTCGTCAGTTCGAGGTTATGTTCGATAACGCTTCGTTCACCAAAAGCGTAACTGGATTTTCAACTAATACTGTTATTGAATGTTAATAATGTTAACATACAGTTTCAGTGTATAGTGTGCGGGTGGAGGGGGGGGAACGTTGTTTAGATCAGTGCTGCTGATATAATGCCGATCTCCATGTTTTTTTCTCCTAACTGCATATACAGTGGGGCGGTGCAGGCTGTCAGCCAATCACACACAGCAAAGTGCATTTTTTGCACACAAGCAAGGGCATGTGTCATTGGCTGTGTATGTCATATGTCCTTGCCCTATAAGACCCAGCCATTTTCCCCATCGCCGCCATTACCTCAGTGCTGCAGTTGTGTGTCAGTCAGGCACCACTACTGCTGCTGTTGGCGCTATAAAGTGTGACATAGTCAGATAGTGAGCGAATATCAAGTTAGATAGACAGATAGGTTTAGGGAGTAGGGACTAATTTGAATATCAGTTCTTTTGAGGGCTAGTTCAGAGAAGTAGGGAGTAGGGACTAGTTGGACTTTGAATATCAGCCCTTTTGAGGGCTATTTCATATAAGTAGGGACTAGTAGTAATTTGAGTCCTTTTGAGGGCTAGGTTAGGGCAGTTCCTATTAGTTTTTGCCAGACAAGTGTGTGCCAGTGCTTTGCAAATGTTTTTCACAGCATCTGGCCAACTCTATCTCAGGCAATCCTTTTGGGCTAGTAGTGTAGCACTGCTGTGAAGAAAGCTACACCACCTGTCTTCAGTAGCCAATTTTTCACTGCAGCTAGCCCAGTCAATCCTTTTGAGCTAGTAGCAGTGTCTGGTAGTCAGTGGTGTATCCCAGCTGTAAAGTAATCTACACTGCCTGTCTATCCAGTAGCCAATGTTTTACTGCAGCTAGTCCAGTCGATTCTTTTGGGCTAGTAGCAGTGTCTGGTAGTTAGCGGTGTAGCCCAGCTGTAAAGTAAGCTACACCGCCTGTCTATCCAGTAGCCAATTTTTTACTGCAGCTAGCCCAGTCAATCCTTTTGGGCTAGTAGCAGTGTCTGGTAGTCAGTGGAGTAGCCCACCTGTGAAACAAGCTATACCGCCTGTCTATTTCATACTAATTTTTAACTGCATCTAGCCCAGGTAATAGTTTGGGCCTAGTAGCTGTGTCTGTTAGTGAGTGGTGTAGCCCACTTGTGAACCAAGCTACACCGCCAGTCTATTTCATATTAATTTTTTAACTGCATCTAGCCCAGGTAAGAGTTTGGACCTAGTACCACAGTTTGGCCACTCAGCTCTGCTCGATTTCCATCCGAATTTTTTTTGCCAACAACTGCAGAGTTGCCAATTTGTTCACATACAAAATGAGTGGAAAAGGCCTGCTGCTGGTGGAAAGGGGAATAGGCGTGGTGGAAAGGGAAAAATGTTTGTGTCCATGGGGTGATGGTAAAGCAACAGTAACATCTGCTGAAGAAAGACCATCTTCCAGCCAAACTAAGATGTCTACTTCTTTTCATGGACAATCTGATATGATCCCTGTCTTACGGACACGACCATCGCTACAAATTGTAGATGAGGCACAAAAAGCGCAGGTGCTTCATCAAGCGCTCCTTCAAGTGGGCTCTCCTCCACCTCAACTTCTACATCACAAACCCTCTAGTCATCTGAGGTGTCAGACCAATCACACTTGATTCCTCCAAGCTCCCAAGTGTCCAGCCGCCCTACTCAGTCTGGGGTAACAGACATGTGTGAGTCTGCAGAGCTGTTCAGTCACATTTTGGCCTGGGAATCAGAGATCTACACTAAAGCTGCAGTGAGTCCAGATGAGTTAATGATCTGCCCTGATGCCCAGAAGCTTTGTGAGTCAGACCCAGGCCCAGATGAAGAAGGCTCTGAGCATAATGTAGACCCTACTTCCCAAACTGTAACTCTTCTTGGTGGAGACAATGTGGAAGATGCTGATGAGACTAAGATACCTGATTGGAACGATAACTTGACTTTTCGGTCAGAGCAGGAAGAGGATGTCTCTGAGGACGAGGGGTGTGAGAACACACAGGGTGATAATGAGGTTGGAGATCCCACTTACTGTCAACCCACAGTCAGCCAATCGATGAGGTCAGCAGAGGAGGTGAAGGAGGATGATAGTCATGGCGAGATTAGGTTGCGCCTTCCTGGACAGAGACGGAGTACTGAAAGGACGTCAACAACAACTGCATCCTCAGCCACAACTCTGCCTCTGAGCAGAAGTCGTGGTGGCTCTTCTTCAGGTCGCATGGGCTCTAAGCCTTGCCTAGCCTGGGCCTTTTTTGACATCGCAAAGATCACCCAACTCATGTCATCTGTAAGATTTGTCACCAATCTCTAAGTAGAGGCCAAAAACTCAATAGTTTGAGTACTTCATGCATGAACCGTCACATGGATATGAAGCATAAGTCGCAGTGGGAAGCTCACTGTGCTACAATGCAGTCTAGCGGGGGTAGGGGGGCCAACTACCGTCTGCCCCATCAAGTGCATCCGCAAGGACTTTTCTACCCCTGTGTAATCCTGGGGAGACTAAAGGCTTGTGGATTTTTTCAATGTGTTGCATGACAGTCACCAACAATTTTAAGCTTGCAACTCTGGCACAATTGATGCCACTTAAGTGATGTATGTGCCCAAATTTTTGGAAAAGATGGAGACTGTTGTTGGAGTCCCCGTCTGTGTTTTACATGATTTTAGAAGGGCATGACATGCCTATATCTGGGTCTCCTCCTCCTTTTACTCGTCCAGGTCTTTTCTTTTCGCATTTTTATATGTACTTGTCACTTTTCCATGTGTTTGTTGTGTCTTCTCAGTAGATTTTCAGCTTTTGGATAATTTGAAGGTGTTTTCTATGTGTTTGTGTTTGCCTTCCATTGTTTTCAATGGTGTTCGACGGTGTTCGAAGAACATTCGACGAACACACCCCCAATTCGACAAATCAAATCAAATTCGAACACTAGGGTGGTGGCTCATCTCTATTGATCACCACAACAATATATGCTCCGGCCAGGGACTGCAGTAGATTTATGTCATAAGTCAAGAGAAAAAAATCCTCCGTTGAGCATAGAAGACAATATTCCAGACTAATGCAAAAAACGTGGAGCTTTAATGACACATAAAGTTGCAAAAATAGACAAGCTATAAACTCCAACATCCCAGTTGGGGTGTATAGTTGACTATTTTTGTAACCTTGTGGCTCATTAAATTTCTAAGTTTGTGCATTAGTCTGGAATACTGTCTTCTGGATACATGGTTCTATCTTGTTGCTGTGTACAAATGGAATCATGTATCATGATTTCACTGCAACAGTAAGTTACCTGGTGACAAGCTACAAATGTAGCCGTGTGTAAAGGTACCTTAGAGTCTACAGCATATAGCTTAGACTGGGCACTCCTGTGTTGGAGCAACAGATCTGGTCATCTGAATGGTGAGATGAAATATTTATTTTTTTGTCTTATTTTGATATATGTCATAATTCACGCCACTCTTGTGGCAATAATAATGGTACATTTGTTGGGCGTGCTTGACTATGCCCAAATACTTGCTTTTGCTGGGAGTGCCGCAATCATGCCAAATGTAGTTTCAAGCAATTTTACACCAGAAAACAGGGGGAGATTGAAGAATCGGTCCCTAAATGCGCAATGCATCAGTTGTCTTTGTCTTTTGCTGGTGCAATTGTATCATTGGGTCACTGATTTTAATGGGGTTAAAGTACTGGTTGCTTGTTAAATCACAGAACAAAACCTCCCAAGTCTCCACACTCACGTCCTCAATGTGTTTTACCCTTTCCTGCACAAGATGGAGTCATCGCAGATAAGTGACGCATCACCACGACCCGTTGTATCCATTTACACTGTATGTTTATCATGAGTGAATGGTCCTAGGAACGCTTTCTACTAATAATCAGGCAGTCTAAATAGGCTTTCGATCACAAAATGAATGATCAAAATGTTTGCTCAGCAGGTGAAATGATCTTTTTCATTTCCTAAAAGATCATCTTCCTCGGCAGTCACATGTGCTGCCAAGAACTATGGGAGCCTATAGGCCTGATTACTAAATGACTGATGTTGAGCCTGATATGTACTGATCGACTGTCATGTAATACGGGTGATCACCTAGTGTCAACACATTTGTGCAGTTGTGACTAGTCACCTACGTACACATCACTGGGGTGGAAGCGGTCATTATCTGTCTTTCTTCTCCGTAGTGTTTCTCCCGCTGTTTCATTTTAAGTTGCCAAATTTGTTTGAAATGGACATGAAAGGAAATCTGATTTCTATTAGTGACTCAGTGCCCGATTATTCCTTATTGAATAGGACATTGGTCACATTTGACAGGTGCAACTATTAGAATTTCCCCTCCTATAGAATTGCTCCTTAATGTAGTAATCATGTAGATTAAGTGACACGTAGGAACACTTTGGCCGTACATCATCGCTGCATCGGTGTCACGCGTGAGTCCTTCAGAATGAGCCGCAGACAATGCACGTGGACCATGTACAGGACTCCTGACTTAGGAGTGCATTAGATTGTTGTTACTATTGTCACATGGAATCTATGACATTTTGAGTACGTATATTGAATGTTGCTTTTAGCAGTGATTACTGCTCCAATGGAAATTAGTGATGATTTAGTATAAAAAGGGCCTTTTTGACACTCATGGTAATGCTGTTCTTTCTTCTATTGTCCTAATCAGCTGGTAGCAGCAGAGAAATTGCATAGCTTAAAGAACAGCTAGATCTAGGAATGAAAAAAAAATAGAATACGAAATTTCTATGCAGATATTCATCCTCCGATTAGAAAATCATTGCCATTTTCTGCTCCATCCAGTTTAGCCCAGAATCGAGAAGTATGACTTTCCCTGCCTTCCCACATAGCTGTCAGCAAAGGTTTCTGCTACCTCAACTGCATCCAGGCCACAAATAAAGGCTCCTCCTTACATATTAGACAGCTGTCAGCTAAACAATATTTATGTTGATCCCTGATGAAGCTATAGGCGAAACGCACGTGAGGGTGCTGGGCATTGCGAGGCATATGATCCACTAACTATGTCATTAGGAGGGGGCTTTGCCAAGTTGTTAACACAAAGGATCAGATACGGCTTTAAAGGAGGTAACCATGTTATTTTATAATGAAGGTTAATATAAAATACAAAATTAGAGGAACAGTATGATATTGCATACATTGTATATTCAACATACAAAGATTAAGTACTTACATCACCAAGGAGCTTTTGAACATCATCTGTTTGGAACATCAGTGAAAGAAGCACGATGAAGGCAGAGAACTCCGGAAAAATCCCAACACCATATCGGGTGTCCTATGATTTATAGGTACACAGCTTCTCCCTTTGTCACGTTTCACCAGTCTTATATAGTGACTTACACAACATAGCAAAAGTCTAAGTAAACATGTTGTAAATCTAGTTCACCTTTGCTTTCCAGTGGCCAGGTTTTGGATTAGATGAATCAGAGATGTAAAGGTCGGGTTACACGTTGCGATGTTCCAGCGACTCGATCAATAATAGGGATCGCTGGAACATCGCTATTGATCGCTGGTGAGATACCACACAGGCAGATCTCACCAGCGACCCGTGTAACAACCTAGACGTCGTGGAAAAGAATGTAAACTATTCTTTTCCACGATGTCAAGGTCCCGCTACTGTATTCAGTGGGAGAACGCTGGTAACCAGGGTACACATCGGGTTACTAAGCGCAGCGCGATGTGCTTAGTAACCCGATGTATACCCTGGTTACCAGCACGCTGTGCTTAGAAACCCGATGTGTACCCCGGTTACCAGGGAACGCATCGGGTTAGAGGGGCGTCACACACGCTGATGTATGCTGCCCAGCGGCAGACCAACGTCCAAAAAATGGTCCTGGCCAGTGATCAGCAAGCTGATCGCTGGTCACTGCGGCATGTCACATTCAGCAACATTGCTGCTTGGTCGCTGCAACATTATAAAGCCTGTGACGTTGCAACAATATCGTTCTACATGTAACCGGCCTTAAGGCAAAACATCAGACAATGGGGTGATAAGGCCACACAATTCAAGTCAACAGCAGATAATTATGTTAAATAAATCACAAGGTTTTGGCACAATATACACATTGTCATGTATCAGTATGACCAACAATGCTGGTTTGTCATGATCTATGGACTCGTTAATATTCATTTTGATGTTATACTACAGTGGGTTCTATAATTGTCCTCTTTGATGTGGGGTGTTAATGGCAGTTTTGATACTGGTGTGGCTACCCCCCCTCCCTTATTTTTACTCTGTACCAATTTTACACTAGTGGGTGTACGTATTATTATTTGGTCTCCTGATTCGAGGCATTCATCTGTTTCTATCATGCATTTCTTAATTTTTGGCTCATTTTTGTTGAAAATTACCCTTTCTATTGTACTGCTTATATTTCCTTAATTGATAATATAATTTCCCTTTGTGGGACTTACCATTGATCACACTGCCTTTTGGGGTTTTAAGGGGTGTTTTTAACATTTTTTTTTAGTAAATGTGTAATTTGTTTCTTTGCATGTTAATACAGTTTATTGGTATATGATTATTGTCCTACTATATATTTTGCTTAAGGAGTAATTTATAAGCATATCTATTATAATACTTACCTTGTGGCATCTGTCATCCACTTCTGCTGTAATTGTGTCCTCTGATCACGCAATTGACAAGTTTGGAGCAATATTTGAACACCCAAATTATGGGTGTCCGAATATGTTGCCTGCTGGCGGTGCCACCACGAACCTGCCACACACATCGCCCAGTTCCCACATCCCGCAGACCTCCCCCACAAACTTGTTGCCGCAGCTCAAGCCTGAGCCCCCAGCAGCCTGTGCCCCCACCCCAGCCTATGTGTCACCCTCACCCAGCATGTTCTACTCCCAGCAGCCTGTGCCCCTACCCTAGCCTATGTTCCCCCCAGCAGCCTGTGCACCCACCCCAACCTATTTGCTGGCCCCAGCAGCCTGTGACCTGAGGCTATGTACCCCCCAGCAGCCTGTGTCCCCACTCCAGTAGCCTGTGCCCCCACCCCAGCCTATGTGCCCCAGCAGCCTGTGCCCTCCAGCAGCATATCTGACCCCATCCCAGCAGCCTATGTGCCCCCACCCCAGCAGTATATGTGCCTTCCCCCAGAAATGTATGTGACCCCACCCAGCAGCCTATGTGCCCCCGTTCAAGCCTGTATACCAACACCCCAGCAGAGTAATGTTACCTTTTACTTACTTTGTTTTAATTTTGTTACCACAGGGAGAGGGGTAAGCGCACAGGGGGAGACAGCTCAAACGAGAGAGCACAAAGGAGTGAAGACAGCACAGGGGGGAGAGAATGCGGATTGGGGGAGAGAGACAGCACACAGGGAGGAGAGAGACAACACACAGGGGGGAGAGAGACAGCACACAGGGGGAGAGAGACAGCACACGGGGAGAGCACACAGGGGAAAGACAACTCAAAGGAGAGAGGGTACACAAGGGGAGAAGACAGTACTGGGGTGGAGAGATCTGGAGAGACAGCACACAAGGGAGAAAAAGCTCAAAGGAGAGACCACAGATGGGAGAAGACATCACAGGGGGAGAGTTGGTGGCCGCCCCAGCACCACCGAGGCCGCCCCCATCGTGACGTCAACGCTCCCTCCCAATGTTATAGTATCGGGACTTCATCTAGTTGTGTATAATGGCCTTTGGTTTTATGTAAGGTCTGGAAGATGGAGGTAAAAAATATTACTCCTATGGTATATATGTATAAAGCTGGATTCACACTGACATTTGGAGTTCAGTTTTTTCATCAGCTATAGGAACAAAAAAATAAAAGTTGTCTCCCACCATTTTTTACTATTTTTAATCAAACTTGCTTGGTAATAGGCTAAAATATTGCATACACCCAGTCCGCCTCTCTGTTTGTGCTTTTCCAGGATGGACCTGGCTACATGCACTTTTGCCGACTCCATATAAACCTGAACAGTTGGTTCTGAGTTTTTTTGCAAATAGCCTTTTGGAATATGTATTGGGATGTATCTGAATAAATACAAAAGTTTAGGGAGTATGAACAGTTTGTAAGTATTTATCTTTCTTATCCATGAAATTTCCAGTTTAGCCAGGTAGAGAAGGTCCCTTTGAACAGTTATGTGTATATTAGTTAGGTTGTTGCTAATTATCTGACAAACCATCTTGGGTGAGCCTAGAAGAACTAACCTTGCCAAACAAATCTAGTTCTCTGGTGATGGCCTATCTATGTAACCCTAAAGGTACCATCACACGCCTCCATATCGCCAGCAAGAGCGCTGGTGTTTCCCGAATTCGGCGATGTGCTGTGGTAGTGCGTGTGACAGGGCGATTCTACGGTGAAAAATCATCGATGGAGCGTCGCCTGATTGCCCTGCCCTGCAGTGAAATCAGGCAATATCCAACAGGCGATATCAGCGCATCCTGGTGTGTCACAGAGCAATAGCGACGGACACAGCGATCCTGAAATCAATCCCGTAGCCGTGCTTCGATGGTGTTTTTTTGCGCCGCATCTGTGGCGATTGGTGGGTGATACTGCGTTCCGATTGGCTGGCCGTGTCCGAGGTGCTTTATTTGATGACCGCAAGGCTGACCAATGGGAACGCAGTTCCGTCCATCAATCGCAGTGATAGGGGCGTGGTGAAACACACTCTAGCACGCCCCTATGGAAAGAGTGTGCCCACATCGCTTCTACGATTGTGGCGTGTGACGCGGTGATGTGTGAAGGGAAGATCACTTCCGGCCTCCTGCAGGCAATTTCCGGAACGCAGGATCGCCGAAGATAGCACGCTAAATAGCCACTTGTGACAGCTCCACAGCGGTCTGAAAAAAGTGCCTGAAACGTGCACGGTCATGTCAAATCGCTGGCAATATGGAAGTCATATGGGGTGTGTGACGGTACCTTAAGACACAATTCCCAATAGAAGTCACTATCAGAGCAACCATGCAAGCATGGAAAATTTTCTCGCAAAAATCGAGAAAAATTCACAAATGAAGATGCTGCTTGGATACCTACTGATGTTCTTACAGCCATCTCTGCAAAGATTAAGATAAATTCCTGGAGAGAAAAAGGATTTGCGAGTATATCTGATATCTTGGGAGAGGGTAAACTAAAACCATTCAATCTTCTCAAAGAAAAATATAAGTTTACAGAATTTGAAATTAAGATTTGTAGGTTAATAAACGATATTATAACAAAAAGCAAAATCGATTTTAATATTCCTTGCAACCTGGTGAACTTTTTAGAGCAACATAGAAATAATTCCTTATGGAAGACTAACAAACTTTATCAATTTATGAATGAAGACACTCAGACCTCAAAGCAAACTCATCTGAAAAGCTGGGAGAAGGAACGAGGGATAGAAATCAAGACAGAGAGTGATAATTTCTCCAATATTTTAGAGACTACCTACTCAAACATCTCTTATAGAAACACAATTGTAATACAGTATTTCACGCCTCTGAAACTTTTTATGATCAATCCTCAAAACTCAGCCTTATGTTGGAGGGATTGTAAAGCATCGGAAACCTAATTCCTATATTTTGGTCCTGTACAAAGTTGAAACCCTTCTGGGAGGGAGTACAGCTTCTAATTAATACTTTAACAAATTTGAATGTTACCCTTACTGCTGAATTATCATTACTACTGATAGGTGTAAGTGATCTTCCCAAAAAACACAGACCTCTGATAACTCACATTTTAATAGCAGCAAAAAAACCTCATTGCCTCACAATGGAGGCAAAATCAACTTCCTTCGTTCAAGACTCAAGGAAAACTGATATCCATAATATGTTCGAATACACATATGCACTAAGGAACAAAACTCAAGAGAAATATTAGTCAAAATGGCAGATTGGATTAGAATATATGCACCTACTTAAAGTGGACCTGTCACCCCCCTCCTGGATTGCAATCTAAATGCAGCACTGAAGAAGCCTGGAGGAAGCACAAGGAGGCGTCAGGAGCAGGTGAGGATGGCTCAACACACATGATGGAGGCGGCACAGAGAGGCAGGAGGCAGGAATGGCCCCCGTGAATAGACTGACTCCAGAGCCAGGGAATGCCCTCCTGACTTAAAACAGTGAGTTTTCCTAACGGTACATCTGGGGGTACAGAGCAGTTAGACACATGGGGGACCCCTTGCATGAATGCAGCATACATGCTGCATTCAGTGCTGTATTTAGATTGCAATCCAGGAGGGGGGGTGACAGGTCCTCTTTCAATTTAGCTTGACATTGACGTAATTGACTTCTAATCCCTTGTCTAACAAACTGACAGTCAAATAACTAGTTACGTATTGGTCTATGATGTAACTCACATGATTTATTCAAAAAGAATATATTACCGTATCTGCCAACATAAAATATGTTATCCAAACAGCCGATAGTTATTCTCCACAAGAAGTCATGTCATTGTAAATAGTTATCGGTTAATTTCCTTTGATGGTATAAAGCAGTAGTTGTTTTAGTTCATTCTTTATTCAAGGTACTCTGATGATTAATTGATTACTTCTAATATGATTGTAATGTATTATATAGGCATGTATGTATAATTAAAAGATCTTAAACACAAAAAATTAAACATTCTGCAATTAAATTAAATTAATTAAACATTCTGTAAGAAATGTCTTCGTGTGATGGTCACGAATGGTGCCAGATGACCCTTACCTGAAATAATGGAGACTCTGGCACATATGTGAGCTGAGCCCTAATAGCAGTATATTAGAGGGTAATTTTTACATATTTTTTGCATTTCTTTTTTACATTATATATATTAAATGTGCCTTTTTAAAATAATGCCAGTATTCTTCATTGATTGTAGGTGTGGGGAAATCTTCAAGTGACCATGCAATACTTCAGCATATTCAATGAGCTGCCTCCAAATATGAATCTTGTTATTCTGCAGCATTCAGAAGACAGGTACTCTCTATACCATATTTTTTGTTTTCAAAGAACCGTTTTTTAATGTTGTGTTAAAATATTTTCCTGTGTACTGTACTGTAATGCATTTTTTTCTAGTGCTACAGCGGACCCATGACCGCTATCCAGATTGGTTTTCAATAGGGTCCATAAGGTTTATATTGGGTTCTTGCATATACTACAGGATTGCACTGTGTTGTAAAAAATAACCCTGCCATTCAACCCATTCACACGGCAGGGATGTTTCTCATATGAAAAAAAAAATATTCTGAGTTTCATCAGTGTGTCTGATCATTTTCATCAGAGTTGGTCAGAGTTTCTTCAGTTGTTCTTACGCCACTGTCTTACTACTTGACAAATTGCATCGTACAGGCATCGGATTAAAAAAAAGCAAGGGGGTATGTTCAGGAAAGTTGTTGTACTTCTTTCTTACTTTCTTTACTTTTTCTTTTCTTTCATAGGTCGCTCCTGTACGGCGCTCTTCTTGAAAGACCTAAGACTGTCTCATCACAAAAGGGAAAATCAAGTCAACAGCAAAAAAACTGTAAGTTATGGCTGGATACATGTTGTAGAATGTTCGTTGTTAGAAACCTCATTTCCTTCTCTTTTTTTTCTTTCTTGTCCCTCACCAAACCAAGAATCTTCTTCTTTTCATCAGGGCGGGTAAAAGTTGCCCGATGTTCTGTGGGGTCGTCAAATGTATAAAAGCTTGTTGGAAAAAATGGAGCTGTTCCAACAAGATACGATGCAGAGCAACCTCAAAAGGGAACATCAAGAAAGCTTCACAAGACGGAAAATCAACAAGGACCCAGAAATGGTAGCTTCTATGTCTTCATCAATCTTTAAGATGTCTACCACTGATCTGTATGACTGTGTCTTGTGAATGTTCTGTATGGGTATTTCTGCCAAACTCTACTTGTATATATCTTTTGCTATTACTTACAGAAAACTTGTGTGTATCTGTATTCTACTGATATAGGCTTTCCTTACTTAACGTTGGTCTAGTTTGTGCCATTCAATCTTGTATTATGAGAAACTCCTTCAAAGCAAAAAAAAGCGATGAAAATTTCTAAAGGTCTCTCACTCTGAAGGAAAAAGGCACATAATAACCAGTGAACTTTTCCACATTTTTTCACAGTACACCCACAAACGTAAGTGTATGTTATTGGGATTTTATGTGATATACCAACAGAAAATAGCAAGTATTTGGGAAGTGTAAAGGAAATGATACATGTCTTTTTAAATATTATACAAATGTAAATCTGAAAATGTTTGATGTGCATTTGTATTCAGCTCCCTGTAGTCTGATACCCCTCAATAAAATCTTGATGGACTAATTGCCTCCAGGAGTAGCCATGTTAGTAAATTGAGTCCACCTGTGTGTAATTTACTCACAGTATAACTACAGCTGTTCTATAAAGGCCTCAGAGGTTTGTTTGAGAACATTAAGAATTAAATAACATTATGAAAACTAAGGAGCACACCAGACAGGTCAGAGATAAAGTTGGGGATATGTGTAAAGCAGGGTTAGGTATAAGAAAATAGCTAGCTCTGAACATTGCAGGGACCCTGTTCAATCCATGATGAAGTATGGCACATCTGCAAACCTACCAAGACATGGCCGTCCACCTAAACTGAAACAAGCAAGGAGAGCGCTAATTAGAGAAGCAGGCAAGAGGCCCATGGTCAGTCTGGAGGAACTGCAGAGATCTACAGCTCAGGTGGTAGAATCTGTCGACAGGAAAACTATTAGATAAGATAAGATAAGATAAACTTTATTGATCCCGGAGGAAATTACAGTATTACAGCAGCAGAACAAAGATCAAGAACATTTCACACTTTACAAAATAAGTCTATATGGACAGCAGATGCGGGTAGACTGGTACATGTACCTCACCTATTTCCCCCATACACATAGAACTTCACATAGTCTTGGGATGCTTTACACTTATACATTTGTTAAACATCCCCACAGCTGTCGGAACAAACGATTTTCTGTATCTTTCCTTTTTACACCTTAGTTGGATTAGACGCTTGCTGAATGTGCTCTTCTACTTCGCAAACAGTTCAGAGAGCGGGTGTGTATTGTTGCTCATTATAGCCTTGCATTTCTTATTAATTCTATCCTCTAATACCTCCTCGAAAGTCCTAAGTTGTAGACCCACCGCCGCACTAGCCTTCTTGATAAGTTTATTCAGCTTATTAGCATCAGCTGTGCGCACACTACTACCCCAGCATATTATTGCAGCAAAGATTGCACTCGCCACAATAGATTGGTAGAACATTTCAGGCATTTTGCTACACACATTAAACGACCTTAATTTCCTTAGGAAGTAAAGTCTACTCATCCCTTTCTTGCAAACCTTCTCCATATGGCACCTCCAATCAAGCTTGCTGTCCAGGTGAACCCCCAAATATTTGAAATTCTCCACCATCTCCACATCCTGACCATCAATAGTGATAGGTAAGCAATCCTTCCTGCACCTTCTATAACTCAACACCAACTCCCTGGTTTTCTTTACGTTGAGTTCTAAATGGTTAGCCTGGCACCAGTCAACAAAGTCCGAGACCACCCTTCTGTATTCCTCCTCCCCCCCGTCCCCTCTCAATACCTCCCACTATCACTGAGTCATCAGAGTACTTCTGAAGGTGACAAAGGTCTGATTTATACTGAAAATCAGCTGTGTATAACGTAAAAAGGAATGGCGACAGCACCGTTCCCTGAGGGGCTCCAACACTGCTCCGAACACTATCCGATACGGCCGCCCCCAACCTAACGAACTGTGGCCTGTCCGACAGGTAATCAATGATCCAATTCACTAGTCCCTCATCAACCGCCATTTCAACCAGCTTTTTACGTAATAATAGTGGCTGTAAGGTATTGAATGCACTGGAGAAATCGAAGAACATGGCACGCACAGTGGTTCCATCATTGTCCAAAAAGGAATGTACTGTTTGTAGCAGATACGCTACAGCATCGTCCACCCCCAGACTCTGCCGATACGCAAACTGAAGGGGGTCCATAAAAGCAGACACCCTCGGACACAAGTAGGCAAGTACAATTCTCTCCAAGGACTTCATCGCATGCGATGTTAAGGCCACCGGTCTATAGTCGTTATGGGAGCTCGGGAAGGTAGTCTTGGGAACCGGCACCATTAGGACATCTTATGACTTGCTTTCAAAAATGGCTTCTTGCAACTCTTCCACAAAGGCCAGATTTGTAGAGTATATAACTAATAGTTGTCCTGTGGACAGATTCTCCATTTGGAATTGCATTTTGGAAAAACCCAAGTAGGGGACATAGCTACCGTAGCATGTGGAAGAAGGTGCTCTGGTCCGATGAGACCAAAGCAGAACTTTTTGGGCCAAATGCAAAACGCTATGGGTGGTGGAAAACTGACAGTGCACATTACCCTGATAACCCCATCCCCACAGTCACACAGGGTGGCAGCATCATACTGTGGGGAGGCTTTTCTCCAGCAGAGGCAGTGAAGCTGGTCAGAGTTGATGGGAGATAGATGTAGGTGAATACAGTTCAATCCTGGAGGAAACAAAAAAGGGGAACAATGGTAGGGGGAAGCAGCTCGCCAATCCATGTAACACCTGCACCATATGGAGGAGATTTGCATGGAGCCGCCCAGGTCTAGGCTTCAGTCAGAAGAGAGCAATTCTAAAGAGATTCTGCAGCATCCAATTCTTCACAGGGAGTTTGACGCTGGAGAATCTCTTTTGAATTGCTCAGCCCTGGAGGAAAACCTGTTAGGCCAGTTTTACACCATGGAAAGATCAGGACCTGACCTTGCCGTGGTGTGAAACCGGCCATAGAGGCTGCAAATAACCAGCGACTGGGTAGTAGGTTCACCTTCCAGCCGGACAACAACCCTAAAAATACTGAGCTAAACATTGAGCTACAATGGATGGTTTAGGCCCCCTTCACATCATGATTTTTTCCTGTCCGTGGGGATCCTGTTTTTTACTGGACCTCATGGAAAAAAACGGACAGGTCCTGATTTGTTCCTCCGGGTGCCATTTCTGTGTCCGGATCCGTGATTTTGATGGATCCGAACACAGAAAGAGCTGGAGGAGCTGGAGCCTGCAAACATTGCATACATTGCGAAAGTAAAATTAAATAAAGCAATGGTTAAAAATAAAAAAAGAATTGTGGATTTAACTATAGTTTCTTCTGGGAGTTTCTTGGTTTTGTCACACAAGTAGGATAAGGAGGTCAGATTAAGGTCACCTTTTGATTTTGTAGGTTCTTCCAAAACTAGCCAAGTTGGCTCATCTTTCCTGCCCACCAATTCTGACTTAGTTTAATTAATGTAGTGTGGTGGTAGGCAGTCAGGTTTGGCAAGGCGAGTCCTCCACGTTTTCTGTTCTTTTCCACTACTGACTTCTCCACTCTAGATCTTTTCTTAGCCCAAACAAAGGAAACCATCTGAGATTGCAGTTTTTGTAACCACTTCTTAGGGATGGAAATAGGGATAGATCTGAAAATATATAAAAGTATTGGAAGGAGGGTCTTCTTGTAGGCATTAATTCTACCTAGCCAAGAAATGTCTATCTTTGCCAGGGGCTGAATGTCAATTTGTAAAGTTTTGTATATGTCGTTCACGTAAGTGTCTACAATGGACGCTAGTGGTTTAGTGAGTCTGATTCCTAAGTAATCATTACTATCATTGTCCCATGCCAGTTCGAACTCTGATTTTAGAGTTGTTAACGTTTGTAAGTTGAGGTTAAAGTGGAGTACTTGGGTTTTAGCCAAATTCATTTTGTAGTATGAGATGTTGGAAAATAATTTAATTGTGCTTAGTAAGTTTCTGATAGATTCAAGTGGCTTAGATAGTGTGATGAGGATGTCGTCGGCAATTAGGGATATTTTGTAGTGTCTTTGGAAAGTCTGAATTCCACTAATCAGAAGGTTCGATCGAATTTTCTTGGCCAAGGGTTCTATGTAAAAGTCAAAAAGAGTGGGGGAGGGCAGCCCTGTCTAGTACCATTAGTCAAAGTGATTTTGTCTGAGAGGACATTGTTGGTTAGAAGTTTTGCTGAGGGGCTAAAGTAGAGAGATGCAATGGAGTTTAAAATGTTGCCTTTGAAGCCGAATTTGTTAAGGGTTTGAAAAAGGAAGCCCCATTGGACTCTGTCGAACGCTTTTTCAATGTCGACAGTGACCATCAGGGCAGGAGTGTAATTTTTTTCAATGTAGGAGAGTAGGTTAATGGCACGTCTAGTGTCATCAGAAGTTCCTCTCTTAAGGACAAAGCCTACTTGATCTTTATGAAGGAGTCGGGGTGTAATTTTTTGGAGTCTTGAGGTTATAGTTTTCACTATAATTTTCAGGTTCGTGTTGAGGAGAGAAATGGGGGATGGTAATTTGTAACATTTTCGGGGTCTTCTTTGTTTTTTGAAATCACGGTCATAATTGCATCCTGCATCTCTGCTGGGAAGACGTCTTAGGAAATAGTAGAGGAGTTACCGTATATACTCGTGTATAAGCCGAGTTTTTCAGCCCAAAATTTGGGCTGAAAAGTCTCCCCCTCGGCTTATACATGAGTCAATACGGGTGGGGGCTGTGTCCGGGGCTGTGGAGGCTGCAGGAGGCGGGGGGAGCTGCTGTATGAGCGACCCCGTCACGTGGGGCCGCTCATTAAATATGCACTGCTTCCCCCTGTCAATCAGCGGCAGGGGGAAGCAGTGCATATAGCCCCAAATGCTGGCACTCGCCCCCCCTTGTAAGGGTCCCCCCCCCCCCCCGCTGCTTATATATTACCATCCCGGTCTTCTGATCCGCGCCGTTCCTCGGTGCTCCTCGCTGCTCCGTCCGTCCGTCCTGCTGCATCCGGGATCTCCGGCCGTCGCAGGCATATGACGTCATCGCGCGACGGCCGGGGATCCCGGATGCAGTAGGACGGACGGACGGAGCAGCGAGGAGCACCGAGGAGCGGCGCGGATCAGAAGACCGGGATGGTAAGAGAAGCGGGGGGGGGGCCCTTGCAAGGGGGGGCGAGTGCCAGCATTTGGGGGCTGCTGGGGACCCCCAGGGGGCTGCTGTGTACCCCCAGGGGGCTGGTGGGTACCCCCAGGGGGCTGCTGGGTACCCCCTGGGGGCTGCTATATGTACCCCTGGGGGCCTGCTGTATACCACTGGGGCTGCTGTATACTACCACTGGGGCTGCTATATACTACCACTGGGGCTGCTATATACTACCACTGGGGCTGCTATATACTACCACTGGGGCTGCTGTATACTACCACTGGGGCTGCTATATACTACCACTGGGGCTGCTGTATACTACCACTGGGGCTGCTGTATACTACCACTGGGGCTGCTATATACTACCACTGGGGCTGCTATATACTACCACTGGGGCTGCTGTATACTACCATTGGGGCTGCTGTATACTACCACTGGGGCTGCTATATACTACCACTGGAGCTGCTGTATACTACCACTGGGGCTGCTGTATACTACCACTGGGGCTTTTATATACTACCACTGGGGCTGCTGTATACTACCACTGGGGCTGCTGTATACTACCACTGGGGCTGCTGTATACTACCACTGGGGCTGCTGTATACTACCACTGGGGTGCTATATACTACCACTGGGGCTGCTGTATACTACCACTGGGGCTGCTGTATACTACCACTGGGGCTTCTATATACTACCACTGGGGCTGCTATATACTACCACTGGGGCTGCTATATACTACCACTGGGGCTGCTGTATACTACCATTGGGGCTGCTGTATACTACCACTGGGGCTGCTATATACTACCACTGGGGCTGCTGTATACTACCACTGGGGCTGCTGTATACTACCACTGGGGCTTGTATATACTACCACTGAGGCTGCTGTATACTACCACTGGGGCTGCTGTATACTACCACTGGGGCTGCTGTATACTACCACTGGGGCTGCTGTATACCACCACTGGGGCTGCTATATACTACCACTGGGGCTGCTGTATACTACCACTGGGGCTGCTATATACTACCACTGGGGCTGCTGTATACTACCACTGGGGCTGCTGTATACTACCACTGGGGCTTGTATATACTACCACTGGGGCTGCTGTATACTACCACTGGGGCTGCTGTATACTACCACTGGGGCTGCTGTATACCACCACTGGGGCTGCTATATACTACCAGTGGGGCTGCTATATACTACCACTGGGGCTGCTGTATACTACCACTGGGGCTGCTATATACCACCACTGGGGCTGCTATATACTACCACTGGGGCTGCTGTATACTACCACTGGGGCTGCTGTATACTACCACTGGGGCTGCTGTATACTACCACTGGGGCTGCTATATACTACCACTGGGGCTGCTATATACTACCACTGGGGCTGCTATATACTACCACTCGGGCTGCTGTATACTACCACTGGGGCTGCTATATACTACCACTGGGGATGCTGTATACCACTGGGGCTGCTGTATACTACCACTGGGGCTGCTGTATACTACCACTGGGGCTGCTGTATACCACCACTGGGGCTGCTATATACTACCACTGAGGCTGCTGTATACTACCACTGGGGCTGCTATATACTACCACTGGGGCTGCTATATACTACCACTGGGGCTGCTATATACTACCACTGGGGCTGCTGTATACTACCACTGGGGCTGCTATATACTACCACTGGGGCTGCTATATACTACCACTGGGGCTGCTGTATACTACCACTGGGGCTGCTATATACTACCACTGGGGCTGCTATATACTACCACTGGGGCTGCTGTATACTACCACTGGGGCTGCTGTATACTACCACTGGGGAGGCCTGTATACCACTGGAGGGGCCTGTATACCACACTGCTGGGGGCTGTATACCTGTGCTGGGTTCCACCCTCGGCTTATACACGAGTCAATAGGTTTTTCCAGATTTTTGGGGCAAAAGTAGGGGGGTCGGCTTATACACTGGTCGGCTTTTACACGACTATATACGGTAATAAGTTTTGTGAGAAATGGAACAAGGGAATTCTTGAATATAAAGGGATCCTGTCACCTCCAGAACTCCTCCTCATTCAGGCTGCAAAACACACCCTAAGGGCTAAAGAATATAGCCCCTGCTAATTATAATCACTAATGAGTGAGTATTAAAACGTTTTTATGCACTTTCACAGGATGCTTTTAGGAGACAAAAGGAGTGTGGGATTAGGGATAGGATGCTGCAGGGACATGTTTTGGTAGCTTAGGAGGCGTTCTGGAGGTGACAGGATCCCTTTAAGTAATATTCATTTTGTAGACCATCGGGTCCTGGGGATTTACATTTAGCTAGTGAGTTGATTGTTGCCAAAACTTCTGCTTCATTATATGGGGAATTTAGAAAGTTCAAGTCTTCTTTTGAAAGGGAGGGGAGTATAATAGAGTCTGGAAATTTGTCTATGTCCGATTTTAAGGGGTGTAGTTCCGCTGGGTCTTCCTTCAAGTTGTAAAGTTTTCTGTAGAAGGTGGCAAAGATATTTGAAATCTGAAAAAATATTTTAAAAAGTGGAAAGACTGGAATGAGGGTATTTCTCAAAAAATTATATTAACCTACTATAAGACACTGACGTTGTTCAAGATCTTACCAATCTGCACACTTTATGTAGATAACAACTCACAGCGGGCATATAGACAATTACTTTTTCATTTTATCTAAAATTCTGTATTTCCTTCATATACAATGTTGATACTTCCATATATGTACATAGGCAAAAAAATATGAGTCTGCACACATTGGAAGCAGCAGTGTGAACTGCAACCAATCCCCACCAAAAACATGATAAACCAATGCAAAAACCGTATATGAATCACACAAAAGGCGCTCTGCTGTAAAAATAAAAATAAATAGCAAGTGCTGTGACAAAAACAGGGCCTTTGGCCCTGTTTTTGTCACAGCACTTGCTATTTATTTTTATTTTTACAGCAGAGCGCCTTTTGTGTGATTCATATACGGTTTTTGCATTGGTTTATCATATATGTACATAGTTAAGTTACTATGAAATAACTTTGTTACTGGTTTAATTTACGTTTATATGGCAATGATGAAACAACTCTTTAATCCTGAATTGTATTTCGTTTAATTAATTAATCTTTGATTTATAATCACATTGGGCACTTGCCATTTATCCTTACACTCTTCATATGATTTATACCCCGTGGGGTAATGATTGGAATTGTAAAATAATAAAGATCATTTGAACATAAAAATAACAAAAAGAAATGCTCACTTCTCTGCCGAGTATCCTCTGATGCACGACATCCACCTCAGATGGCTGAAGGGCCTTAATCATCTGACCGGGTGGGGCGGGGCAACAAAATCAGCTGATGTGTCACATGACAATATCAGCTGATCAGTTTAAACCGCCCGCGAAAACAGAGGGAACGGAGCAGTTTTAGTGAACTGAGCATGATGCACTACACTACATTGTACACTGCAGTACAGTAAAATCGGATCCGGGAAGCAATGTTTTTTCCTGGATCCGCGCTCCATAAGCCCCATGTTATTTGCCGTGGACCGCGTCAGATCTGATTCTGTCCAATTTGGTGCCCTGTGCCCAAAATAAGAGCAGTCTCCGATTCTGGGTACATTAAATAATCGGACACAATTGGATCCGTGACAATTTGGACACAATCGGATGGCCATATAGGACCAATCCATGCCCATAGGGGTACATGGGGGCCAAACCGTTGTAAAAGAGATAGCCACGGATCCCAAAAAATCTTGACATGAAGGGGGCCTAAGATCAAAGCATATTATGTGTGTGAATGGCCCAGTCACAGTCCAGACCTAAATCCCATTGAGAAACTGTGGCAAGACTTGAAATTTGCTCTTCACAGCCATCTCCATCCTATCTCACTGAGCGAGAGCTATTTTGTGATGAAAAATGGGCAGAAATTTCACAGGTTGGTGGAGCATTACCCCAAAAGACTTGTAGCAATATTTGCAGTGAAAGATAGTACTAAAGAGAATTCAATCAGGGTAGCAATGCAGGTGACAATTTTCAGATCTATATTTCTAAAGGGAACCTGTCACCCCAAATCACCTTCCTAAACTATAAATACCTGTCCCTGCAGCCTTACAATACTTTCTAACACATCCCTGTCTGACGTTTTTGACTAATATGGAAGTACAATAAAGTAGTTAGCAAACTTACGAAATTTATGTCAGCGGGGTCCCCTGTGCCACTCTATTACGCCCTAATAGGCGTCATTCCAAGCTGCATAGCGCGGGCACGATTAGATTCTCGCGCCCACAACGTCACCGCTGCGACGCGGTCATGTGGCGCCGGGATCGCGTCACTTCCGGTCGAAGGTCTCACACAGGCAGACTTCGCACATGCGCAGATTGCATGCTGAAGTCTGCCTGTGTGCGACCGGAAGTGACGCGATCCTGGCGTCACATGACCGCGTTGCAGCAGTGACGTTGTGGGCGCGAGAATCTAATCGTGCCCGCGCTATGCAGGGTGGAATGACGCCCATTAGTGCATAATAGAGCGGCGAGGCAGGGGTAGCGCGGCACAGGGGACCCGCCTACCCGTCAAAAACGCCTGGAGGAGCCCCCACTGACATAAATTTCGTAAGTTTGCTAACTACTTTATTGTACTTCCATATTAGTCTAAAAGGTCAGACAGGGATGTGTTAGGAAGTATTGTAAGGCTGCAGGAACAGGTATTAATAGGTTAGTAAGGTGATTTAGGGTGACAGGTTCCCTTTAAAATAGTTAGAAAACAATGTATAATTTCTTTACACTTCACAAATAATTGCTACTTGGTATTGTTATATCACAAATCCCAATAAAATACATTTAAGTTTGTGGTGTATCGTGAAAAATTGTGGAAATGAGGTATGAATACTCTTTCAAGATACTGTAAGACTGAAAGGTCTCTCTTTATGTGTAGGTATAGATGAGACCTGTCTTTCTAGAGGATCAGGGCAAGGACCAGTCTTGGACTTTTCATCTGAACCCCATAGGGACCGATTCATCAAAGCAATTAGACCAGAATGCTGATATCAACTGTTTAGAAAAGTTGACATATTTTGTGCCGCCCTTTGCTGTACACATTTTGCACCTTTTGTCCTTTTCACAACAGTTTCTCCCAGTTCTGCCAAAATGGAGGAAGCTAGGTGTAGGGAAGGACGCATGGCCGCACAACTTGTCTAATCTATTATTAAGCTGTGGTTTTCTCTATGCTAGGGATCTTAATCGAGTCAGAGACTGGAGTGATATTTCAGGTGTGGCACACGGAGGCACGTTCCACTGGTCTAGTTCTCCGATAGGCGCGCTGCTCTCTCTTTATGAATCAGGAGTGACTGCACCACGTCCCTCATCATCGGACTTGATGAATGGGGACCACAGTCCACACTTGGCTTTTCAAATCGAGGCATTCCCGAATAGATACTTTACCATATTTAAGGCTTTACTGTCTGTTACTGAAACTGAAGATGCTAAAAATCATAGAAGTGTCATAATTTATGTAGGATTGAATGGAAAAGTTTAAATTCTATCTTTATCAAAAAAAAATCCCTGTAATAAACTTTCATGTTATTCAGAATGATCCGAACACCGAAGATGGTGAAAATCAAAGAAAACTGACGGAAGGCTTTCATGAGATAGTAGAACTCCTGGAGACCTATCTGAGCCCTGTGATGCTTCAGCTGGACCTTTCTCTATCCAGGTACTCACTATTAGTTATATGTTGCTTATTCTTTGTTAGGACATTGCTCATAGGTGCAAACACACAGATTGTGTGAGTACATTGGGCTTGTGTAATATTGTGTCCTCATATGACGAGAAATACATATTTACATAGTTGGAAAAACTTGGCAAAAACCATTTTCGCCCCATGACATACAATTACTAGACAGAAATATATGATGGCATAGCAACAGCGTGAACAATGGAGATGTGTCCACACCATCACTTGTAGGTGCTGACTGTATTATACAACTGTCGTAATGCTCTAATAGCCAAGAATTGGAGAGAGTTATAAGCCATTGAACTGCTTAAGTGCTATGGTAAACGCTGACTGCACCATCTAAGTGGTTGACAGAGGTAGAGAAATCTATCTGTAGCGTCATAGACTCCTGCAACACAATTATAGGGTAATGATGGATTCCTATGGTAGCTTCGAGCTACAGTGACCCTCTGATCCTCCATATTAGACCTATTAAGCCAGAGGTACACTGACAGGCATAATACAGCGCAATACAAAAATGTATTATACGAGTGAAAAACCAAAAATTTCTTCAAGTTTGACTATAAACAAGGTGGAAAAGTTCAGAATCGTTTTGTATATGGGTCCTTTCACATCAGCGTTTTTGGCTAATCACGGCAGTTGCGGTGAAAAAACCGCAACTACCGCGATTACCGCATAACGGCCGCGATCGCGGCACACTTGCGGCAAGCCCCATACAATGTCTATGGGGCTTGCGGCAAGTGCGGTTTCAGCACTTTTGGCAGGTGCAGTCGCAAAAAAAACGCGGTATGCCGCGTTTTTTTTCCGCGGCCGCACCTGCCGCAAGTGCCGAAACAGCACTTGCCGCACACTTACCGCAAGCCCCATAGACATTGTATGGCCGTTATGCGGTAATCGCGGCAGTTGCGTTTTTTTCACCGCAACTGCCGCGATCAGCCAAAAACGCTGATGTGAAAGGGGCTTAACAATGTCTAAATAATTTCCCCCCAATATGTAAGGAATTCTTCCCAGTCTTCAACATTAGTTAATCTTTTGTTCTTCCTCCTGGACTGACAGATAATTATACATGTTAATAATATCACCTCTTAAGGCTTTCAAGGACGCTCAATTTTTCCACCTTCTTGCTTCAATGGAGATATCCCATTTTATTCTTTGGAGCCTCCCCAGTTCCCCTATTTCCTATTACATGCCCAAAACTGAATCCCCCCCTAATGAGCAGTTCAGCCATACTTCACAACTCTGAAAGACAGGAAAGGGGGGTGAATACTGTAGTGCGCTAAGCAATTTTTATTTTTAGCTAAGTCACTTCCCTAACCCATTAGTGTTTCCACATCGTATGATACCCCTTTCTGGCCCCCCACTTTGTCCCTCACACTGTATGATTTTCCAACTGTACATTTCCCCAACTATGATGTCCTGTACACACAGTATGATGCCCCATAGCTCCCCATATTCAGTATGGTGATCCTCACATACCGCAAGATGCCCCCACAGTATGAAGTCCCCATAGCACACACACAGTATGATGCCCCCTATATACATTTTGATACCAACCATAGTCCCCAACATAGAATGATGCCCTCACAGCCCCCCTTCACAGACAGTTTGATGCCCCACACATACAGTATGATTTCACCACAGCTCCCTACACTCAGTATGGTGCCCCTCAAAAACAACATGACGCCATAACAGTATATTCCCCCACAAAGAGTCTGATGCCTACAGAGTCGGTCACACACAGTACGATGCCCCCATATACACTGTGATACCAAACACCACCCCCTATTCTGGATTTATGCCCTCAAATTCCCCCTACTACAGACAATGTGATACCAACTACAGACCCCCACAAAGTATGATGTCCTTCCAGCTCCACACACAGGTCACCCCTTAATATATACATTTGTATCTGAGTCCTGAGGAAACAGATACAGATGAAGGCATATATATCCCCGACCTCCCGAAACAGCTTCCCAGATTCAGTTCTGTCCCGTTGACTTTGGGAGAAATAGGAGCTATGCATTTAGTGTGAGTTCGGTATTTGTACCCATTGAATTGTTGTCTTATGAAGAAAAACTGCCTTCATTACCACATTAATATTCTGCCATGTAATGCTCTAGATCAGCCAAATTGAGAGATGCTCTTTGTACATGGCCTATCAGTCCAACGTGTTGATAGACATCCCAAGTATGAACCAATTGTTTGATATCATCATTGTTATTTTAAAGAGGCTTTCCACTACTAATGTGATCCCCTTTCTTTTGTCCTAACCATTTCAAACTAACACTTTCCTAATATTCTTCTGCTACCTGCTCTGCTCCTGTAAGCTTATCTCTGAGGCGGCTAAATTCCTTTATTGTTGTTGTAGCTTTGATCCTTCTAGTCTGGAGACTGGAATTGGACCAACTGAGCAGGGCACATCACTAGTGGAAGTGGGGCTAGTTCTCAGTTAGTAGCAGCAGTCTGAGCATGCATGCCCAGACCAAACTCCACTCTCTCAGCCCTCACCAATGATGTGCCCTGCTCAGATTGTCCGATTCTAGTCTCCACACCGGAGACCAAACTTCACTCTCTCAGCCCTCACCAATGATGTGCCCCGCTCAGTTTGTCCAATTCTAGTCTCCAGACCGGAGACCAAACTTCACTCTCTTGGCCCTCACCAATGATGTGCCCTGCTCAGTTTGTCCGATTCTAGTCTCCAGACCGGAGACCAAACTTCACTCTCTTAGCCCCACCAATGATGTGCCCTGCTCAGTTGTCCGATTCTAGTCTCCAGACCGAAAGGATCAAATCTAGAACAACAATAAAGATATCTACGAGCCTCAGAGAGATAATCCTACAGGAGCAGGGTAGGTATCGGAAGTATATTAGAAAAATGTTAGGACAAAAGAAAGGCGGTGACATTAGTAGTCTATTAAAGCCTCGTTAATAGAAGAACAGTGAAAAATCATAATTGTCAACGTAGCTTATATTGTACATTGTGTAATTTCTTTTTATTACATTTTTTTTACCTCTAACATTGTTTTGCTTTTACCAAATTATTTTTAATAAAGGGGGTAAAAATCATTTGGTACATTACTTATGGAGCCATTGTAATTGTTTCTTTGTAGCTGCAAGTTTTGCCACCTGACAGCAGGAAGTGCAGACATATCGGTGAATTTGTCCCTTTTAAATCCTCGATGGTACAGACAACACATAACTGTCTGCTCTAACAATATATGGCCTAGAACATGTAGTGGAGGAGATATCTTCATTAGTGTCCTGCCATTACATTATACTGGGAATCTTACAGTCGTCCTGTATAATTGGATTCATTGTTTTCACATTTTCCTCTGCTCTTTGCACTTGATGAAGCATGACATACATTTTACCACCTTTTGTTTCACAGCAGGTCAGGTTTACTTCTCTGTTTATGCCATTCGTTTTCAGGTTAGGGTGATTAGTTTTTGATTTCTTATTTACTCTTGATAAGGAATCCTAGTGTTTCCAATTTCATTTCATATTGCATAAAAAGAGCCTTAAAGCACCACTCCAGTGTTTATGTTACCGCTGTAAAGGTTCTTCTAATCTATGTTCCCTGCACTTGATTTCATAGTTACCTGCCATCGTCTTCATCTGCTTCCAGCGTTGCTCCGGTCGGTCTTCAGCTATTTGTGACCTGTCGGATCTCTTCAGTGTTTCATGGACCACGCTGGAGGTCACTCTTCAATGTAAGTCTACGAGAGCCTCATTCTGGTCTCTCGTAGACTTGCATTGAGAGCTTGTGATGTAACTTCTGACTTCCGACCTGTCGGTAGTTGCTGTCACAAGATGGTGCCACTGGACCGAAGCGGCACCGATAAAAGGTGACTACAATGACAGGTGAGTTTAATACTAATCTCAAGGAACTTCGCTTAAAAGCGCTACTACAAGAATGCTGGAGTGGTGCTGTAAAGGGAATCTGATAGGAGATTTATGCTGTCTGAGCCATGGGCAGCATGATTCAGACACAAAATGCTATATTGCAGCCATGTATATTTTAGTCTGTAATGTTGAGACATTTCAGAGCAAATACAGTTCAAAAAGCCATCTGAGGATTATACGTCTTGGATACTACTATAAGGCAGGTCTTTGGTGGCTTCAGCCCACCAACTCCCCTTGACTGACAGGTCTCGTAACATATAGATACGCACACATGGGGATAGACTTGTCTGTCTATGGAAGTGGGGCAGGGTTAAGCCACCAGGGACCTTTCTCGTACTTGTCATCCTGGAGGTATAGTTCCTGGCTTGCTTTACAAATTGTTTTCTTGGAAATGCAGCAGTAAATTATTCATGACTGCAATAACACAGCAAGGGCTTAAAGGGAATCTGTCAGCAGGTTTTGCTGTGTAAGCTGAGGACAGCATACTGTAAGAGCCAAAAAGCAACTGTGCTTCTCTTATCAAGGTATGTGCAATTGCTTACTTATACTAATGGCTTTATTACCCTGTGATTAACATTGCAGGACTAGAAAGTCACAGTCAGACCCGCCTCCCTGCTTTGATTGAGGCCTCACAGTGAATGCACAATCTCTATAGAGCTTGGTGTGCGGGGGGGGGGCAGGTATCTCAGCACTGCTGTGTTCCTGAAAATAAATTCTGTGTTTGTGTGAGAGAGGCTGGATCCAGTGATCTATGTGATACATCGTTGGATTCAGGACTTCTTTGCCTACATAATTGTTGCTGTCAGATAATGTAGCGAATATCTGCTGACAGATTCCCTTTAATTCATGCTGTCCATGGTTCAGGTAACATGAATCTGATACAGGTTACCTTTAAAAGAACATTAAATGTAGAGAATGAGTAAAAAATATTCAATTCAATCCTCTGTTAATCTTTTTACTTTTGATCCTAATTTGCATTGTATTATGTTTACAACTTGCAAACATACAGAAATCTTCTCTGTGTCTCTGCAGATCAGCCATGTCCTCCTCACTGTCTGGTGTGTGACTGTAAAACATCTGGCTGCAGCAGGAGGCTTATCAGTCTAAGAATGCTTTCACACTAGCGTTTTTTTCAAATCGCGGCAGATGCGGTGAAAAAACCGCATCTGCCGCGATTACCGCATAACCGCGACACTTGCGGCACACTTGCGGCAAGCCCCATGCAATGTCTATGGGGCTTGCGGTAAGGGTGCGGCAGGTGCGGTTTCGGCACTTGCGGCAGGTGCGGCCGCGAAAAAAAACGCTGCAAGCGTTTTTCACCGCATCTGCCGCGATTTAAAAAAACCGCTGATGTGAAAGGGGTCTTAGGATACTTTCACACTAGCGTTTTTTTTAAATCGCGGCAGTTGCGGTGAAAAAAACGCATCTGCCGCGATTACCGCATACCGGCTGCAGTTGCGGCACAGTTGCGGCAAGCCCCATACAATGTATATGCGGGCTTGCGGCAGGTGCGGCAAGTGCGGTTTTGGCACTTGCGTCAGGTGCGGCTGCGAAAAAAACGCGGCTGACCGCGTTTTTTTTTGCGGTGGCACCTGCTGGAAGTGCCAAAACCGCACTTGCCGCACCTGCCGCAAGCCCGCATATACATTGTATGAGGCTTGCCGCAAGTGTGCCACAAGTGTGCAGCAAGTGCAGCCGTTATGCGGTAATCAAGTCAGTTGCGTTTTTTTCACCGCAACTGCCGCGATTTAAAAAAAACGCTGATGTGAAAGCACCCTTAGGCTACTTTCACATAATGATTTTGTAAATCCGATGCTGTCCAATGAAAATCGGACAGCATCGGATCCAAACTGATCCCTGCAATCGGATGCCAAATAGGCATCCGAATTCGACTTTTTTCAGGATCAGTTTGAGCTGTCACCTAGCTCCCCCTCCTCTCTCCCTCCTGTCATCTTGTTGTCCCCTTCTGTCCCCCTACTGTCCCCCTGCTGTACCCTACTGTACCCCTGCTGCCCCCCTGTTTTGCCCTAGTGTCCCCCTACTGTCCCCCTGCTGTCCCTCTGCTGTCCCCCTACTCTCTCCCTGCTGTCCCCTCTCCTGCTCACTCTCCTGTCCCCTGTTTTCCCCCCTCTCCTGTCCCCTCTCCTGTCATTTCAACATAACAAAGCTTTATTCTCACCTTCCAGCGCTCCCTCGGCATCTCCATCAGCTTCCGATCGGGTGTACAGGACCTGTGATGACGTCAGAAGCGTCATCGGGTCACATGAGCGGTTACCGCAGTAACCGCTCATGTGACCCGATCAGCTGATCGGGTTCTGACATCATCACAGGTCCTGTTACCGAGCGGCTGCAGATGGAGACGCCGAGGGAACGCTGGAAGGTGAGAATAAAGATTTTTTATTTTAAACACTTGATTTAACTTATATTTAACTTCTGCAGTGTATACATTGCAGAAGTTAAATTAGGCGGCACACAATAGGTTTAGTGTACTGAGCATGTACTGAGCATGCTCAGTACACTAAAATCGGGTCCGAGGAAACATCAGATGTTTCCTTGGACCCCGCTCCATAGGGCCCCATGTTAAATTGATCGGACCGAATCAGATGTGCACTAAATGCCATCCGATTTGGTCCGATCCGAGATTGTCCAATTTTATTTTCGGTGCCAAAATCGGAGCATGCTCCGATTTTGGCACCGATAAAAAAATCGGACAGAATCGAACCGGACCAAATCAGATGGCATTTAGAGATCATCTGATTCGATCCGATGCCCATAGGGCTGCATGGGGCCAAATTCGGATCCGATGCTGTCTGATTTTTATCGGACAGCATCGGAAATGCAAATATTGTAGTGTGAAACCAGCCTTACAAGGGAGAAGAACATTTTCTGACATTACTTGCTAGCTAATGTCTATGCCCAGTACAGTACAGGGACTGTATGGTGACTCAGTGATTATCACTGTATGGTGGCTCAGTGGTTAGCACTGTATGGTGGCTCAGTGGTTAGCACTGTATGGTGGCTCAGTGGTTAGCACTGAATGGTGACTCAGTGGTTAGCACTGTATGGTGGCTCAGTGGTTAGCACTGTATGGTGGCTCAGTGGTTAGCACTGTATGGTGGCCCAGTGGTTAGCACTGTATGGTGGCTCAGTGGTTAGCATTGTATATGGTGGCTCAGTGGTTAGCACTGTATGGTAGCTCAGTGGTTAGCACTGTATGGTGGCCCAGTGGTTAGCACTGTATGGAGGCTCAGGGGTTAGCACTGTACGCTGGCTCAGTGGTTAGCACTATATGGTGGCTCAGTGGTTAGCACTGTATACGGTGGCTCAGTGGTTAGCACTGTATGGTGACTCAGTGGTAAGCACTGTATGGTGACTCAGTGGTTAGCACTGTATGGTGGCTCAGTGGTTAGCACTATATGGTGGGTCAGTGGTTAGCACTTTATAGTGGAACATTGGATGGCACTGTATGGTGGCTCAGTGGTTAGCACTGTGTGGTGGCTCTGTGGTTAGCACTGTATGGTGGCTCAGTGATTAGCACTATATGGTGGCTCAGTGGTTAGCACTGTATGGTGGCTCAGTGGTTAGCACTATATGGTGGGTCAGTGGTTAGCACTGTATGGTGGCTCAGTGGTTAGCACTATATGGTGACTCAGTGGTTAGCACTATATGGTGGCTCAGTGGTTAGCACTTTATAGTGGAACATTGGATGGCACTGTATGGTGGCTCAGTGGTTAGCACTGTATGGTGGCTCTGTGGTTAGCACTGTATGGTGGCTCAGTGGTTAGCACTGTATGGTGGCTCATTGATTAGCACTGTACGGTGGCTCAGTGGTTAGCACTTTATAGTGGATCATTGGTTAGCACTGTACAGTAGCTCAGTTGTTCGCAGTGTTGCTTTGCAGCGCTGGAGTCTTGCATCCAAATCCCACCAATGACAATATCTACAAGATGTTTGTATGTTCTGCCTGTGTTTGTGTGTGTTTCCTATGGGTTCTCCGGGGTCCTCCACACTCCAAAGGCATACTGATATGTATGTATGTATGTTTACAACTTTTTTTTGCTTTGCAGACAGCCATCGCCGCCCCTTTCAGTAACAGAGTCATTAAGAGCAAAGTCTAGAGAGAAAGACGACAAGGCAGCAACCACATCAAGTATGTATTGTTCGTCATTCACTATTTTAAAGGGGTGGTCTGACAGTAAAGTTGATTATCATCCTGAATGTCTATTTTATGTAATAAATTTATTGATTTTCTAATACAAGTTGGTAAAAAAAAACCTATACCATTCCCTTTTTACTCCATAACTGCTTTATTTTTTTTTATTTCCATTTTGATGATGTTTTGTTTGAGGAACCCCAGTGTATGAGGCCGGTGCTGTGGTCACTGCCACATCCTCTTTTCCCAACCTGAAATGGAACATCACCGCTAACGTCCGTTTCAGGGGCTGGGCTAGTGCAGCAGTCACTTCCAGTATGCACTCACTGTGCTATATTCCATTTTGATCCACAGTGAGAGTGCACTCACTTGCCAACTTTAATGAGAAGTGATGAGCCGGTAAGAGAGTGCACTGTCAGTGCGCATGGTAAAGGAGAGAATGGCACAAGCAGGGAGATTCGGGACTAGCCCAGTCCTAGAAACAGACATCTCTAATGACGCTTCGTTCAGGGTGTGGAAAGCAGCTGTGCCAGTAACCGCAGCCCTTGACCCTGATGATGTCCTCTTTGTGTATCCCAGCATGCACTGGGGATTCTCAAACAACACGTCATCACAATGGAAATGAAAAAAGAAAAACAGAATCAAGAAGGAACACTGGGGACTTGAGATAAATTATAAAAGCAATCGGACTATAACATTAAATAGACATTTAGGATTAAAACCAACTTTACTTTCAGGCCACTCCTTTAAGCCTTCCTTTGACATCTTTTTCTGGCATGATGCACCATGATGCCAGTAGTATGACACATGACCATTAAAATGAATCTGTCAGCAGGTTTTCACTACCTAATCTGAGAGTAGCATAATGTAAATACAAAGACCCTTATTCCAGTAATGTGTCAATTACTGAGCTGCCTGCTGTAGATTTGATAAAATGTCTGTACTGTTTTATCAGCAGGAAATTATCAATAGAGAACTAGTAAACCTGTTGCCAAGTAGACCTCCGTATTCATGAGCACTGTATAACCCCTTCCCATCACAGATTGCCAGCTTTCTGCCTATGCACAGTGCACACAGAATGTTGTCAATTAGTAGTGTGAGTGGATTATATAGGGTTCAGCATCTACAGAACTGTTAGATCTAAAGCAAAGAATATTATGATTTTATGTAAACTACTATCTGTAGAGCCGAGCTTTGACCGGGCGTAATGCCATCGTATTGTTATAATGCTCATATACGATAATATCGCCCATATTTGGTAATGTATGTGAGTAAATGTATCATAGCCCTGCGGCTCTCTGTAGCCCCGTCTAATTCTAGCTCAAGCCCTACACATAGCCCAATCCCTCCAAGTAGCCCCTGCCCTTTCATAACACCGCCCATGTAAATACCCGCCCGTTCATAGCTCCACCCCTCTACATACAGTACAGACCAAATATTTGGATACACCTTCTCAATAAAAAAGTGTGAAACAACTGAAAATATGTCTTATATTCTAGGTTCTTCAAAGTAACCACCTTTTGCTTTGATTACTGCTTTGCACACTCTTGATGTTCTCTTGATGAGCTTCAAGAGGTAGTCACTGGAAATGGTCTTCCAACAGTTTCGAAGGAGTTCACAGAGATGCTTAGCACTTGCGGCCCAGCTCACCCCAAAGCATCTCGATTGGGTTGATGTCTGGTGACTGTGGAGGCCAGGTCATCTGGCGTAGCACCCCATTACTATCCTTCTTGGTCAAATAGCCCTTACACAGCCTGGAGGTGTGTTTGGGGTCATTGTCCTGTTGAAAAATAAATGATGGTCCAACTAAACGCAATCTGGATGGAATAGCATGCTGCTGCAAGATGCTGTGGTAGCCATGCTGGTTCAGTATGCCTTCAATTTTCAATAAATCCCCAACAATGTCACAAGCAAAGCACCCCCACACCATCACACCTCCTCCTCCATTCTTCACGGTGGGAACCAGGCATGTAGAGTCCATCATTTCACCTTTTCTGTGTCGCACAAAGACACGGTGGTTGGAACCAAAGATCTCAAATTTGGACTCATCAGACCAAAGCACACATTTCCACTGGTCTAATGTCCATTCCTTGTGTTCTTTAGCCCAAACAAGTCTCTTTTGCTTGTTGCCTGTCCTTAGTTGTGGTTTCCTAACAGCTATTTTACCATGAAGGCCTGCTGCACAAAGTCTCCTCCTAACAGTTGTTGTAGAGATGTGTCTGCTGCCAGAACTCTGTGTGGCATTAACCTGGTCTCTAATCTGAGCTGTTGTTAACCTGCGATTTCTGAGGCTGGTGACTCGGTTGATCTTATCCTCCGCAGCAGAGGTGACTCTTGGTCTTCCTTTCCTGGGGCGGTCCTCATGTGAGCCAGTTTCTTTGTAGCGCTTGATGGTTTTTGCAACTGCACTTGGGGACACTTTCAAAGTTTTCCCAATTTGTTGGACTGACTGACCTTCATTTCTTAAAGTAATAATGGCCACTTGTTTTTCTTTTCTTAGCTGCTTTTTTCATGCCGTAATACAAATTCTAACAGTCTATTCAGTAGGACTATCAGCTGTGTATCCACCAGACTTCTGCACAACACAACTGATGGTCCCAACCGCATTTATAAGGCAAGAAATCCCACCTATTAAAGGAAACCTGACCCCTCCAAATCACCCCAACCCTATTAATACCTGTCCCTGCACACTAACATATCAGTATTAGTGCTCCTTTTCTATAAAAAAAAAAAGCGCTCTGTAACATTGGAATAATCAACAATATACACTTACAAGTCTGAGACTTCTTGTCCCTGAATAAGTCTCAGAGAGCGTCCCCTGTGAGACTCTAAGCCCTCCCTAGGTGCTCATTTTCACGCCCCGAATGATCCATCCTCTCTCTCTCTGTGCTGCTGTGATGTGGAGCTGAAGGCAGGACTAATGATTTGCATTCTGTGAGTGATAGAGAGGGGGGAGGGCAAAGCCTGCACAAGCAGAGCACACAGACAGAGAGAGGGTGGATCCTGGAGCCCGCAAAACAACACACCCTAAGGGCTAAAGAATATAGCCCCTGCTGATTATAATCACTAATGAGTAAGTATTAAAACGTTTTTATGCACTTTCACAGGATGCTTTTAGGAGACAAAAGAAGTGTGAGATTAGTGATAGGATGGTGCAAACACATGTTTTGATAGCTTAGGAGGCATTCTGGAGGTGACAGGATCCCTTTAAACCTGACAGGGCACACCTGTGAAGTGAAGACCATTTCCGGTGACTACCTCTTAAAGCTCATCAAGAGAATGCCAAGAGTGTGCAAAGCAGTAATCAAAGCAAAAGGTGGCTACTTTAAAGAACCTACAATATAAGACATATTTTCAGTTGATTCACACTTTTTTGTTCAGTATATAATTCCACATGTGTTAATTCATAGTTTTGATGCTTCCAGTGTGAATCTACAATTTTCATAGTCATGAAAATCTATGTGGAGGAGGCGGGGATATGTGGAGATTCAGGCAGTGAAGTGGGTGTGACTTTGTGGAGTGGGCAGGCCTAATGCCACATACACACACACATATACATACACTCAGCTTTATATATTAAATAACAAGAAGACAAGAAGTTGATACATTACTGGAATCAGGGTCTCTATCTCTGCATTATGCTGCTCTGAGATTAGATGGCAAAACTTTGTGTCAAATTCCCTTTAAGGCCAATGATTGGCTTTATTGGTCACATGATGACCACTTGTAAATAAAGACCAGCAGGAACATGATGCATCAGCATTGCTTCGGCACAGGAAAGAGTACTTGTATTTTTTGTTTTAAATTATGTAATGCTGTTGGAAAATTTCATACCCAAAAAATACAAAACTGCCCCTGCAAATCCACTTGGCCTAGTTGATTTCAATTACGGTAGCTATAATTTACAACCTTAAATAATATTATATAACCTAATAAAATCCCCACCAGATCATTCTTCAAAACAATGGAGAAAAACTTCATACCGAAAAATTACCGTAAAACCAACGTCAGAAAGCAACGGTCCTTTCTCACCTAATTAGAGTTAATTACCGTCAATTATATCTAATTGGTATAATTACATTCCTACCAGCCACACTGCCAAGGAGAGAGGATAGAAAGAAATGGAAAATGGAGAGATATAGAAAGATTGCACTGGTAGTAGCTGGGCACAACTGTAGTTTTTGTGTAGACTGGTTGGTAATGCACTTTACATTAAAACATCCACCCTGAGCAAGTAGTGTAGTGCCGCCAGTGGGTATCTAAGAACTTCTGCATCTGTAAGTGTCAGACCACTAAAATCCACGTATCATTTCATTAGCAGGATTATCCCCTAATTTACAATTCATTCTTAAAGTGTAAACGCCGTTTAAAATTTTATGTGATAATAATGTAGATCAAGTTATTTTAATAAGCTCTCAAATATACTTCATGAGTGACATCTGGAAGAAATCCTTTCAAAAACCTTCCAGAAGATGTCCCACTGGCTGATTCCAAACGTGACATTTGCTAGTTGTCAGGAAGATCCGTCTTCAGCTCCATACACCGAATACGGCCATATAAGGGGGTGAGGCCTACACAGCATTCACACTACAGCTGATCAGAGTCTCAGATTACCTCAAGCAGGGACAGTGCAGAGCTTAGGATGTCAGCACACAGCTCCCGTGATTGCCCTGCATTCACATCACTTTGCTCTATGCAGTCAGTTGATAACATATAGCAGAGCTGATGTGAATGGAGAGGAGTCAGATAAGATCTCACAGGAAACGTGTGCTGACAGCCTGGTGCTCCATTTGCCTGAGGTAACCTGCAGACACACTGATCAGCTGTGGCCACGCTACACAGGCACTTGTGTAGGCCCTGTCCCCCACCCCTTATATGACCATATTCAGTGTGTGGAGCTGAAGACGGATTTCCCTGACAACGAGCATATATCAGGTTTAGAAATAGCCTAGTGGGGACATCTTCTGGAAGGTTTTTGAAAGGTTTTCTTCCAGATTTCACCTATGAAGTATATTTGAAAGTTTATTATAATCACTTGCTCTACATTATGTAATTTGATTACCAGTACGTTACATGATGGGAGGTATGTGTCAGCCAGGTTATTGAACTCCATGATGTGAGCTGAGGTTGAACCACCACATCCCTCCTCCTCAGGGTGTGGTCAGAGAAGTTAAACATTCACCTCTGTGGTTTTTTTTTCTGCGGTGCGAGCTTGGAGTGTGCAGAGCACAGTGTGTAGCTCTAAACAGTAGAGCTGATCCTATCCAGTTGGATTGAGATTCCATTTCTTTCTATTTGCTCGACAAGCTGTTGATGTTTTGTTTGTGTTCGTACGGTTTATGATGGTAATAAACCCGACGTTTACCTGGCAAGGCTACGTTTGTCTACCTGAAATGGCAGCCATGTGAGTGGATATATCACAATTGTTGGAGAATGCAAGCATAAACGCCCAGGAAGTACCAGTATTCCTTACAGACGATCTGCATTTTCTGGGTTAAAGCAGCCACAAGCCTGAAAACACCGTCAGTTAGCATAGAGGACTTGATTAAGCACCTGGTGCAGGTTCAGCAGCAACAGCGGCAGAAACAGCAGCTCCCGCAACAGGAGATGAGTAGACTCTTGATCCAGCAAATACAGCAGCAGCGGGAGCAGCAGCAGGAACTCTTGGCTGAGTTACTCAGTGCAAGGGCAGCCACCCCACTTCCAGGTCAGGACGATGACTCCGGTGTCCGGAAATCGGTAAGGTGTGCACAGCAAAAGATGACCTCGGGGGGATCACGTGGAAGCTTTCCTTACATTATTTGAGAGGGTCGTAGAGCGGGAGAGACTACCACCCGAACAGTGGGCAGAGGTAATTGCCCCATATTTAATGGGAGAGCCTCAAAAAGCTTATTATGACCTGGCCTTACAGGACGCCCAGGAGTACAAGAAGCTGAAGACTGAGATTTTGGCATGCCTTGGGGTGACTATGACTGTTAAGGTACCTTTACACGCGGCAACTTTTCTAGGAATTTCACTGGCAACTTACTGGTTGCAGTGAAATCATGGAGGCATTGTTCTATCTTGTTGCTGTGTACAAATGGAACAATGTCTCCATGATTTCACTGCAACCAGTAAGTTGCCAGTGAAATTCCTAGAAAAGTTGCCGCGTGTAAAGGTACCTTTAGAGCTCAGCGGGTACATCAGTGGGCATATCATGGAAACAAACCCCCCCACTCCCAGATGTTTGACTTGCTGCATCTCATGCAAAAATGGTTGCAGCCGGAATCCTCCACCCCAGCACAAATGGTGGAGCGAGTGGTGATGGACAGATTTGTGCACGCCCTTCCAAAACCTGTACAAACTTGGGTTGCTCTTGGAGACCCTGTAATGCCGACCTGGTGGAGAGGTACCAGGCGGTAGAGAGTACCCTGGGGAAGCCACGGCACTTGCCAAATATGTATTGGGGGTACAAAAAGTGTCCAACACCCAAAGGAAGGGTAGTAGAGCTACGGATGGAGGAGCCCAAGGTCTCAAGGGGCAAGTGGAGACTTAGCAAAGACCCTTGCCAGTCAATTATTCTGTTGGAGGTGTCAAGGCTCTGGTCATGTAGCCACCCGGTGTCCCCTGACCACTGAGCGAATGGACTGTAGCATGGGTCAGCGCTACTCATATTATGCTTACCCGGTCTGCAGCGTTGACAGCGAACCCAGAGAGGGCCTGCAAGCATGTCGTGTTAAAGTGAATGGGGCACAAGTGACGGGACTATTGGACTCCAGAAGTTTGGTGAACCTGGTGAGGTCCACACTTGCTCATCGACTGATACGGGTAAAATGGTGGGTGTACGCTGTATCCATGGAGATGCCAAGAATTACCCCGTTGCTATTGGGACTATAAAAACAATCTGTGGGACTGAGTCACATGAAGTCGGGGTGGTGAAAGATTTATTGCACCTGGTGATAATAGGGCGGGACTTTACTCTGTTTTGGGACTTGTGGCAAAAGGGGGCAGTACCCAAGGGTTCTTGTGAAGAACAATTGGCCCCCCAAGAGACCTTGCCACAGCCGGGGGCAGATGAGTTTCCCTGAGGTGTATTGCTCTGTGACGAGGATGAGTCGGAGTCCCATGAGTCTGCCTTCCTGGAGTTGGCGATGTCCAGTGGGAATTTTGGGACTGGTCAAATGAGGGACTTAACACTGAAAGGGGCATTTGAAAACGTGTCTGTTATAAATGAGGTTGTCCAGGAGCCGGTGGATGACACCAGATTCCCTCACTTTGCAGTAAATAGGGAGTTTCTATATCGGGTTACCCAGGGGAGAGGTGAAGTAATAGAACAGCTGTGGGTTCCAGGACCCTATAGATGCAAAGTACTAGACATGGCCCATTCTCATGTCCTGGGTGGTCACCTAGGGGTAGATAAGACGCAGGAGTGGATGCTTGGGAGGTTCTATTGGCCTGGGTGCCATCGGGAGATTGTAAAAACCCTTGTAAGTCGTGTCCTACCTGCCAGTTGACCACTCCTGTTGCTCACTTCTGAAGTCTACTAGTGCCATTACCAATTATTAAGGTACCATTTAATCGAATTGCTATGGATCTGGTGGGCCCCCTGGTCAAGTCTGCAAGAGGCCACCAGTACATCTTCGTAGCCCTGGACTATGCGACTCAGTACCCAGAGGCGGTACCTTTGAGAAATTCCTCTGCTAAAAACATAGCCCGAGAATTGGTGCAGATCTCAAGAATGGGACTTCCAAAATAGATCATAACAGATCAAGGAACCCCCTTTATGCCCAAGGTTATAAGGGAACTGTGTAAGGTACTACAGATTACCCAATTGAAAACTTCAGTGTACCAACCGCAGACAGATGGCCTCGTGGAGAGATTCAACAAAACATTGAAGTCTATGCTGAAGAAGGTGGTCGAGAAAGACGGGGCAGTCTCATTCCATGTCTGCTGTTCTCTATCAGAGAAGTTCCCCAGGCCTCAATGGGATTTTTTCCATTTGAACTCTTATATGTTCAACATCCTCGAGGTCTCTTGGACATAGCAAAAGAGACTTTGGAAGCATAGGTGATCCCCCACCAGAGTGTCGTTAAGCATGTGGCTCAGATGCAGGAGAGAATCGCAGAGGTGATGCCCATCATGAGGGAAAGTCTGCTCCGAGCGCAAGAGGCACAGGCAAGGGTGTATAACCGCTCCGTAAGGGTTAGACAGTTCAGTTCTTGCAATCGTGTGCTGGTATTGATCCCTACGGTCGAAAGTAAATTCCTTGACAAGTGGCAAGGACCTTATGAAGTGGTCGAAAAAGTGGGCGAGGTGAAATACAAGATTCACTAACCCAGAAGAAGGAAGCCATACCAGGTGTACCACATTAACCTGCTGAAGCCATGGCGAGACAGAGATCCTATGGAAACCCCATAAATGTTGGCCAAGATAGAAGCTGGCATGAAGGAGGTCACAGTGCCGGAAACACTGTCGAAGGCTCTGAAGCAACAATGTACAAGAATTTCTTCACCGGAACAGAGACCTCTTTACAGACCTGCTGGGATGTACTCAGGTTGTGGAACACGATATCCTGACTGAACCACACGTAAGGATTAACCTGAAGCCGTACCGGATCCCTGAAGCTCATCGAGATGTGATCCGAATTCTCCGAGGTGACGAGGATGTTGAATCTCGGTGTTATCACAGAATCAAAAAGTGGCTGGTCCAATCCCATCGTACTTGTGCTGAATCCAGACAGAGAATGGCGGTTTTGTAATGACTATCGCAAGTTGAACGAATTCTCCGAGTTTGACCCTATCCGATGCCCCGAGTCGATGACCTCAATGAGAGGTTAGGACCAGCAAGGCACATCACCACCTCTGACCTAACAAAAGGGTACTGGCAGATACCTATTCACCGAGTGCCAAGGAGGATGTCAGCTTTCTCTACAACCGATGGTTGTTCCCAGAACTTCGGATGCCATTTGGACTACAAGTAGCCCCGGCCACTTTTCAGAGGGCCATGGACTGAATCCTAGCCCCCCATAAGAGGTACGCCGCGGATTATTTGACGATATCTTATCTTCACCTTGGACTGGGAAAGTACCTGCATAAGGTCCAGGCAGTGCTGAATACACTAAGAACCGTTTGGTTCACAATAAACCCGAAAAAGTGCACCATAGGGAAGGAGGAGGCCAGGTATTGGCTATGTTGTCGGTAGAGGTCAGATGAAGCCACAACTGAATAAAGTGGAGGCGATCCAGAGTTGGCCACAACCCCTCTCTAAGAAGCAAGTCAGAGCCTTTCTCGGACTTGTCGGATATTACCGGCAATTCATTCCGAACTTTGCTGTAAAGACACACCCTTGACCGACGACCTTGAGGGCACAAAGTCCTCCATGACCAAGTGGACTTCGGAAGCTGAGACGACTTTCCAGGACCTGAAGTCAGCTCTGTGTAAACAACCGATCTTAAAGGCACCAGATTTCAGTGGGGAGTTTGTACTCCAGACCGACGCTTCAGAGGTTGGGCTAGGAGCTGTCCTGTCCCAGGTAGTACATGGCGAGGAACATCCAATCCTGTACCTAAGTAGAAAGTTGTCGTCCTGCGAGAAAAACTATGCCATTGTGGAAAAGGAGTGTTTGGCTATCAAATAGGCGGTGGACACATTAAGGTATTATCTCCTAGGCTGACAGTTTAAGCTGGTGTCAGATCATGCGCCCCTGCAGTGGCTGAGAGACAGACGGGGGAAGAATGCCAGCGTGACACGGTGGTTTTTAGCGCTTGAGGACTTCACTTTCCATGTTGAGCACAGTTCCGATAAATTGTGTGGGAATGCCGATGCCCTGTCTAGGTTCCCCTGTTTGGTGTCAGATGGTGCCCATACCCCTGGCTTTGGCCAGAGGGGGGAATGTGTAATATGATTACTGGTACCGTAAGTGATGGGAGGTATGTGTCAGCCAGGTTATTGAACTCTGTGATGTGAGCTGAGGCTGAATCACCACATCCCTCCTCCTCAGTGTGGTCAGAGAACTTAAACCTCTGTGTTTTTCTTTTTTTTGTGATGTGATTTTGGAGTATGCAGAGCACATTGTGTAGCTCTGAATGTAGACTGATCCTATCCAGTTGGATTGAAACTCCTTTTGTTTCTGTTTGCTGCACAAGCTGTTGATCCTTTGTTTGTGTTCGTATGACGGTAATAAACCCAATGTTTACCCGGCAAGACTTCCTGTGTCTACCTGGAATGGCAGCCATGTGAGTGGATATATCACAATTATTATTAAAAAAGTTTAAACAGTGATTACACTTTATTAGGCCCAGGGTGTTTTAAGAACAAAACCCTATACTCACCTCCCATACTGGAAGAACTCCTCTGTGATTGCTACTCCATCTCCACAGGTCTGCTGGCATTAATATCCACATGGCCTTGTGTGACCACCAAGCAGAAATTTTTATTTGGACGGCTGAGTACGGCATGTGCATTGGAGTGCTGGGAATTAATATAATTTTTTATTTTAATACAACCTATTTTTGGTGTTCTTAAAGAATGTAGCTTTTATAAGGGATCCCTTTGAAAAAAAGGGAAGTTTAAAAACTAATGGGGGGGGGTCAAACTTTCAAACTGGACAGAGGTTGGGAGAGGTCCTGATAAATATGGAACTTTGTATGCTGCTATTCGTTACTATGTCAGACATACCTACATTTATGAATGATACACTCATTTCTCTGAAAGCATTTAACATGTGAATACACAATAAAGATTTGAAGAGTTTTATGGAAATTACAGAGGTGTATTTCTTTGATTCTCACTAGCGCTGATAGAATCCCAGAAGTTCAGAAGTATGGAAGCCTACTTTTGCACCTCAAACTGCAAAAAGATTTAAGGCCCTAGTCATTATCTATCAACAACACAGTCCAAAAGTGTGAAACTTGACACTTGAATATTAATATTGCAACCAAACCAGTAGTATGACTAGACCACACCGGTGAAAAAGAGAATAAGGCAAAAATATAAGTTTGAAATATCAAATCTTTATTAGAACAGATAAAAAAAATGTATTATAAAGGAAAAATCTCACTAACTTAGAGACTCTATACATAGACTGGCAAAACAGTGCAGCATATGAGCACATTAAAGTAAAATAATGCAAATGAAGGATAAACTGCAAAGTTTAATACTGAAAAAAGTATCCCCTTCAAGATATAATAGCTCAAAGGCAATGTGACGTTTAAAACTCCCATAAAAATGTATCTATTTTCAATTAAAACTGGATCTCAGGCAGAGTGTCCCTCCACCCCGATGCACTTGTTAGGTCCCCTGGCACAGACTCCCCAGCTCACCTCTCCTGGGCCTGCATCCTCTGCTCCTCTACCGATCGGGCTTCCAGTATCCAGGCGTGCTGTGTCTCGGAGCCATCGCCGGTTCCCTTCCTGTCTGCTGACCACTGGGATCAGACATCAGCACAGTCATGAATCTAATCAGCGGTGCACTAGGCGCGGCCTGCGACTTCTCCCCTGTGAATCTAGGGGCCGGGTCAGCTCAACCTGACACTCCCCTTGACCAATAGCTGTCTGTCCTCCGGTATATCAGGCCACCTATACTGCTGGGAGGTGCATGATTATTGTGTTAGTATGCTTCTGCTTCTCTGACAGATAGTCAGGCCCACCTTGTGCTCTCCTCTGGTAGAACCCGTTCCAGCTCCCCTGGCCCCGGGCTCTGGTGCCTCCTTCCCTCTTTGTCTTTACCGTAGTATAGGCTAACCCTACGAGCCGCCCCCCTGGTACTAGCAACTGTGTTATTTAAACCCCCTGGGCTTGCCCCTGACAATCCCTATATAGGGGTTGGCTAAACTAGGACCAGCTCACCCAGGGGAGTTAGGTACTACGGCCCAGTGGGTCCAATCTAGGACGCCTTTTCCCAGAAGCGTGACACACATTTCACAATGTCTCACTTATTATTTGCGCGGTTTAATTGTCACTTTTCTTTTTTGACTTGTGGTTTTCTTTGCAACATGAACACAACCAACATCACGATGTAGCCCCAGCCATATTGATCAGGTTTAGTGTGTGCACAGTGCCGTATGGTGACGTTCTTCACCCTACCCAATGGAGTTATGGTGCCTAATTTCAAATTATTTTAATGTTGCAGTGTGCTAGAAGGAAATCATAAAATCAATCAGATTAAGTACGGTTTTAGTCCTGTTCCTATATAGATTAGGGTTTTTTAGGCAATCGTAGCAGGGTAAAACTCTTTTCTATTCCATAGCTTATTTTAAGAACCTGCTGAGTTTCAAATTTTTCGACTGTAATCCAGTTCTTTCAATTTTTCCAGGTCAATCAGTGGACGGGGGAGATTGTATTATTTTACTGGCTGATAAATCACTTCAACATTTACCATTAGAGGCTCTCGGCGTTTTCATGGATGATGGAGTCAACTCTGTGTCAAGAGACTTTTCACTTCAATTATTGTACAATAGGATACATAGAGATCACACAGGTAACAATGAAGTCACTGCTGTGATGTCAGTCTGTGTCAATGTAACAACTGAAAGGGAAACCACAGCACTGGGAAATACACATCGTGATGTCGTAGCATAGAGAAAATGTAATGATAACACAATGGAAAGGTATGTGCACAGCATGGTGTCACTGTGCAGGATAAAGATAGTTTCACCCTAGCATTTTTGTGAATCCGGATTCCTCCACAATGCATGCAGGATAACCTGTCAACTCCGACTTGAACAACTACCGTTGTTGAATCGTGCGTTTACACGCTACGATGCAACAACGATGTCGTTTCAACATCGTTCCTAACGTCACTTTTGAACAACATCGGAAACGATGTTGAAAGGTGTGACGGTACCTTAAGATACTGCTTACATCAACTTTGCTTTTGCCTTGGATATATTCAGTTAAAACCAGAAGTTTACATACACTATATGAAAAGACACATATGCATGTTTTTCTCACTTTCTGACATGAAATCAGAATAATCTTTCTCATTTTAGGTCAATTAGGATTACCATAATTATAAATATTTACCAAATGCCAAAATGAGAGAGAATATTTTAAGGCATTTTTATTACTTTAAAGGGAACCTGTCACCTGAATCTAAGTCCCTACACTATCACTACCTGTCCCTACACCTTCCTAGCTGCTCCCTATCTATCCCTTTCTCATCTAAAGTGGCCATATGAAACATCTCAAAAATAAGTTTAAACTTACTGCAGTCCCCGAGCTTGGGGGACTGGAAAGGCGTGTCCACGCTCCATTCACCACTCCTCCGTGGTGTAGTGCACGCCCCGCTGGGCAGCATTAGTCTTTGTCCTCTCTGCCCCCACCATGTGGAATCTCCTGCCCTCTGTGTCATTCTATGCACCCGCCAGACGTCACATCCGGCGCGGTGCATTATAGGGCCGGTCACGTGATCGGCCCTAGTGCATTATGGGGCCGCGCGATCGGCCCCAGTGCATTATGAGCTTGATCACGTGATCGGCCCGGCTTCAATAAGCGCATTGCGCATGATCAAGCCCATAATGCAACTGTCGCAACTACCGGAACCACCGCACTTGCCGCACATGCCGCACACTTACCGCAAGCCCCATAGACAATGCATGGGGCTTGCCGCAAGTGTACCGCAAGTGCGGCCGTTATGTGGCAGATGTGGTTTTTTGACCGCAACTGCTGTATTTTTCAAAAAAACCACGCCGCTACCGAAGGTTGGAAACCACCGGGTGTCGGAGACAATTGTATCTTGTACCGTCAAAACACCGCGAGGTAGCGGCGTTTAATTCAGGTTGTTGCCACCGGTCACTGTCGACACCTGTCTTTCAGCCGTGCTCAAAAACAGGTAGGTTTAAACCCTATGGTAGCGGCGTGTAATCGAGGAACAGGAAGGTATTTTCGACACCTAGTGAACTCCCTGGGGCGTGACACAGCCTCCGGGATACCGCGCCCCATCAGAGATCATTGGTGGAAGCTCCTGCATTACGATTGGTTGTCCCTGCATAGGGCGGCATATTTAAGGAGCTGAACAGTCACACTACACATTTGCAATAGCATTATGTATTAGCCAGCCTTCCTGCGCTGGCTGGCCAATCATGATGTTATTGCTTTGTCCAATCACCGTACGAGCGTCTCGTAATCCACAACTCTGGTACGCCTATGTGTTGTCCCTGCTGCCTCTGGTCCTCCCATATTGCCTTGTGGTAGCGGCGTGTAAATCAGGGAAGGTGCTCTACAGAAGGTAACCTGCGGCACCCGTCGGTGCTTCCAGGGATAGAAAAAAACCTACTGTGGAGCACCTTGTAGCGGCGTGTAAATGCGGTATCAGGTACCATTAGGAACCGTTGAAACGTGCACGTGCACGTGAGAAACCCGGTGGTTTCTAACCTTCTGTAGCGGCGTGTAAAGGTACCTTTAGAGACACACCTGTGGATGTATTTTAGAGCACACTTGAAACACACTGCTTTATGGGAAAGTGTAAATAAATCAGCCAAGATATCAGGAGGAGAATTGTGGACTTTCACAAGTCTGGTTCATCCTTGGATGCAATTTCCTAATACCTGAAGGTCCCTCATCATCTGTACAAACAATTATATGCAAGTACAAACAAGATGGGAATGTCCAGCCATCATAAAACTGAGTAAGGAGGCGGGTTCTGTGTCTCAGAGCTGAACATCCTTTGGTGTGATATGTGCATATAAACCCAAGAACAAAAGCAAAAGACCTTGTGAAGATGATGGCAGAAGCTGGTAAGATTGTGTCATTATCCACAGTGAGCCGAGTACTGTATCAACATGGGCTGAAAGCCACTCTGCCAGAAAGAAGCCATTACTCCAAAAGAAACAAAAATAAAAAACTGATTAATGGTTACAAATTCACACAAGAACAAAGATCTACATTTTTGGAGACATCCTGTTTTCTGACAAAACTAAAATTGGGGCCCACAAGGGAAATTGACTCCAGGGGCCCACCCACCCGGGCCCACCCATTCTTCAGCTATATGCAAATACCTGTTATCCGTTATACCCATTATAGTGTAGCGTGGACTGTAAAACACAGGCGGCTCCTGCACATCACTGTGCGCTCACCATTACTGCGATGTACATTACTGTAGTTTGCATTAAAGGGATTTTATGGTGCAAACAAGTTATCAGCGATGCACAGGTTCGAAAGGTGATCACTTATTTATTGGTTTAATCCGTACCATTAGATGAATGTGGCACTTTGAACATTTGGTGAGTTTTTACCTTAGTATTTGTAAGACCGCATATTACCACCACATAGTGACCGAATAATACCACATACAAGGGACAAATACCGTCATTCCATGACCAAAGCACATAATGCCACCACTGTGACAAATAATACTAAATTAATAAAAATGTAAAAAAGCTCTGTATATTGGTTCAGTGTACAAGTTATACAGTAATCACAAGTGACATTATACACAGAAGCTCTGTATATAGTGTCAGTGTACAGGTAATGCAATAATCACCATTGACATTATACACAGGAACTCTGTATGTAGTGTCAGTGTTCAGGTAATACAATGATCACCATTGACATTATACACAGGAGTTCTTTATATAGTGTACAAGTTATACAGTAATCACAAGTGACATTATACACAGAAGATCTGTATATAGTGTCAGTGTACAGGTAATGCAATGATCACCATTGACATTATACACAGGAACTCTGTATGTAGTGTCAGTGTACAGGTAATACAATGATCACCATTGACATTATACACAGGAACTCTGTATATAGTGTCAGTGCGTGTGTATAGGTAATACATGTAGCTTCTCCTCCCACGTTCCATATAGCATCTCCTCCCCATCCATCCATGTACCTTCTCCCTCGATCCCCATCCATCCAGGTACCTTCTCCCTCTATCCCCCATCCATCCATGTACCTTCTCCCCCATCCACCAAACCATCCTTGTACCTTCTTCCCCATCCATCCATCTTCTCCCCCCTTTTTCATGCTGGCCCCTGTACATCCATCCCGTTCTCCCCCTTTTCCATGCTGCCCCCGCACCCATCCACCCCATTCTGCCCCCTCTTCCAGGCTGCCCCATCCATTCATCCATCTATCCCACTCTGTCCCCCCAGGCTGCTATCTTTGGCTGTAACAGCACCTTACCTGACTCCACACTACTGATCCTGGCAGCTTCTTCCTCTGTGGCTCCCGGTCGCCGTCACCAGGTAACTTCTTCCTCTGCGGCTCCCAGTTTCCTGGTCAGTGGCTCCAGGCAGCTTCTTCCTCTGCGGCTCCTGGTCTTCAGCACCAGGTACCCGGCACCCAGCAGATTCTTCCTCTGCGGCTCCCGATTTCAGGCACCCGGCACCTGGCAGCGTCTTTCTATGTGGCTCCCAGTCTCCAGTACCCGGCACCAGGCACCCAGCAACTTCTGCTCGGCGGCTCCCCGTCTCTGGCACCAGGCACCCAGAACCTTCATCTTCTGTGGCTCCCGATCTCCGGCAACAGATACCCGGCACCCGACAGCTTCTTCCTCTGTGGCTCCCAGTCTCCAGCACCAAGCAGCACCTGGCAGCACCAGGTATCCAGGAGCACCAGGCACCCAGGCACCCGATAGCACCAGGCAACCAGCACCACCAGGCAGCACCAGGCACCAGGGCACCACTAGTTATCCAGCAGCACCAGGTACCCAGGCAGCACGAGGCACCCAAAGCCCCTGGCAGCACCAAGCATCCAGCAGCAGCAGGTACCACCAGGCTCCTGGAAGCACCAGGCACCCAGGCCCCCAGCAGAACCAGGCACCACCAGGCACCCGGCAGCACCAAGCACCACCAGGCGCCCGGCAACACCAGGCATCACCAGGCACCCGGCAGTACCAGGCACCACCAGGCATCCAGCAGCACCAGGCACTACCAGGGGCCCGGCAGCACCAGGCACCCAGGGGCCCGCACCACCAGGCACCCAGGGGCCTGGCAGCACTAGGCACCCAGGGGCCTTCACCACCAGGCACCCAGAGGCCTGGCAGCACCAGGCACCCAGGGGCCCACACCACCAGGCACCCAGGGGCCTAGCAGCACCCGTCACCACCAGGGGCTCGCACCACCAGGCACACAAGGGCCCAGCAGAACCAGACACCACAGTACCCGGCAGCACCAGGCACCACCAGGCACCCGCACCACCAGGTACTCAGAGGCTCGGCAGCACAAGGCACCCAGGGGCCCGCACCACCAGGCACCCAGGGGCCTACACCACCAGGGACCCGGCAGCAACAGGCACCCAGAGACCCAGCAGCACCAGGCACCATGGGCCCGGCAGCACCAGGCACCCAGGGGCCCGCAGCACCAGGCACCACCAGGCACTCAGGGGCCCCCACCACCAGGCACCCAGAGGCTCGGCAGCACCAGGTGCCCAGCAGTACCAGGCACCCAGGGGCCCACACCACCAGGCACCCAGGGGCCGTCACTACCAGGTACCCAGGGGCCTGGCAGCACCAGGCACCCAGGGGCCTGCACCACCAGTCACCCAGAGGCCTGGCAGCACCAGGCACCACCAGGCTCCCAGGCAGCACCAGGCACCCAGGCCCTCGTCAGCACCAGACACCACAGCACTCGTCAGCACCAGGCACCCAGGTGCTCAGCAGCACTAGGCACCCAGGGGCCCGCACCACCAGGCACCCAGAGACCTGGCAGCACCAGGCATCCAGGGGCCTGCACCACCAGGCACCCAGAGGCCCAGCAGCACCAGGCACCATGGGGCCCGGCAGCACCAGGCACCCAGGGGCCCGGCAGCACCAGGCACCACCAGGCACTCAGGGGCCCCCACCACCAGGCACCCAGAGGCTCGGCAGCACCAGGTGCCCAGCAGTACCAGGCACCCAGGGGCCCACACCACCAGGCACCCAGGGGCCGTCACTACCAGGTACCCAGGGGCCTGGCAGCACCAGGCACCCAGGGGCCTGCACCACCAGTCACCCAGAGGCCTGGCAGCACCAGGCACCACCAGGCTCCCAGGCAGCACCAAGCACCCAGGCCCTCGTCAGCACCAGACACCACAGCACTCGTCAGCACCAGGCACCCAGGTGCTCAGCAGCACTAGGCACCCAGGGGCCCGCACCACCAGGCACCCAGAGACCTGGCAGCACCAGGCATCCAGGGGCCTGCACCACCAGGCACCCAGGGGCCTGGCAGCACCAGGCACCACCTGGGGCCCACACCACCAGGCACCCAAGGGCCCAGCAGCACCAGACACCATGGTACCCCGGCAGCACCAGGCACCCGCACCACCAGGCACCCAGAGGCCCGGCAGAACCAGGCACCCAGAGGCCCGGCGGCACCAGGCACCATAAGGCCCGGCAGCGCCAGGCACCCAGGGTCCCGGCAGCACCAGGCATCACCAGGCACCCAGGGGCCCGCACCACCAGGCACCCAGGGGCTAGGCAGCACCAGGTGCCCAGCAGCACCAGGCATCCAGGGGCCCACACCACCAGGCACCCTCACCACCAGGCACCCAGAGGCCCGCACCACCAGGCACCCAGGGGCTAGGCAGCACCAAGTGTCCAGCAGCACCAGGCATCCAGGGGCCCACACCACCAGGCACCCAGAGGCCCGCACCACCAGGCATCCAGCAGCACCAGGCACCCAGGGGCCCAGTAGCACCAGGCACCCAGGGGCACAGCAGCACTAGGCACCCAGGGGCCCGGCAGCACCATGCACCCAGGGGCCCAGTAGAACCAGGCACCCAGAGGCCCAGCAGCACTAGGCACCCAGGGGCCCGGCAGCACCAGGCACCCAGGGGCTCGCTGCTAGCCACTACAGGACTCCCCATCCCCCCGGCCCCCGCCTTCCATACTCATGGAGCGCCGGGTCCGTCCTCCACAACGCGACACTGCCAGGAAGGAAGCAGTCTCAGGGCGATGACGTCATCACCCTGAGGCTGTCTGACTTCCTGCACATGCGGCAGTGTCGCGCTGCGCAGAAGATTCAGATCGGCGCCGGCAATCCGGCAGCAGGCAAAGTAGGCAGATCGCTCTCCCTGCTTTGCCGCTGCAAAGAGGGAAGGACCATCACTAATCATATCGGCAGTGCCCCCGCCGATTAGCGATATTATCGGATGTGGGGGTCCTCACCTCTCCATACAGGGCCCGGGGAGATAGGGGGGCGGGGCTTGGGGGCATGGCCATCAAGTCTCTGGGCTCACCGGGGATTCTCCTGTTCCTCTGGTGGACCAGTCCGCCCCTGGACGTCTGTCTACCCTGATGGCCAGGGACATCGCAGCCTCCAATGACTCAGGTGTGGCGTACTGAACCAGGGTGTCTTGCAGTCTGGCTGACGAACCCAAACAGAACTGACTTCTGAGGGCAGGGTCATTCCACAGGGTGTCAGTCGCCCACCTCCAAAACTCTGAGCAGTGCTCCTCCACTGCTCGTGGCCCCTGCTTGAGTTTACAAAGGTTTGACGCCAGAAGAGTCACCCTATCTTGTTCACCGTACATCTGAGCCAAAGCAGCAAAAAAACTCCGACCGCAGCGATGGTGAGTCGATCAGGAGGGAGAAAGCCCCGGTCTGGGGATCTCCCTTAAGAAGGGAGATTATAATCCCTACCCGCTATTCCTCGCTCCCAGATGAACAGGAACAAAGCCTGAAATAAAGTTTACAGGCTTCTTTGACTACCAAGAATTTATCTCTCCCCCCAGAAAACCTATCTGGAAGGGATATCTTGGGTTCAGGTATGGGCAACGACTGGGCATGACTCGAGGCCAGATACACCACAACCTGCTGCAGCTGCTGCACCACCTGTGTTCGCAGACCAGTGACCTTAGCTGAGATGGTTTGCATCAGTTGTGACAAGGCATCTGCAGAGGATGTCTGAGACATATTGGCTCAGGGAAAAAAAAGATTATTGGCCATTTATAATGTCCTGCTTGAGAGGTGAGGGAATCAGGTAACTTGATGGTGTGATAGGCAAAGGGGGTCAGGAGAGCCTAATCTAACCCTTATGCTGGGGTCCCTTGCTCGCCCTGATCTCGGCAGTACCTCTGATGATGAGGTGTTCCGAGCTGCCACCCTTTACCCTAAGCTCCTGATTAGCCCTAGGCTGAGGGCCCTACCTCACCACGGTCATGATCAAGCTCTCCGTGGCAATAGAACTCAGGAGCTCAGCACAGCAGCATGACGTCTTCTCAACTCAATGACCAAAAGCCAACTAACTCTATAAACGGCGTCTGACAGAGGAGAGGGAAAGCTATTTAAAGCCAGGGGGAGGGGATTCCTGTTAAGTCACACTTCAACCACTCAACCAACATAAATAATAGTGAATGCAGCTCTACAGCACAACACAGGAGGCAAGACCTTCACACCAATACCTTATGCAGCCCTTAAATGAAAACAACACATACAGCAGCATACTGCAAACTAAGCGCATGACGTAATGACAATCATTGCATTTGGAGGAAAAAAAAGAGGTTAATGGCGGTCTGTTTGTCCTTTGTCTCCCTGGCATTACTTTACATGTCAGTGCTTTTACCGTCTGCTCCTTCCCCCATCCAGCCGAGATACTGTTGTCTGTTACCTTTACGGATGCTGCTCATTTAACTGCTCTGCTGCGTAGCCGTACACGTGTTGTAAAATCTTTGCTGAGCTGTATGACCATCTGCGTTTCATTCCCTGCACGGTGCATCTTGTCCTCATGGCTACTAGCAGTTTGGGTAAATTTGATCTCCTGACCTCAGTATAAAGGGACTTTATGTGATATTACTGCAATGTATTTTTGGATTTTATTAAAGTAGCATTGTGATATTGTTTCAGGAAGCAATTGCACTTTATATTATTGAGACTAACTGACATCTTTTATTACTTTGGACCATATTGCTAGTATGCCTATGTAATGTATTTCTGGTTTAATGTCTTTTGGTCTGTAATTTGTTTAATACTCTGTGCTCTATGTTGTTGATATTGCTGCGGTATTGCATGTTGCATATTGTACGTGGCATATAACACATAACCTTGTAATTGTAATATCTGCCCTGATTATATGTAATCCGTGGTGACATTGTTGCGCCTTGCATAGCCACCCTTCCTCAGCTTTTATTGGTGTATTAAAATAAAATACACCTTCCTTGCATGAATTGAAGCTTGTACTCGTGTTTTTCTGTATTATTCTTGTCGCTTTGAGTAGCTTCTCAAAGGTGGTTCCCAGATTCAGGGTCACCTTTGTTTTTGTGAGTATGGAAATTCTTACCCTAAAACTTGTGACTTTGGAGAAAGTAATAAAAAGGTTTTGAAACATTCTCTCTCTCTCATTATTTTGGCATTTGGCAAATATAAATGATCCTAATTGACCTAAAATGGGAAAGGTTTATTCTGTTTTCATGTCACATATTGAGAAAAACATGGATATGTGTCTTTCTATATAGTTATGTAACCTTCTGGTTTTAACCCCTTCCCGACCTATAACGTAGGAGGACGTCAAGGGCCGGTAAGGAGTGTTTGATCTGAGCTCCGGCGCGGAAACTCACATCAAAGCCCCGACATCTCAGCTGATCTCATCAGCTGAGATGTCGGGCTAACAGCTCCGATCGGATCCGGGATCCGATCGGCACTGTTAACCCCTTTGAACCCACCGTCAATCTCTGACAGCGGGATCCAAGGCGGCTGCGGCGGGGAACGCACTGTTCCCCGACCTGCTCCGGAGATCCCGCGATAGTATTGCGGGTTCTCCGGTGCTCACGTGACAGCCCGGGGTCCTGGCTAGACCCCGGATGCTGTCACTGAGCAGTTTCCTGTTGTGGTTGGCAGCGCTGCCAACCACAACTAGTCCGCGATTCTGGGAGATACAGATGAGGGCTTGAGATCCAAACTTGTTGAAAAATATCAACAGTCTTAAGGTTACAAATCCATCTTCAGAGATCTTGACATTCTTTTGTCTACCGTGCGCAACATAATTAAAAAGTTTACAATACATGGCACTGTAGCTAATCTCCCTGGTCGTGGAGTTATTTATTCTAAACTGTGTTGACCAAATATTAAGTTGAGGTTACCAACAATTTTTTCCGGATAATTTTGGAGTTTTGCGTGAAACTATGTCCAATTTACCTTTTTTTTCTCCTTTTTTTGTGTATTGTTCAATACACACAAAGTAAATACACGTACAAAATGTGTAATTGCAATGATTTTGTGGAAAGAAAAACTTAATTTTCTGCAACAATTTCAAGAGTGCCAACACTTCCAGCCATGACTATGTATTTGTACTGGAAATGTGTGGATCTGAATTTTAGAAGGACACGATAATGCGACATGTATATAAGCATTTTAATTGATCTGTACATCCTGGACTTAGACAATGCTCATTACTTTTGTAGCAGCACACATAAAGGGGCTGTCCATTTTAGAAAATACATTGTCAAGTACCCCATTATTGAATTCAGATTTATGAGTGAATGCTGAGAATGGCTACCCAGCGTCTATGACTCTGAAGGTCCCAGCATTTTCATTTCAGTCTTATTCTTCATTTCTGCTATGGGAGCGCTACAGGGGAACTGAGCAGATGGTGATGGGTTTCTCAGTAGATAAGAGCAGCTGATCTTGGAGAGATCGTCAAGTTTACTGTATAACTCCTTTATTATTACATTCAATCATTGAGTGACAATTAAAAAAACCAATAATTAAAAAAAATAAACACCTGCTTCAATAGCGCTTGCAAATTGAGGGGTAGTGTTTGTACTATAATTTAATTCTGTAAACCTCTGACTTCAGCAGATTCCCAGTCCTTGGTGATGTTGCTGCATTTTTTAGAAAGTGATCTAATAATCCATTTGAGTAACACAAAACTTAGCCAAGATGAAGGTTGTCACTCCTTTAGCTCCTCCGTGGACCATGCTGCACTTTAAAGGGAATCTGTCAACAGGTTTTTGCTATGTAACTTGAGGACAACATGTTGCAGGGGTTAAAAAACAAAAATCAACTGTGACTTCTCTTATCAGGGTCTGTTCAATGGTTTACCTAATCTAAAGGCTTTATTACCCTGTGGTTAACATTGCAGGACTAGAAAGTCACCAGCATGCAGTCCGACACACCCTCTGCTGTGATTGACACCTCACTGTTAATGCACAATCTCTATAGAGAGTCTGATGTGGGTGGTGGGAGCTCTCCCAGCATTGCTGTGTTCCTGAAACTAAACCTTTGGTCATGTCAGAAAGGCTTCAACCAGTAATCTATGTGATACATCGTTGGATTTAGGGTTTCCTTTCCTACATTATGTTGCTGTCAGATGAGGTAGCAAAAACCTGCTGATAGATTCCCTTTAGGGTATGATCCAAAGTGCTTGGCATGCAGCAGATTTTCCACCACAAAACATAAAATTCACAATCCTATAAATTCACAATCCTATAGTATTGGTTATTGTGCAGGTGCACATGGCAATATACCGACATACCCTGTAAGTAATGAATACATAATTCAACTATTACTACACTAATGAAAAACAAGGTGCACAATCATTTTATGCTATAGGAGTGCTGGCCTTGTTCTAATTTTTTTGCATTGCGCTTTGGCTGGAGTGCCCTATCCCCCCTCACCTTCCCCCTGGGCCTTGCACTGTTATCCATCTTTTCCAGACAGGTTTTAATTAGAGAAAAGCCTGGATCTTTGTCCCCCCCCATTCATTTGAGACCTGGCGAGTCAATAGAGAGGCTATTCAAAAGAGTTAAATGCATCCAATAAGGTCGTGGTGCATGATTTTTCTGTACAAAACAATGTTAACAAAGTAGCTCATTGTATAGTACTATACAAACTGTAAAATGAGATTTTGGCAAATAATTGATCAATTTTTGAGCCACCCTGCCATGTCAAGGCAAATCTCAATAGGGCAGTCCTACTGTTAATATATATATATATATATATATATATTAAAAGATTGTTGCCATGTGGCCTCCAACAATATAATGCAAAACCATAAAGGCAGCACATACCTGGAACATCTCAAACCGTGAGGGTTAGTTCTGAGATTTCCCAGGCATGTGTAGCATTGCTGCATAGTTCAGGGCCTGATCTGCCTTTATTCACAGTTGTCTGTCTAGCGACATGTGAGCGGTTCTGCGATGTACCAGGTATGTGCAGCTGTTATGGTTCTGCTTTCAATATATATATAGGAGGCCACATGACACAACTTAAATAAAATATATAGAGTTGGGCTGACCTATTGACATTTGCCTTGACATGGCAGGGTGGCTCAGAAAATCGATCATGTATTTGCCAAAAATATCATTTTACATTATAGTACATTTTGGAATAAATATGTGCAATGCACTTTTTATATTTCATAGTATCCTAGGCAGTGCTGTCTTCCCCCCTTTGTTTGTAAAATAAACTTTTTTGGGCTAAACTGTATAAAAGTATATGATGCATAATGTTAGTGCTAGTAATATGCTCAACAGTTGTCTTCTCCAGTTTCTAGCGCTTTCTCAATTTCCTTCTACTCATATGACGGCAATTTCAACTCGCCGGATAACACTTGGGTTTATGGGTGACTGAGAGGTAACTCTGCATCGTCAAAACTTGGCTCCATATTCTTCTATTGCGATAGAGACTTCAGTCTCACACGTAAAGCCCTGGGTGATCCTGCAAGTTGGAATTGCAATCATATGAGTGCGCAGAGGAATGGAGCAGCGCTGAAAACTGGAGAAGACGGCAAGGTGGTGAGTAATTACTGCACTAACACTACACTTCAGGTTCAGCCATAAAAAGTTTGTATTGGGGTGATTCTTTAAGTAGTTGTACTCCAGTAATGTTATTAGTTATTACAACAAGGCTCTAAATGTCCATCATGACACATTCTTACATAATAAGGAACCAATTTGCTTTGTGTCTGTAGCTGTAAATCTTTAATGCCAGCACAATAGGTTTATACCAGATGTATCGATCAGAGCCAGCATGTATACTTTAGATACATACGAGAGTGTTGCATCTCCTTGATAAAAGCACAGCAGTGTCGGATCAATCATTTTTATTTGCCAGCTTAGCCTTTGTATGTGCGATCTGTGCTATGGATATTAACAATTAATATTAGACTTGATGTGTTGACATAAAGAAACCGTTTTCTGACTTATTCTCTGCGTTGATTGTCTTTCAGAAGAAGCAGAAGAAAAGAGAGATGTGAAGAGCGCAAAAGAATCCAAACAGAGAGGGGAACAGAAGAAGAATATAAAAACCGTGAGCGCACCCCCTTCTATAAATGTGCAGGGTGTAGTGGATGTGAGGACCAAAATGATTGATGGAGAATCTGCTTGCAAGGGTTCAGGATGTTCAGTGGAGATGAGTCTCCCTGTGCAATAATAAATTCCCATTGTAGCATTTTCCAGATTATTGTTTTAGTCCAGTGTTGAACTAGCTCCCCTACATTACCCATCATCATCCTCAAGATTTAATGTTGTCTATTAGCATATTTTTTTTTATCTACTAGATTGTAGAAAGGAAGCAGGGCTAGAAATATTGTCTAAAAGTTACTAAAAAAAATGATTGAAACTACTATAGAAGTTCCAGATATAGCAAGTTTGCTTTTGACTTTTTCAATGCTCTGTCGTTCTCCTGCTATGAGAACTTTTATCTTGCATTGTTTTTAGCTTGTTGCTAAGGGAACTGACCACCAGGGAGCGATCGAGCATGTAGTAGAGCAATTCATGGCTGTCATAGGTCTGTTAAATCCTGAGATCCCAGTCACCTTTTTCCAGCCCATTAAATTATATAGTGCAGTTTGTCAGTGCTGTTCACCTCCCCAATCCTGTCAGCTCCTAACCTACGGCTGCTGTTATCAGTCCTGCAAAACCACAAGCCCATGGCTTCCACTGACAGCTGTCTAACCATCACAGTTTTCATTCTTCCTTCCTTGTTTAAAGGCTTTATTATCTCTATAAACATATAAATATGAAGACTTTATAAAATGTCAGCAGAAAGATGATGCTATCCCTCCCTCTCCCAGCAACAGTAACAAGGTTATCCGGAGGCTGGGGAGCAGTGTGCTGCTAAATATGCTCATCACGACTAACCCTTTAAAGGGGTTTTATCAAGATCCTAAATGGGTAGAATTGTAAAAACAAGCAATATTGCAATTTAACTCTTGTTAAAAATCATTTTCCTTTCTCAAGAATGAAGTGATTTTGAATTTTTAGTGCTTGTTGCCTCAGTTTCTGAAGACCTTTGCAGTCTATCAGTGGCGGCTGGTCTAGACAAGGGGCACAGTGCTTACAAGCTCCAGTCATTAGAGTTTGTGAGTCTTGTTCTGAAGCTGACTGCATCACTAGATTCTTCCCTCTTCATTGCTCTGATACTGCAGAGGAAAAGTAGCCTTATACCAGGGGTCTCAAACTCGGCTGGGTTGGTGGGCCGCACATAGAAAAACATTTACAGCGGGGGGCCGCATCCCTTGTAAGACTAAGTGATATTTTCAGGAATACCAGCATTTTTTGCTCAATGTAGTAAAGTACAAATCCTGATCCCCATCCTGTAGTAATGTCCTTTTCTACTGATGTCCCCCATTCTGATCCCCTTTTCTAGTGATGTCCCCATCCTGATCCTTTTTTCTAGTGATGATCCCTATCCTGATCCCTGTTTCTAGTGATGTCCCTCATCGATCATGGTCCCCTTTTGTAGTGATTTCCCCCATCCTGATCCCCATTTCTAGTGATGTCCCCCATCCTGATCCCCATTTCTAGTGATGTCCCCCATCCTGATCCCCTTTTCTAGTGATGTCCCCCTTCCTGATCTCCTTTTCTAGTGATATCCCCCACCCCATTCCCTTTTAGTAGTGATGTCCCCCATTTTGATCCCCTTTAGTGATGATGTCCCCCATCCCGATCCCCTTTTATATTGATGTCCCCCATCCTGATCCCCTTTTATATTGATGTCCCCCATCCTGATCTACTTTTATAGTGATGTCCCCCATCCTGATCTACTTTTATAGTGATGTCCCCCATCCTGATCTACTTTTATAGTGATGTCCCCCATCCTGATCTACTTTTATAGTGATGCCCCCCGTCCTGTTTTACCTTCTTTTTACACACTCAAATACACACTCTATAATACTCACACACAAACCTACACACAAACATCCCCCCCACACACACACACACACATACTCTCACACACACTCTCACACATCCTCATACACACTCTTACACTCACACTCATACACACACTGAAACTCGCACACACTTTCTTATACACACATCCTCACTCACACACTCACCCTAACACACACATCTTCTCACACACACTCACACTTTTCTCACTTTAATGATGCATCGCTCCAGTGCAGGGGGCCGCCGCGATCCCCGCTGTACTGACTTCCGGCCTCCGCTGTGCTATGACTTCCACCAGCCGCCACTCAGACAAGCTCTGTTGCTCATCAAGATCAATGCAATCTGCCAGCCAGAGGCCTGCAGGTGACGTAATATTCTGCCGTTAGCTGCGGGCCTCTTATTGGCTGGCAGCTTGCATTTATCTTGCTGAGTGGCAGAGCTTGTTAGTGCTGCGGACAGAAGTCATCACACAGCGGGGACTACAGCGGCCCCCTGCACTGGGGCGATGCATCATTATGTTGTCCAAGGTGCCGCGGGCCGCATTGTGATGCCCCAGGGGCCGCATGCGGCCCTCGGGCCGCGAGTTTGAGACCCCTGCCTTATACAATCACATAGAAGAGCACAGAGTATTGGTCAGCGGCGGTCTGATGCCTTTTGTCTGAATTGTCACTTATCAGGAGCAAACAGTTCCCTGGCAAGCAGGAAACTGGGAGTGAGGGAGCGGTGCACTTCTGAAGAGTGAACATGAGACTACTCCTATTAAATGAAACAAGAGACATCAATGTTCTCAGTGTTTACTAGTCAGCGTCTGCAGGATCCTTAAACAGTCAGTCTTGCAAATATTGTGCGGAGAACAATGGGTTAATCTCCTTCCAATCATATTTCTCATACTACCCCTTCCCCCTTTTTAGCCATTGTCACCTGCTCATGAGTATTAGTATTTTCTTAGTCTGCACTTTATATCACCATCACAGCAAGATAAGTCATCTTTTCAGAAGTAGGGGAGGTCTGGCATCTGGGACCACCACTGATCCTGGGCATAAAGGACCTCAGCCACTTTATATCACCATCCCAGCAATATAAGGCATCCTTCACAAGTAGTTCAGGTCTGGCATCTGGGCCCACCACTGATCTTGGGAATAAAGGACCTCAGCCACTTTATATCACCATCACAGCAATATAAGTCATCCCTTCATAAGTAGTGCAGGTCTGGCATCTGGGCCCACCACTGATCTTGGGGATAAAGGATCTCAGCCACTTTATATCACCATCCCAGCAATATAAGGCATCCTTCACAAGTAGTTCAGGTCTGGCATCTGGGCCCACCACTGATCTTGGGGATAAAGGACCTCAGCCACTTTATATCACCATCCCAGCAATATAAGTCATCCCTTCACAAGTAGTGCAGGTCTGGCATCTGGGACCACCACTGATCTTGGGAATAAAGGACCTCAGCCACTTTATATCACCATCCCAGCAATGTAAGTCATCCCTTCACAAGTAGGGTAGGTCTGGCATCTGGGACCACCACTGATCCTGGGAATAAAGGACCTCAGCCACTTTATATCACCATCCCAGCAATATACGTCATCCCTTCATAAGTAGTGGAGGTCTGGCATCTGAGACCACCACTGATCCTGGGAATAAAGGAGCCTCAGGAATACGGCATCACCACAACCATGGGGGCTAGCATGTCCCTAATTACGTGAATGGGGCTGTCTACAATTCCTGTGCATGGCCAGGTGCGCTGTTATGCCAGGAAAAATTCTCAAATAGTGGAGTTTTCGAAGGTCATTTCCCCACCGATCATAAAGTGACACAATATCTGCTGGAAACTATCTTTATAAGATGGGGAGAACCCCTTTAGGATACATGCACTTGTGTATCTGTCACAGATTTTCCTCTGGATTACTATATTGTGGATTCTATGAAATCTCATCCACGTGCTGCAGGGAAAATCGACAGCGTGATTGACATTCGCATTGAAAACCTATTTATCTGCAGAGTTTGGGGTGTTTGCAATGATGAGGGTGAATTGTGGACCAGATCCACAGTAGATAGGTCCAGTGGGAACATAGAGCCGAGCTTTAATTAGTGATCTGGAGCTGTTCTACATCTGGAAGGTTCAGCCATTGTTGCTGACTCTGGTCGCCCGCTCACAGGGCCTACTTGGCAGTTTTGTTAGCGTGCTGTCTGGGGTAGTCCATAAGGGCCATACATTGGTACTCTGGGGTAGAACCTTATCACAGCCCAAATATGCACTGGGAACTAAAATTCTGAACAATAACGGCCAACTCTTAACTAGAAATGATAGTATTTTGGTATTTTTAAGTATGTGTTAAGTAACAATGACCCTTCTATTCTTTGTTTTGTAGGTGCCCATTAATCGTGCTCTACCAGCGAACTGTATGCCAGTGGACACTCATGGCTTTAAATGTATCCTTTTGGAAGACATTTTGCCCAGATTTACCTAGTGCTCGTCATAAAAGGGAAGGAACCCCTCAGAAAAGATCAAAATCTGTCCCTCATTATACATGAAAATGCAGGTCCTATATGCGTCCTCTACATAGAAGGCGAAGGCGCACCACACGTGTAAACACGGGTAACAGTAAAGGGGTGCTCACCATGCCAAAAACAGGCAATATGGAAACAGAAAAGGCAAGGCGGGGAGCAACACCACTAGATATTACGCAGTGAAAGACAGTTATACTTTAATGGGCACAAATACAGACAAAAAGTTGATAAAAACAATTAAAAACATGTAAATGCATGGGGGAATCTCATAAAGAAAATAACCAACAATGTAAACCTAGTTGGTGATCTGGAATATGGCAATGTACGAGAATGCAATGCAACACATGGAGGTGGAAAAATTGCCCAGGATATGTTAATACAGAAACAGGTATGGGGCAGATTCCCGAATGAAGGGAAGAATAAGGCCCCCTGTGGGTATTGAACCAAATTCTTTTTTCATCTGGGATCAATTTACATAACAGAGTTTTTGTATGTCAATAACAACAACATAATGATCATTTGAGTTCATGTAATCTATAACAACAACACAGAGAGAGGTCACAAGAACCATAATTGTGGTTCATATGATCCAGTTCAAGGCACACATATGGTAACAAGTACACTTAGAAGGTATAAAATGTGAATGCAAAGGGGTATATACCATCGACACAGTCCAGGTATAAACATGTCACGTGATGGATCCTGTGTTGCAAATCATGATATGACATGGACAGTGCATATTGCAGGGTTCCCATATAGTTTGGGGTAGTTACCACATACTGGCAGAAACTTCCACCAATACTATCTAAGTGGATGATAGTGAGACACATATTGCAATGTATTGTACCAGTTTACTATCAAATACAGTTACCGGGCGTAAAGTATAGGTTCAAATAAAATAGCAGCAATGTGATCCAATCATACACAGGTCTCAGACCAATATGTTAGCCCATAATCCTATGTCATATGTTGCAGACGATGATAAGTGAAAGATGTTAAATGCAAGTAGTGGAGTATAAAGAATTATACCACCCCTGACATGTAAAGGGCAAAGCAAGATCCTTAAAGGGAACATGTCAACCCCTTTGGGCATTCTAAACTGTGCCCACCAGCTTTAACATGATGTAATTGGGGTTCCTGTAACCCCTCTATGTGTCTAGACGTCCCCTTCATACCTGAGAAATTAACTTTTATTGTGTCCTGCGCTGAGTCTTAAAAGGTCCGGGAGGTCTGGTCTCTGATCTGGTGTATTTGGGTCCTCGCTGCCCCCTGCTTGCAAAACCTGCCCCGCTGTTTCAAAATTGCCACCCCTCCTGTGGACGGGCGCTGAATGACAGGCATACCCGTGACTGCGCAGTGGAGCGGGTCACCGTGCTCCTCCATTGAAGATACACAGTGGCCGAAGTCTCACGAGATTTGTGAAATTTTGCGAGACTTCTGGCACTGTGTATCTTCAATGGAGGAGCATGGTGACCCACTCCACTGAGCAGGCACAAGTATGCCTGTCATTCAGCGCCCGTCCACATGAGGGGTGACAATTTTGAAACAGCAAGGCTGGTTTTGCAGGCAGGGGGCGGCGAAGACCCAAATACACTAGACCAGAGAGCAGACCTCCCGGACCTTTTAAGATTCAATGCGGGAGACAATAAAAGTTTCATTTCTCAGATATGAGGGGGACATCTGGGCACATAGAGGGGTTACAGGAACCCCAATAACATAGGGCCGTTTCACATCTATGCACCGATGCGTTTGCCAGCACTGCGCTAGCGCAGGTGCTGGCACAGCCAAGCGCAGGCCAGCACATCCGCGCACAGATGCAGCGCATTGTGCTAGCGCTGCCATTACCTTCCATGGCCGAGCGCACCACATCCCGGAAGAGCAAGCGTGACAGGGCTGTGTCACAGTGCATGCGCTAGTCTGGACGCAGCGGAAGCGCGTCATGCAACGTTTTCAGTGCGTCCGGAATAATCCCATGCTCTGTGACACAGGCCCTTCACACTTGTGCCTCCGGGATGCGGTGCGGTGCACTCGGCCATAATAGGTAATGGCGGCGCTAGAGCAATGCGCTGCATCTGTGCGCCGATGTGCTGGCCTGTGCTTGGGTGTGCTAACAACTGCGCTTGCACCTGCGCTAGCGCAGTGCTGGCAAATGCATCGACGCATAGATGTGAAATGGCCCTAACTGTTTTTCACAGCATAATATCTAGTGGTGCTCCCTCTATATGCCTTGCCTTTTCTATATGCCTCCTTGACAAGTTCCTGTCACCAAGTAAAAAAAGAGTCCATTATCAAATCAAAGAGTCACTAATATAACAGCCATCAAGTTAAACAAAAAATGCATAAAATGAGAACCGCACGTCCCAAAATACACAAAATAAATAATTTTATTAGTATATTATACAAAAAGACAACTCAGACTTAACAAATTAAAATAATTTAAAAGCATGAATACTTGTATGTTATCATCAACCCCTCCTCCCAAATATAATAAAATAAAAGGTGGGAGCAGGAATTATACATATACCTCATGCACATAATGCAATGCAAGAATATGAGTTCAACAGACCAGGAGTAACATGTCCCGGGGAGTAAACAGCCTGATCTGTACTAAGGAGCAAATGACCCATTGTGTCCTGTGGAGCAAACTACCTGATGTGTCCTGGGGAGATGTGACCTGGTGTCCTGGGGAGAAAATACCCAGTGTGTCCTGGGAGCTAACGACCCAGTGTGTCCTGGGAGCTAACGACCCCGTGTGTCCTGGGAGCTAACGACCCAGTGTGTCCCGGGGAGCTAACGACCCAGTGTGTCCTGGGAGCTAACAACCCAGTGTGTCCTGGGAGCTAACGACCCAGTGTGTCCTGGGAGCTAACGACCCAGTGTGTCCTGGGAGCTAACGACCCAGTGTGTCCCGGGGAGCTAACGACCCAGTGTGTCCCGGGGAGCAAACGATTTGGTGTCTCCTTGGGAGCAAAGGATCCAGTATGTCCCTGGGAGAAAATAACCTGGTGTCCTGGGAAGCAAAAGACCTATTCTGTCCAGGTAGCAAATGATTTGGTTTGCCATGGGGAGCAAATGAGCCAGTGTTTCCTGGAGAACTAACGACCAAGTGAGTCATGGGGATCAATCGACACTGGGCGCCCTGGAAAGCAAACACCCTATGTGTCCTGGAGAGCAAACAAGCCAGTGTGTCCCAGGAAGCAAATGACCCAGTGTGTCATAAGGAGCAAACTATTAGATGTGTCCCAGGGAGCAAATGATCCATTATCTCCTGGGGAGAAAATAATCTGGTGTTCTGGCGAGCAAACGCCTCAATCTATCCTGGGGAGCAAATGTTTAGGTTTATGCTGGGGAGCAAACAAGCCAGTTTGTCCTGGAGAGCAAACTACCCAATGTGTCCTGGACAGTAAACGATTTGGTGTGTCCTTGGGAGCAATAGATCCGGTGTGTCCTGGGGAGCAAACAAGCCAGTGAGTCCCGGGATACAATGACGCAGTGAGTCCCGGGATACAATGACGCAGTGTGCAGGGTCCTGAGGCGCAAATAACCAATGTGTCCCAGGGAGAAAATTATTTGTTATTACCTATGTAGAAAATGACCTGGAGCAAACAACCCAATGTCTCCTGGGGGGCAGACCATTTGGGATGTTCTGGAGAGTATGTGTATGGGTTAATATTCCCGCTCCCAAGGACACAATATGTAATTTGCTTCTCTGGACACACCAGGTCGTTTGCTTGTGCTTTTCTATCACTTTTTGCTGAGCTGCCATACAGTTGATTATATTTATTCCACTGCTGTATTATTTCTAACTTATCATCTTTGATATCTTATCAGCCTTTATATTGTGTTATATGATGGGCGACCATTGTTAGTTGTCTCTGCCCCTCATATTTTTGTGTTAGGGTTTGGGTTATTCCTTTTCCCCGTCTTCTTTCCATTATGTTCGGTAGAGGTTGGCATCACACATTAATATATGTTTTTACAGCTGGGTGTCATCGCATAGTACAGGATGACCCATGGCCGGTCCCTCTCTACACAGGCGTACATATGGGAATACATGGCAGGTTTAGCCTGTAGAAGAATGTAACTCTTTGCATTGTTCTTTATAACTGTGCTTGCTTAACTTTAATTATTAGATATTGTGGATCCTTACAATGACATAAGAGAACCAGGTGAGGGATGTATAATAGCATTATAACAGTCTATTGTATTATAGTATTTCTCTTTGTGTATTCGTGCAGTAATGATGGCTCTATAGACAATGCCTTTCTCTCTTCCCCTGAAAAGCCCAGTAAATTTTACATTTCTCCGCATTGATTTACGTATGGATTTATTAACGCCTAATGTTGGTAAATACATAAGACCCCCTGATCCCTATTTTACTTTAACCATGCTAGACCATACAGAATGAAAAGGTCGGTATCCAGGAGCTCAAAAACTCAATTTTCTATTCTCTTTTGTGTCTTTTCAGAAACGCTGAGCCCGGTCTATACAATGAATGAGCTCCTTGTAAAGTACAGCCAGCAATTTGCCGCTAATTGGGAAGGAATTACAGGCGCTTCACACGTGCCCAGGTTGGCGCCATGCTGAGGATACCACAATTGGCTTTTTAGTGTCAATACAAGCGAGTCAATGGGGTTTATTGTCGTATGTTAATTATTTTTATGCTACTGTTTTATTGACATTTGTGCTGTCGATACTTTGCACCTCTGTTTGCAGTGTAAGGGTATATTGAAAGTCACAGGAGAGTTTATCTCAACTTTTCAATTGTAAATTTCATAATATTTTCCATAGGCATTAGCTTATAGAAACTATCTGTGACTGAATTTGGGGGTATTGTGGTGGCCCTACTAGCAGAAAGCCCATAAGCAGTCTCATAGTATATAATGGGGGCTGGAAAGACAAGAAAAATATAATTGGGTCTTAACTGTGTTAAAATAGAAAAACAAGATAGGGAGACGTACTCACCTGATGGGAGACGTGCTCACCTGATGGGAGACGTGCTCACCTGATGGGAGACGTGCTCACCTGTTGGGAGACGTGCTCACCTGTTGGGAGACGTGCTCACCTGATGGGAGATGTGCTCACCTGATGGGAGACGTGCTCACCTGATGGGAGATGTGCTCACCTGATGGGAGACGTGCTCACCTGATGGGAGATGTGTTCACTTGATGGAAGACGTGTTTACCTGATGGGAGATGTGCTCAGCTGATGGGAGACATGCTCACCTGATGGAAGACATGCTCACCTGATGGGAGACGTGCTCACCTGATGGAAGACATGCTCACCTGATGGAAGACGTGCTCACCTGATGGGAGACGTGCTCACCTGATGGGAGACATGCTCACCTGATGGGAGACATGCTCACCTGATGGGAGACATGCTCACCTGATGGGAGACATGCTCACCTGATGGGAGACGTGCTCACCTGATGGGAGACGTGCTTACCTGATGGGAGACGTGCTCATCTGTTGGGAGACGTGCTCACCTGATGGGAGACATGCTCACCTGATGGGAGACGTGCTCACCTGATGGGAGACGTGCTCACCTGATGGGAGACGTGCTTACCTGATGGGAGACGTGCTCATCTGATGAGAGACGTGCTCATCTGATGGGAGACATGCTCACCTAATGGGAGATGTGCTCTCCTGATGGGAGACGTGCTCATCTGATGGGAGACGTGCTCACCTGATGGGAGACGTGCTCACCTGATGGGAGATGTGCTCACCTCATGGGAGACATGCTCACCTGATGAAAGACGTGTTTACCTGATGAGAGATGTGCTCACCTGATGGGAGACTTGCTCACCTGATGGGAGACATGCTCACCTGATGGGAGACTTGCTCACCTGATGGGAGAAGTGCTCACCTGATGGGAGACGTGCTTACCTGATGGGAGACGTGTTCACCTGAGGGGAGATCTGTTCACCTGATGAGAGACGTGCTCACCTCATGGGAAACATGCTCACCTGATGGAAGACGTGTTTACCTGATGAGAGACATGCTCACCTGATGGGAGACGTGCTTACCTGATGGGAGACGCTCTACCCTGATGGTAGACATGCTCACCTGATGGGAGACGTGCTCACCTGATGAGAGACGTGCTCACCTGATGGGAGACGTGCTCACCTGATGGGAGGCATGTTCACCTGATGGGGGACGTGCTCACCTCATAGGAGACATGCTCACCTGATGGAAGACGTGTTTACCTGATGGGAGATGTGCTCACCTGATGGGAGACGTGCTCACCTGATGGGAGACGTGCTCACCTGATGGGAGACGTGTTCACCTGATGGAAGACGTGCTCACCTGATGGGAGACGTGTTTACCTGATGGGAGATGTGTTCACCTGATGGGAGACTTGTTCACCTGATGGGAGGCATGTTCACCTGATGGGAGACGTGCTCACCTGATGGGAGACATGCTCACCTGATGGGAGACATGTTCACCTGATGGGAGACATGTTCACCTGATGGGAGACGTGCTCACCTGATGGGAGACATGCTCACCTGATGGGAGACGTGCTCACCTGATGGGAGACATGCTCACCTGATGGAAGACGTGTTTACCTGATGGGAGATGTGTTCACCTAATGGGAGACATGCTCACCTGATGGAAGACGTGTTTACCTGATGGAAGACGTGTTTACCTGATGGGAGATGTGCTCACCTGATGGGAGACGTGCTCACCTGATGGGAGACGTGCTCACCTGATGGGAGACGTGTTCACCTGATGGAAGACGTGCTCACCTGATGGGAGACGTGTTTACCTGATGGGAGATGTGTTCACCTGATGGGAGACTTGTTCACCTGATGGGAGGCATGTTCACCTGATGGGAGACGTGCTCACCTGATGGGAGACGTGCTCACCTGATGGGAGACATGTTCACCTGATGGGAGACATGTTCACCTGATGGGAGACGTGCTCACCTGATGGGAGACATGCTCACCTGATGGGAGACGTGTTCACCTGATGGAAGACGTGCTCACCTGATGGGAGACGTGTTTACCTGATGGGAGATGTGTTCACCTGATGGGAGACTTGTTCACCTGATGGGAGGCATGTTCACCTGATGGGAGACGTGCTCACCTGATGGGAGACGTGCTCACCTGATGGGAGACATGTTCACCTGATGGGAGACATGTTCACCTGATGGGAGACGTGCTCACCTGATGGGAGACATGCTCACCTGATGGGAGACGTGCTCACCTGATGGGAGACATGCTCACCTGATGGAAGACGTGTTTACCTGATGGGAGATGTGTTCACCTAATGGGAGACATGCTCACCTGATGGGAGACGTGCTCACCTGATGGAAGACGTGCTCACCTGATGGGAGACGTGCTCACCTGATGGAAGACGTGCTCACCTGATGGGAGACGTGTTTACCTGATGGGAGATGTGTTCACCTGATGGGAGACTTGTTCACCTGATGGGAGGCATGTTCACCTGATGGGAGACGTGCTCACCTGATGGGAGACGTGCTCACCTGATGGGAGACATGCTCACCTGATGGGAGACATGTTCACCTGATGGGAGACATGTTCACCTGATGGGAGACGTGCTCACCTGATGGGAGACATGCTCACCTGATGGGAGACGTGCTCACCTGATGGGAGACATGCTCACCTGATGGAAGACGTGTTTACCTGATGGGAGATGTGTTCACCTAATGGGAGACATGCTCACCTGATGGGAGACGTGCTCACCTGATGGAAGACGTGCTCACCTGATGGGAGACGTGCTCACCTGATGGAAGATGTGCTCTCATGATGGGAGACATGCTCTCCTGATGGAAGACGTGTTTACCTGATGGGAGACGTGCTCACCTGATGGGAGACGTGCTCACCTGATGGGAGACGTGCTCACCTGATGGGAGACATGCTCACCTGATGGGAGACTTGCTCACCTGATGGGAGACATGCCCACCTGATGGAAGACGTGTTTACCTGATGGGAGATGTGTTCACCTAATGGGAGACATGCTCACCTGATGGGAGACGTGCTCACCTGATGGGAGACGTGCTCACCTGATGGAAGACGTGCTCACCTGATGGGAGATGTGCTCACCTGATGGAAGACGTGCTCTCCTGATGGGAGACATGCTCACCTGATGGAAGACGTGTTTACCTGATGGGAGACGTGCTCACTTGATGGGAGACATGCTCACCTGATGGGAGACGTGCTCACCTGATGGGAGACATGCTCACCTGATGGAAGACGTGTTTACCTGATGGGAGACGTGCTCACCTGATGGGAGACGTGCTCACCTGATGGGAGACGTGCTCACCTGATGGGAGACATGCTCACCTGATGGGAGACTTGCTCACCTGATGGGAGACATGCCCACCTGATGGAAGACGTATTTACCTGATGGGAGATGTGTTCACGTAATGGGAGACATGCTCACCTGATGGGAGACGTGCTCACCTGATGGGATACGTGCTCACCTGATGGAAGACGTGCTCACCTGATGGGAGATGTGCTCACCTGATGAAAGACGTGCTCTCCTGATGGGAGACATGCTCACCTGATGGAAGACGTGTTTACCTGATGGGAGACGTGCTCACTTGATGGGAGACATGCTCACCTGATGGGAGACGTGCTCACCTGATGGGAGACATGCTCACCTGATGGAAGACGTGTTTACCTGATGGGAGACGTGCTCACCTGATGGGAGACATGCTCACCTGATGGGAGACGTGCTCACCTGATGGGAGACATGCTCACCTGATGGAAGACGTGTTTACCTGATGGGAGATGTGTTCACCTAATGGGAGACATGCTCACCTAATGGGAGACGTGCTCACCTGATGGAAGACATGTTTACCTGATGCGAGATGTGCTCACCTGATGGGAGACGTGCTCACCTGATGGGAGACGTGCACACCTGATGGAAGACGTGCTCTCCTGATGGGAGACGTGCTCTCCTGATGGGAGACGTGCTCACCTGATGGGAGACGTGCTCACCTGATGGGAGACGTGCTCACCTGATGGGAGACGTGCTCACCTGATGGGAGATTTGCTCACCTGATGGGCGATTTGCTCACCTGATGGGAGATGTGCTCACCTGATGGGAGATGTGCTCACCTGATGGAGCTGTGAGAGGCACATCTCTTGTAGAAGCATCAAACTAGCGGCTGCTGCGGCTCCAGATTGTGCAAAGATCAAAGAATACAGACAGTGGATGTGGTCCATGTTGCTGGCAATTCACAGAAGTTCAGACCAAGAAGCGAGGAACATGCAGTTTATTACGGTCAACGCACTACAGATCTAACCATGATGGTTTGTCCTGATGAAGAAACCAGTGTGTTTCTAAAAGCATCGCCGTAATTAACCGCATGTTCCTCACTCCCTGTGCTGAACTTCTTTCAATTGCCAGCAGCACAGACCACATCCACTGTCTCTGTAACGACGACTATATGTACACATGGAACCGGGGTGCCTGATGTACCCCTCAAGCTAGAGAGCCTAGAGTTATCCCTATCTCAGGGGTACACTTGATGGTGGAGATGCCTAAGTCTCCTTTCCTGTCTAGCTCAAAACTGATTCCCACTCCCCCTCCTCCCGGAACAGGAAAGTACTGAAACCCACAGATAACGACAAGGGAAAACCAAAACTCAGTCACATAGCATGCACACACAACGGTAAGAACAATAAGAGTAACAGGAGGAAAAGCCAGAGCAGGAAGGAAGATACTGAATAACAGGGGAGAACTTCCACAACTGCACCAAGTAAAAAGCACAACTTGCACCAGAGTCTGTGACACCGCACCTCACAGACCAACATAGGACAAACTATATCTGGCATGGTAAGAAGAATTCCACCAGCATAAATAGGAGGGGAGCAGATGTGATAGGCTTCCCCACAACATGTGATAAAGTGGATCAAGCAGACCAGCAGAAGTTAACTCTTGCTAGCCTGCTAATGAATCAGCACACAACAGGTCGATGCCCGAGTCTGCCTATGTTTAAAGGGAACCTGTCACCTTATTTCCGCCCCCCCCCCCCTCCTATCACTACCTGTCCCTGCACCTTGTTAGCTCATCCCTAACCATCCCTCACTGACCTAAAGGGGCCCTATAATGGTTTAGAAAAGTGACTTGTAACTTACTTACAGTCCCTGACAAAAATTATGTCACTTATCCGTGTTATGTAAATAAGAGCTTATAACCTGACGTTAAATTCATCCATTGGTTGTATAAATTACTCTTTTGAAAGCTGAAACCCTCCCAAATGTGGTTTAGGTTAAGAAAATAAATTGCCATCAATGCTGAAATATTGATCATTAAATGAACACAGAATGGTCAGATTTTGGCAAGACAAAAGTTTGTCGCCCACAGAAAGTAATGTGATATTCAAACAAATAATGGTGAATGAAGTTGTGGTGCTATTAGAGGCATATTTAATATTTTGTGTGACTTCCATGAGCTTCAAGGACTGCATCCATACACTTCAACAATGATTCATACAATTTATTAATGAAGCCATCAGGAGTATCAAAGAATGCAGTCTTACATGCCTCCCAGAGTTCATCTAGATTCTTTGGTTTTGTCTTCCAAGCTTCCTCTTTCATCCTACCCCAAACATGCTCAATGATGTTCATGTCTAAACCACATTTGGGAGGGTTACAGCTTTCAAAAGAGTAATTTATACAACCAATGAATGAATTTAACATCAGGTTATAAGCTTTTATTTACATAACATGGATAAGTGACATAACTTTTGTCAGGGACTGTATGGTCTCCATCTAGGAGACTTTAAAGGCGGTCTCCGGGCTCCATTCTCCCCTCCTCGTCCGCATTCTGCAGGCCGCGCTGGGAGTCCTCGCTTCTTGTCTTGTTCCGCCTTAGTTTCGAAATTCCCGCCTCCCTTGTGATGTGAAACCACGGGCCGGGACCTCATATCCGGCCCGCTGCATTCTGGGCCTTATCATGTGATCGGCCCGATGCATTGTGGGCCTGATCAGATTACTGTTGTATGTTGCCCTCCATAATTGTGTGCAGAAAATACTGTAGAATAGAAAATACACAATCAGGAAATAAAAGCAATATAGAGGAAATATATATGTATCAATGTCTGTTTCTCCCTTTTAAAAATAGTATAGATGATACATTCTGATATCTGAAAGATAATTAGTCACTTCTGGTCAATGTTAATATCATTAGCGGCTGTGATGCCTTCTTCAGGTCACAAGCAGATAGAACACTTAATAATTATTAACAATTGTGTTATATGGAGCTTAGAGGACTCGGGGATTACATGGTGACCTCTACCGTTGTAACCGTATGCTGCTTTTGGCTCTAAAAGAAGGGGAACAACGTGCTTCTTCTGTGCTGTTGTTAAAGGCGTCAAGATGGAAGAATCCAGGAATCCTCAATAGATCAAATACAGTTTATCCCACTCGTTTCAAAGCTAACCAGCGTCTTCCTCTCTTGAGATGAAAATATATGGCCCTAATATGGAATGGAAGTGAGACCCTATATATGTGAGATTTTCATTAGGTTACCCTTGTTCTTTGTCTTTCAGCCACGCGGAGTGGGAAACCCTGATGACAAGCGGCAGTGCTTTTATCTTCTATGGAACCGAGAGGCTTTTAGCACATTTATTATTAGACAAAGTTCTGGCTATGGATTTTACAGGTGAGATTGAAATATTTTACTTTTCCTGTATGCTCAGAGATGCCAGTCATGTCAGCCATGGTGAGGTCCATGAGGACTTGTCATATAGCTGGTCCATCATATGAACATAGATAGTTTTGGAAAGCTTCATTATCTAACAAAGGATGAACTGTAATGCCCACACATACATCAATTTGAAAGAGCATTGTCCAATACTTCACCACTCCTGACATGGTGTTGCCACTGAATTAAACACTTAGTTTTGGGTTCCGTTACATATTACTGATGGGAGATCTAACAGGGTAACATTCGGTAAGTAGGAAAACCTTCAAAAAGAAAGGGATTTTCCAGTATGGGTAACCTCTTTATTACTCTTAGGTTGGCTTCACACCGCGGTGTGATCAGGTCTGGGGCTGTCCGGGGTGAACCTGAAAGCCCTGGACCCGATTTTACGGTAATGTTGCCCTATGGGACTGGATGGAGCCAGATAGCAGCTATCTGCCATTTGGTTTCCATCTGTTCGGGAGGATCCGGGACAATTTGGATTTTTCTCCCAGACACAAAAACGTTGCTTGCAACGTTTTTGTGTCCGAGGCGAAAAAAATGCCCAAATCGGATCCTCCTGGATCCGGGGCAATCTGGCACTCCCTTAAGGTACCTTTACACGCCGCGACGGCAGGCTGGATACATCGCGCTACAGGCTACAAATGTAGCTTGTAGCGTCAATGTAGCCCGTCGTAGCGGCGTCTGAAGACGCGACGCTACAGCCGGCGACAGATACATCTGTTTATGGGCTCTGCTCGAAAACAGATGGCTATATCGCCGATTGTAGCGAGCTGTATCGGCGTGTAAAGAGGCAACGGAAGGGAACTCTGGACACCCGGGGCTGTAGCTGCAATGTAGCTAAGGCGTGACCCTGGCTCCATGTTACCGCGCCCCATGTGCGATCATTGGTGGAAGCTGCTGCATGACGATTGGTAGTCGCTGCATAGGGAGGCATATTTAAGGAGCTGACGAGTCACACTACACAATCGCTCGAGCGTGCTGTATTACTCAGCCTCCTGCGTTGCCTGCCCAATCAGGATGTTATTGCTTCGTCCTATCAGCGTACGGACGGCTCGTAATCCACAATTGTAGCACGCCTATGTGCTGGCCCTGCTGCACCAGGTCCGCCCATAGTAGCTGGTTATAGCGGTGTGTAAATGAGCAACAGCTGGCTACTTGAGACACCCGGCGATGTAGCTGGCTATAGATGTAGCGTGGCGTAGCGCACCTTGTCGCGGCGTGTAAAGGAGATGCGTTCACCGTTTGTAGCCGTTTGAGCGTGCTCGTGCACGTGATGTAGCGCGATGTATCCAGCCTGCCGTCGCGGCGTGTAAAGGTACCTTAACATGGGAGTCTATGGTGCCAGATTGTCCAGATCTGGGAGGATCCAGGAGTCAGACGCCGGCTGCTGCAGTTCAGTGTGAGCTACGCTGAACTTCAGCACCAGGGAGCTGTCCCCTGTGAAGTGGTTCAGCACCATTTCAGCAGGGGAAAGCTCCCTCAGCTGCCCTCTGCAGAATTCGGCTACAAACAGGATCGGTGGGCATATTTGCCCTCTGGTTCTGTTTGCAAATCGGGTCCGGAGCTGTCCGATGTGATTCCTGATGGTGCCGTGGTGTGAAGCCAGCCTTACTAGTTTAGGAGAATTTAACCCATCAACTGTTTTATCTGTTTATCCTGTTAACTAAATGACTTGCCTATTAGTGTTGTTGCCAGAAGCATAACTTGAAGCACCTGGGCCTCCAAGCTGAATTTATTAGGTCCCTCCAGCTATCTGTGCCATTTACAGTAGCGCCGATATATTTTTGTTAAAAAAAGGTAATCCAGGACTTGATCTCATTAACAATATCCTGCATTTGAAAACGATTAAAGTGATGGACAAAGGGAGGTGAAAAAAATGTAAAAACAATTAATCATACTCCACTGCTCCACCATAGTCATTGCTTCGTCCACAGTTGAGACCAACATCTAATTTTCCCAAACAAGGGAAATCTGATGATCATCTGAATTAGGCCAGAGACGCACGGTGCGAGATACTGGCATGAGTCTTGCATGACTCACCCGACACAACCGACAGCTCTCCGGATGGGAGCACATCAGTTGAGTGTGTTTCTATGCTCCCATCCAGAGAGCCGACAGCTGTGCTGGGTGAGTCATGCAAGACTCAGTATCTCGCATGTATATCGCACCATGTGTCTCTGGCAGCAGGACAAAGCCCCATCCTGAGGCTGGGTGCACACTACTGTAATTTCTCCATCCAAGAAAAGCAGTCTAATCAGATTTTGATGAGAGTGTGATCCGTTTTTCTCAGATGCAAAGAATAAACAAAAAGCTTTCTCCAGCTCGTCCATTGTGTCAGTCTGTGAACATCACACCACGCTGACATTATCCGAGTTTGGACAGTTTTTTTTTCACGGACCCATAGACTTGAATGGCTGATTCTCGGAGGCAAATCTGCGGTGTATCCGCAACTTTTTCCCAGACCACTCGATCCAAGGAAAAAAACGGACAAGTGCACGACCTAATTGAATAGCATTGGTCTGAGTGGGTTACGATTTTTTGACGGACAGGTCATCACTGCATTTATGGGAAGCATTTCTATATGTTCTTCTGTATTATGGGGATGTTCATTTTGCTATTCCCATCTGTGGTCTGGTAAGTTCTCACTGCAACATAGACCTCTGTAATAAAGCCTATGGTACATAACCTTATAATATACACGGGCACATTGTATACAGCTCTCATGTGGTGCACAAAGTATACTTGCTTGGTTTTTTCGTATAGTTTCTTTTTGTTAAACCTGAGGTGGAAAGTTCCTGACCGTGACGGTTCATTATTGATGAAGTGAGGGGACACTTGTTTCCTGAAGACACAATGGAGACCCCTCAGCTTTGATGAAAACAAGGCGCTTGTCGTCTCTGAGCAAAGCTTCATCTCTGAGTTATTGCATTTCAAGGATCAATATTTTGCAGAATGAGATATTATGGCTCATCATAAAAGTGTGCCGGAGACATCAGCGACCAGCAGACCGCTGACAAGTGGACCAGCAAGTAACAAAAATGTCTGTAAATTCTACCAGGCATTCTGATAGCGCAAAGTACATGTAATTAGTGATGATTTTGTCATTCTTCTTTCCTTTCTGTGCATCTTTACAAGTTACAGCATTACAGGGGTTGTCCAGGCTTTGTATAAAATCTCTGTGTATATCTAGGCAGCAGTTTGTAATTTACAAGTTACCTAGATATCACCTTTCTGCGTTTGGAGGAGCAGCTCAGCCACCGATCAGAGGCGTGTTTGTTTTGATGCTTGGGTGTAAACGTCACAACTGATTGTTTACACCCAGACTCCAAAAGCCCACCACCCCCAGACTCCAACAAGCACCTTCCCCCCCAGACTCCAACAAGCACCTTTTCCCCAGACTCCAACAAGCTCGTCCTCCCAGTCCCCAATATGGCCACCACCCGAATTCACTTATGTAAAATGAACCGCACTGCACACAGCGGTCATTTCCTTCTCTGCCACACAGTGCCGAATCCACAGCTGTGTGAAGGACATGACCACTGAGTGAACTGTGCTGCTGTTTGTGTGCACTCATCTCCTTCACTGAGCTGCGGATTCAACACAGTGCCGCAAAAAAGGAGATAAGTGCTGTGTGCAATTCTACGGTGCTCTCACTGAAGCCGATCCGCCAAATGTCTGCATCATTAGGTCACTCTATGGTGGTATTATACTGTCAGCATTTGTTAGTGTTATTCGTTCACTATATGGTGGTATTATATGGTGAATATAATATACAGGGTGGGCCATTTATATGGATGCACCTAAATAAAATGGGAATCGTTAGTGATATCATCCTGTTTGTGGGACATTAGTATATGGGAGGGGAGAAACTTTCCCAAATGGGTGGTGACCATGGCGGCCATTATGAAGTCGGCCATTTTGGATCCAACTTTGTTTTTTTCAATGGGAAAAAGGTCATGTGACACATCAGACTTATTGAGAATTTCATAAGAAAAACAATGGTGTGCTTGGTTTTAACATAATGTATTCAAAGTGCTGCCCATTATGTTGGATTGTCAATGCAACCCTCTTCTCCCACTCTTGACGAGCATTCCTACATGAACAGTTTCCTGGAAAGTTGATTGGTCATAGTGGGCCAGCTGAATGGCCACCAAGGTCTCCCGATCTGACCTCTTAGGGTGCTGTTACACGGGGCGACGGGGCTGGAGATGTCGCTGGCGAATGGCGGGGGCGCGCACGCTCTTGCCGCCCCTGCCTGTGTCGCCGCCCCCCATTTAGACGGGGCGACACCTCCAGCCCCGTGCCGGCGATCTGTCAGGCGGCATCGCCACCGGGGTGTCTGGAAACCCCAGCGGCGATGCCGGACAATGGGACTATGGCTCCCATCGACTGACAGGTCGCTGGCGCCTGGTTACATGGGGCGATGTGTGCACGTCGCCCCATGATGGTTGCCTGGTTTCAGAGCAGTGCTCTTAAACCAAGCAACCTCCAGGCACCTGCGACATCGCCCCTTCACGTGAGGCGACGTAGGGGCGATGACGACCGTCGATAGGCCACGCCCTGACATCGCCTCTGTTATGGGCGGCGATTTCACCCCGTGTAACAGGGCCCTTAGACTTTTATCTTTGGGGTCATCTGAAGGCAATTGTCTATGCTGTGGAGATATGAGATGTGAAGTATCTGAAACAACGGATACTGGAAGCCTGTGCTAGCATTTCTTCTGTTGCTATCGGTGAGTCAAGAGTGGGAGAAGAGGGTTGCATTGACAATCCAACATAATGGGCAGCACTTTGAACACAATATATAAGTGATCATAAAGTTGTAAATAACTTATGAAAGAATAAAGTTACATTAAAACCAAGTACACCATTGTTTTTCTTATGAAATTCTCAATACGTCTGATGTGTCACATGACCCTCTTCCCATTGAAAAAAATAAAGTTGGATCCAAAATGGCCAACTTCAAAATGGCCACCATGGTCACCACCCATCTGGAAAATTTTCCCCCTCCCATATACTAATGTGCCACAAACAGGAAGTTGATATCACCAACCATTCCCATTTTATTTAGGTGCATCCAGATAAATGTCACACCCTGTAGTATTGTTCAGTTACACTGGGTAATATTATATGGTTAGTATACAATAGTATTATTCAGGCACACAGTGATGTCACTTTATAGTGAAGACACACCCAGTGATGTCACATTATAGAGATAACACACACAGTGATGTCACAGTACAGAGATACTAAATATTGATGTCACAGTACAGAGATACTAAACACAGTGATTACTGGAATAATACACACAGTGATGTTACAGTACAGACATAATACACACTGTGACGTTACAGTACAGAGGTAATACACACAGTGATGTCACAATGCAGGGATAATACACACAGTGATGCCACAGTAAAGCGAAAATACACTCAGTGATGTCACAGTACAGAAATAATACACATAGTGATAACACGCACAGTAATGTCACAGTACAGAGACAATACACACAGTGATGTCAAAGTACAGTGATAATATGCACAGTGATGTAACAGTACAGAGATACACACAGTAATGTCACAGAAGAGGGATAATACAGACAGTTATGTTATAGTACAGAGATACTAAACACAGTGATGTCACAGTACAGGGATAATACACACAGTGCTGTCACAGTGCACAGATAATACACACATCGATGTTATAGTGCAGGGATAATACACACACTGATGTCACAGTACAGAGCTAATACACACAGTAATGTCATAGTACAGAGATAACTGTATACAAGTAACTTCGGCACTCAAATGGAGATGAAAAAAAGAACTTTATTCTGAAAAATTCTTGTGATATTCTCATAAATGAATTAATACTGACGTTTCGGTCACATTGACCTTGTTCACAGTGTCAAGAATATCTATCACAAATGAAAATAGAGTGAAATAAATCAATATTACATCATGTTTTTACATTCTTCACATGAATTTACATAGAAACAAGGCATTACAGTTTGAATCATAGTTTCGAAAGAACATGGTTATACAATATCATATGTCTAACTGGCCGTATTTATTGCAACACTCTCGGTTCCTTCACCATTATGTACATGAAAAAATTAATTAATCTTGTTCATAGAAGTCTATGCATGCATGCTTCCTCATAAAGGTATACTTGCTCCTAAGAGTGTATGGAAAAACATATAACAATGAGAATCAATAATAAAATGCATTTTACCTTATGCCAAAAATTTTCACAGAAAAGCCAAAAGTAGCTTTATTCTTGTTATAATGTCAATAAACTGCAAATGGAGAATAAAAATTAATGGTGTGTCAATCCCATCTTCCTCAAAATGTAAGTAGCAATATGTGATACACTACCTTCGCTGTGAGTATATGATATTGTGGGTACATAACCCTATTTGGGAGCAATATTATGGATAAATCCTACAAATATAGAAAATATGAATGTATATGCATCTGTACTTTTACATTAGTGGGCATCTCTAAATGCTATGGTAAAAATCTTTACCTTGTAAGCTTTGGATACAAGATAATGGAATGACCGGGATTAATTCTCCCAAATCCTACAAATAGGACCTCATTGCGGTCACTATGAATAAAAGAATGAGGAACAGTGAAAGGAAAACAACAAATACCACGATTGTTATGTTACCAATAGCGTATAAGAGCAATGTGCTAAAGTCTAGTAAGAGAATGTCCACAACCTGCTAATGAAGTGGGATTTCCCCATAGGCAGTCAATTGAAATGACCATCAATCGTTGCCCCACATTGATAGGATGCATAGTAATCTACGAAAACAAGTTGTAGCATGCCATAAACGCAATAAAACAAAAAAGAAAACAGTACTGTGTACTGTATACCTTGTGTATAACTGGACAGCGTGGACTCGCCGCGCGGGATGCAAGTGAGGCTCTCAGTGAGCCGCGCCATTAAAAAGCAGCGTGTGACGTCATTTCCTGCTGACGCCCCTTGGATAGTGCGCGTGTGCGGGAACGCAGGACAATATAGTATACACGTAACCTAGGTGACCCATCTAATACCGCGATACCAGACACCCGATGATATCGTGTCTATTGTAAGGTTTATCTTTTAGTATCTCACCTATAGAAAAGGAAAGAAAAAAAGCAAAATTGAAATGAAAGCAGAGAGTAATGTTTGTTATATCTTATAAAAAGGGATACAACGGTAATAATTGGAAAACTGTATGTGAATGTGAATAGAGCGATTTAAAGAGACAGTGTATCCAATATTTATGAATTTAATAACATGGTATAATCCTATTGTAATTTTCTTCAGGAATGGCTATCATACTCTCTATTAAGCCCTAATGGAAATAGGGTTTGTAATTCATGTATCCACTTGGCTTCAAGGGTTAATAGCCTATTAACCCTATCACCACCCCTTCTGAGTGGAGGAACATGATCTATGATTTGATACCTGAGCTGGGATACACTATGACCCATAGACACGTAATGTGCAGGAATGGGTAACAGTGTCCTGCCACAACGAATGGTGGACTTGTGTTGACTAATGCGGTCTCGGATATGCTGGGTGGTCTCCCCAACATATCCGAGACCGCACGGGCATTTTATTAAATACACTACAAATGTGCTGTCACAAGTGTAGAAATCTTTAATCTGGTACCTTTTACCAGAACGTGGATGGGTGAATGAACTGCCCTTCATTACATTGGTGCATTGGGCACAACCAAGGCAGGGGAAGGTGCCAAAACGGGGTGTTCTAAGGAATGACTGTATTCCCTTCCTTGAACTGGAGCCTATATCAGCCCTGACTAATGAGTCACGGATGTTCAATGGACGTTTGTTGCAAAGAATCGGTTTAACATTAAATTCTTTTATGTGTGGGTATGATTCTTTCAAAATGTGCCAATGAGATAAGACACTTTTGTCGAGGAGGGGGGAGAAAGGGTGGTAAGTGTGCACATATGCTATCCTAGTTGTGTCTGATTTCTCCTTCCTTATCCTCTCCTTGGATAAGATCTCTCTTTGAACTTCTGGAACATCTCTTCGTGACGCATTTTACGGGTGCTGTTCTCTGTCACTATACGATCTACTCTGTCAAATTGAGACAGAGGTAATGCTGTCTTAATGTGACGTGGATGACTGCTTTGAAAGTGTAGCAGACTATTCCGGTCAGTGGGTTTCCTGTATAGATCAATGATGATCTTGCCTTCAGATGAAAGCAACACCATCGTGTCTAGAAAACTGATTTCACTGTAATGCCAATTTAATGTAAATTTGAGAGATGGTAATATACTATTTAGGTCAGTAACGAATGTATGGAGGGAATGTAAGTCGCCTTGCCATATCAAAAAGATGTCGTCAATGAAACGATGCCATATTTTGACTTGAGAAGAAAACGAGGAGTGTGTGTGATTTTCCTCAAATTGTGACATAAAAATATTGGCATAAGGGGGTGCCACGTTACTCCCCATTGCGGTACCTTGACGCTGGATGTAAAACTGATCCTGAAATAGAAAATAATTATTGTGTAAAATCAGTTGTAGAGTGTCTAGACAGAAAGCCTGTTCTAAAGGCTCCAATGTGGAATCTTTGAATAAAAATTGTTGGACAGCCTCACATCCCTCGGTATGCCCTATGCTGGTGTACAATGAATTAACATCTAATGTGGCTAAGATGCTATCTTTGATGTTAGATAAAGTACTAAGTTTATTCAAAAAATCGGAAGTATCGCGTAGATAGGACCTGGTTTTAACAACCATTGGTGTAAGTATTTTCTCCAAAGTGATGGCCAAGGGTGACAGAAGGGACTCTGTGGAGGCCACGATAGGGCGCCCCGGGGGATTGACAAGACTTTTATGGATCTTGGGTAAGACATAAAAAACGGGAATAATGGGATGGGAATTCAACATATATTCCGCTAATGATTCATCTATGATGTTCAATTTTTTATATTTATCAATATGATGTTGTATTTTGATCCTGATATCAGATGTGGGATTATTAGAAATTGGTTCATAAGTTACCCTGTCACTCAATTATCTCTTTATTTCAGATATATATAAAGTCTTGTCCATCACCACGATGGCACCACCCTTATCGGCCGGTTTTATGATAATTTGGTCATTGTTTTTAAGGTCATGGAGGGCCCGTGACTCCTCTATGGTTAAATTGTGTTTTAAATGGAATTCTCCACATTTGATTTTATCCAGTGTAATGTTTGTGTCCCTCTGTACCAATGAAATGTAAGTTTCAACCGGTTGGTAACTTTGTGGTGGACGATAAGTGCTTTTCAGCCTTAACGATAACGCTTTGGAATTGAACTTGGGTAAGTCCCTAACTGGGACTATTGGAAGGACAGGTAGGGTGGAGAAATGGGCTTTCAACCTCAATGACCTAAAAAAACGATTGAGTTCTTGCTCAATTGTGAACGTATTCAAATAGGGAGTCGGACAAAAGGAGAGACCTTTTTGTAGTAATGAGGTCTCTGCTGGTGATAACGTGCATGAGGATATATTAAAGACAATGTTCTCACCCCTACTTGTGATCTGGTCACCATTCGACTCGGGTAACCGTACCCTCCTCTGGCCCCTCCTCGTCTTCCTCTGGCCCTTCTGCCTCGTCGGGAATCTAAAAAAATGGGTCTAGCTTGTTCTCCTTCGGAGCTTGATGCAGTGGAATAACCCGAGTAAGGGTCCCTTCTTTGATATTGTTGGCCCTGAGTGAAAGATGGTTGTTCAGGGATTTGCCAACGGTAAATTATCTTATTGTGATAATCTTCTTGATCCCTGATGAATTTGGATCTTTTCTTGAATTGTAAGTTTTTACCAAATTCTTTAATTACATCATCTGTACGTTTTTTGTTCTTTAAGAAATCTTCTTTGGAACAGGAATTGGCTAGTTGTTCTTCTGCGGACTGAATCTTCGCTTCAAGATCTGTCAATTCTTGTTCAATAAATTCAATGGTAAGAAGCATGATGTCAAATGAGCACTTGTTCAAGATCCTTTCAAATTTGGCTTTGAAATCCACGTTATCAGAGAACAAAGTAGGTTGCAAGGACACTCTTAGTCCTCGGGGTATTCTCTGGACCTTATGATATTCTGCTAGGGTTGTTCTGTGTAAGTCCAGTGCTTTAGCACGTCTTCTATCTTTCTCATAGTCCCTAAAGCGCACTTCTCCTGTAGAGACTGATAAGAAGTCATTAGATGCTGTGACTCGTGCCAGAATGTCAGTTGTTTCTTGTTGGTTATATGAAAAAGGTGTTGCCATTAAGAGTATTCAACCTCCCGGAAGGTGCCGGATCCAAAAATATGTAAACAGCTTAATAGATATGGTCCGCAACTCGACCTCTTGGTGCTCAGAAGAAAAAATCAATAACTGTATACAAGTAACTTCGGCACTCAAATGGTACAGAGATAATACACACAGTAATGTCACAGAACAGGGATAATACACACAGTAATGTCACAGTACAGAGATACTAAACACAGTTATGTCACAGTACAGGGATAATACACACAGTGATGTCATAGTGCAGGGATACACACAGTGATGTCACAGTACAGGGATAATACACACAGTAATGTCACAGTACAGAGATACTAAACACAGTGATGTCATAGTGCAGGGATAATACACACAGTGATGTCACAGTACAGGGATAATACACACAGTGATGTCACAGTACAGGGATGTTACAGACAGTAATGTCATAGTACAGAGATAATACACACAGTGATGTCACAGTGCAGAGATAATACTCACGGTGATGTCACAGTACAAAGATAATACACACAGTGTAGTTACGGCACAGGGATGATACAGTGATGTTATAGTGCAGAGATAATATACACAGTGATGTCACAGTACAGAGAATACACAGGATGATACAGTGATGTTATAGTGCTGAGATAATACACACAGTGATGTTACAGTACGAATATAAAACACACAGTGTTGTTACAGCACAGGGATGATACAGTGATGTTACAGTCATATGAAAAAGTTTGGGCACCCCTCTTAATCTTAATTATTTTTTTTTAAATTTGGTGTTTTTGCAACTGCTATTTCAGTGTGATATATGTAATAACTGATGGACACAGTAATATTTCAGGATTGAAATGAGGTTTATTGTACTAACTGAAAATGTGAAATATGCATTATTTCAAAATTTGACAGGTGCAAAAGTATGGGCACCTCAACAGAAAAGTGACATTAATATTTAGTAGATCCACCTTTTGCCTCTAGTCGCTTCCTGTAACTGTTAATGAGTTCCTGGATCCTGGATGAAGGTATTTTTGACCATTCCTCTTTACAAAACAATTCCAGTTCAGTTAAGTTTGATGGTCGCCGAGCATGGACAGCCCGCTTCAAAACATCCCACAGATGTTCAATGATATTCAGGTCTGGGGACTGGGATGGCCATTCCAGAACATTGTAATTGTTCCTCTGCATGAATGCCTGAGTAGATTTGGAGCGGTGTTTTGGATCATTGTCTTGCTGAAAGATCCATCCCCGGCGTAACTTCAACTTTGACACTGATTCTTGAACATTATTCTCAAGAATCTGCTGATACTGAGTGGAATCCATGCAACCCTCAACTTTAACAAGATTCCTGATGCAGTCATTGGCCACACAGCCCCAAAGCATGATGGACCCTCCCCCAAATTTGACAGTGGGTAGCAAGTGTTTTTTCTTGGAATGCTGTGTTTTTGTAGCGCCATGCATAACGCCTTGTTGTATGACCAAACAACTCAATCTTTGTTTCATCAGTCCACAGGACCTTCTTCCAAAATGAAACTGGCTTGTCCAAATGTGCTTTTGCATACCTCAGGCGACTCTGTTTGTGCCGTGAATGCAGAAACGGCTTCTTTCACATCACTCTCCCATACAGCTTCTCCTTGTGCAGTGTGTGCTGTATTGTTGACCGATGCATAGTGACACCATCTGCAGCAAGATGATGCTGCAGGTCTTCTTTGGAGATGGTCTGTGGATTGTTCTTGACTGTTCTCACCATTCTTCTTCTCTGCCTTTCTGATATTTTTGTTGGCCTGCCACTTCTGTCCTTTACAAGAACTGTCCTTGTGGTCTTCCATTTCCTTACTATGTTCCTCACAGTGGAAACTGACAGGTTAAATCTCTGAGACAACTTTTTGTATCCTTCCCCTGAACAACTATGTAGAACAATCTTTTTTTTCAGATCATTTGAGAGCTGTTTTGAGGAGCCCATGATACCACTCCTCAGAGAAGATGCAACTAGGAGAACATCTTGCAAGTGGACACCTGAAATAGCTTTTCTCATGATTGGATACACCGGGCTATGAAGTACAAAGCTCAATGAGGTTACCAAACCAATTAAGTGCTTCAGTAAGTCAGTAAAAAGTAGTTAGGAGTATTCAAATCATGAAAATCAGAAGGGTGCCCATACTTATGCACCTGTCAAATTTTGAAATAATGCATATTTCACATTTTTGGTAAGTGCAATAAACCTCATTTCAACCCTGAAATATCACTGTGTCCATCAGTTATTACATATATCACACTGAAATACCTGTTGCAAAAAAACAATTTTAAACAAAAAAAAATGAGTAAGATTAAGAGGGGTGCCCAAACGATTTCATATGACTGTATAGTGCAGAGATAATACGCACAGTGATGTCACAGAACCTTGGTAATAAACATAGCAATGCCACCAGTCATTAAAAACTACATTGCCTCTCACCTGTCTGCTCTGATGGTGAACCTTTTTTGTCATCTATTTCCCTTTTCCGCCACAGGCAATGTAAGGTCATTTCGCCTCCTGAGAAAAGAGGCTGATTTCATCTTTAGCAGCGGGCCTTTGATAAGCCGGTGGATTGGAGTGATAGTGTGGAGCTGGGAGCTAGCGGCTCTTTGTTCCACAATAGTTGTCATTTAGATGTTTAGCAGAGGACTCACTTCCAGCTGAAATTAGTGCTGACCAAGCAGTCCACCCACCTCTATGAGCCGGTCATATCACGGTCACCCCCTACTGCGATTGTGATTGTTATAGTCCTGGTTTGGGTAATGCTGTGCTTTTCTGTGCAGAATGTGACATAGGGAGCAGAGCCACATCCAAAGAATACTTTATTAAAACCTTGCAAAATGATCTCACCTTGAAAAGCCATTTGAATGTTCTCAGGTAGGGAAAGGAAAACTCCATTCCCACGTAGTCAGCATCAATATCGAATGCCAATAATTATTGTATCAAAGTGGAAAGTCAGACACTTTCATAGGACACCATGATGCTCTGGGGACAGGGGACAAGGTGTAATCATTCAGCCAATAAATTGAGAGAAGCGATATCTTGCAGTCAGTTGTGCCTTATATGATCAGTAATCTTTGGATAAAATATATCTAATTATATTTATTCCTGGATGATTATTGAGCTTTAGCAAACCCACATGTATACACCCTATTCTGAATATTTAACTTCTCTGTTACGGTACGTCCATCTGAGATAACAGCTAAAAAGGGAAATCCCGGACAGACTAAATGCAAACCGCACCATCAGGCAGAACACGTAGATACCCAGACACACTTTCAGTGGCTTAACATGCAGATCATGGGCTCCGGTGCAAAAGCTCTAATGGGGCCCCCAATTATTGCAAGCCTTTGATAACCTTAGTATTTTCATTTAGGCCAACGGGACTTTTAGGGCCCCCTAGGCTTCAGGGCCCAGATGCGATTGTTACCTTTACATTTGTCTTAGTTACACCCCTGCATACTTTAACCCCTATACAGGCATCTGGCTTTACTGCAAGGTCCAGGGGCTTGCGGCCAATAGATTTGTTGCAGTCCAGGAATAGAAAAGTCGCCAAAACAGGGTCAAAACCAAGAGGTCAGAAAAGTACAAAATAGTTAGGCTGGAGTTTTGTACAAAAACAGGCAGAGGTCAATCTGGAAAAATTAATAATACAAAGAAGGATAATAAAACGTGAACAGGGAATATAATTGGCAATCAGCAGGAGCACACAGAGGATTGAAATAGATTGCAGTACTTCCTAATTGGCTGAAGTCAGAGTTGATGACTGCAGCTGGGCAGCCATACAACACATCCACACGTTAGACTATACACACCAGCCCCACCCTTGGAGTGAACAACACAGTGGTGCCTGATGGCAGATGCAGAAGATGCAGGAGCAGACTCTGGAAATGTGATTGTCTCACTTTTATTACCATAATTTACTAGTAGAAGTACCCAGCCTCACACAGGTCTATTGGTTTAATTGTTTGTTGTCAAAAACTTTGTATACTGATACTAATCCAACATAATGGTCCTAGAGAGATGAGACCCAGTGTAAAACCATCTAAAGCGCTTGATTTACCTGAATGGCAAATTGGGGGCAGATTGCTCCAGACATTTGGCTGTAATTTACAATTTTTGCCAATTTTTGATGAATATCTCAACAATACTTTTATTATGTTTTGAATTATGAATAAGGCGGCCGTCACACACTTCAATCTTGTGAGCGATATTGTTAGGATCTCATGCACGCGCGATCGCTAACAATATCGTTCACACATCGCTGGTGAGCTGTCACACAGGCAGACTCACCAGCGATGTGGAGCAGCGAGATCGCTGGTAACTATGATACACATCGGTTACTAGGCGCCGCGCGGCGCTTAGTAACCTGACGTTTACCATAGATACCATCTCCCAGCATAGGCACTGCCGCTGGGAGATCGTTCATCGTGGTGTCACACACCACGATGATGCAGATTGATCAAGCGATTATCGCTTGATTTGAGCTCCTGCTCACATATCTGCGATCAAACAATCAACGATTTTAATTAAAGTTGATTACACGCAGCGATGCACAAACGATATCGCTTAAGCGATCAAAAAAGCAGATAGCTTAAACGATATCGTTCAAGAAATTGATGCGTGTGACGGCCGCATAGTCTAATGGCCACTTTACACACACCAACTTATCTGTCCAACTTCTGAACAGATCTCTGGTTGCAGTGAAATCATGGACACATTGTTACATTTGTACACAGCCACAAAATGTAACAATGTGTCCATGATTTCACTGCAACCAGTAAGTTGTTCAGAAGTTGGACAGATAAGTTGGTGTGTGTAAAGTGGCCTTAAAAGTCGGAATTTGTGAGCTGCAGCCTGGTGTAAAGCCATCTTAATGGGGACCTGTCAGATCGTTTTTACCACCAAACGTATAAATACCTGTCCGTGCATCTTGCTACTACTATATCCCTAACCATCCCTGTCTGACCTAAAACTGTCCTATAATGGTTTTAAAAAATGAGTTTGATACTTACATCTCCGTATGGTAATTAGTCTTCTAGACTACATATGTAGTCTAACTGGGCAGTCTCCAAGGCTGCATTTTCCCCCCCTAGATGCTGGGATCATGCCCCGGTGGGCTCAATCATTCAGTCAGGAATGCAATCATTCAGTCAGGAGCGCGCACCCAATTCAAAATTCTTGTTCCTCCTTCCGAGTATGATGTGCTGCCACCTGCACTTCATTTCTGTTCTGGTGCATTCTGGGGAATTATTGGGTGTACAGGCCGGCTTCGGAATACACACTGCGCATGCTCCAGAGCCTGTACACCAATACACCCCCCACACTGCGTAGAACCGGAAATGATGCTCGGCTGGCACATCATACTCAGAAGGAGGAACAAGAATTTTGAATTGGGTGTGCGCTCCTGACTGAATGATTGCGCTCATGACTGAATGATCGCACCCACTGGGGCGTGATCCCAGCATCGAGGGGGGGAGACCGCCTAGTCGGACTACATATGTAGTCTAACTAATTACCATATGAGATGTAAGTATCAAACTTATTTTTTACAGCCCTTACAGGATAGTTTTAGGACAGACAGGGTTAGGGATATAGTAGCAAGATGCAGGGACAGGTAGTGATAGGTTTGAAGATAAAAACCAGCTGACACAGGTTCCCTTTAAAGTGCCAGATTTACTAATATGGAAACAAACTAGTACAATCACTGTGATGTTAATTAAAGGGGTTGTCCACTACTTGGACAACCCTTTCTCATTCCCTATGTGTGCCCCCATAAAAATAAAAAAGCTTATACTCACCTCCTCTGCCGGAATGGTTCCAGCGGAGTTGTTTCGGGGCCCATATGACACGGTTATAAAATGTGGATCCCGCGATCAATCAATCAGTGCTGGCTTCTCTTTTCCGCCTTAGACATGAAAGTATTTAATAGGAAGTGAGTGACAGCTGCGCTTCTCATATCTTGGTAATTACTTAACTGTTCGAAGGCAGAAAAGAGAAGCCGGCGTTGATTGATGGAGGGATCTTCATGTTATAACAGAGTCGCTGGCACCGTGTTGGCAGCAGAGGTGAGTATAGGCTTTTTTATTTTTATGGGGCTGAATATAAGATATGGGAAGGGGTTGTCCAAATAGTGGACAACTTCTTTATTATTAGTGATTTATGATCCATTTTTTTTGGAGCGGGGGCAAATACCTTGAGGACGATAAGTCAGAGAGAGCTAAAACTGAGTCTAAAACTGCCTCTAAGGGGTTGATTTACTTATGTGCTAAGTTGGTCTAGTCATGTAACCGTGCATAATGAACATTTTTATACCCTTAGAGATTATCATTTTCCAGTGGTTTCATTAATTACAGAAGTAATACCTTACATTGAATCTATACAGAGGAAAGGGTTCTATTAATACCTGAACATAGAAAAGGCATCACAAGGACCCAGGGGAGCTAGAGCCATTAACACTGGAGGAGATAGGCTCAATACAATCCACTCCTGTCCTGTCATCTATTTACAGTATGTTGTACACGTTCTTTGTGGTCCCGTTGTAGCATCAATATATCCAGACACGTCTGTGTGATGGCGATTACATTCAGGATGAATTAAAGTGATGTATTATCCTGATCTTGGATGAAGTGACCTTATCCAGTGCGAGGTGGGATCTATTAACCTGGATTGGACTTTCAGTCCAAATGGAGCAGATGCTCCATCGTTATATCAGACTCGCTCCATTAATCATTCATATTTGACGGTGTAAAACAAATCTAACATATAGTATATATTAAAGGGGTGAGAGTGAGGGATTCTCATGTCATGGCCATGGTGGAGAGAGGTCACAAAGAGCAGCTCTCGCTCTGCTGGATGTGTCCTGACCTGTATTACACTGGCAACCTAATGATTTCAATGGGCCCGGTGTAATTGGTAAATAAATAGTAAATAATAGTACATAATATTAGACACCGAATTTCAGGTAATATATGTTTAGGGGGACACTTGAATACTGGCCCCCACTGATCCCTAGAGCTCCCGCATACCCCATGATTGGAGTGGTATTACTCATGCTTGACCATCACTCCATTCTATATCTAGGGGGCACTGATGCTCTACCACTCACTAGAGACCCACATAATTAAAGGGGTTTTCTAATACAATGACATTGATGATCTCCAAAGATCTGCTATTTCTTTGGATAGTCAGCACTATTGTGGTGCAGCCACTAGTGTTCGGAGCATTGATGTGCTCTCTGTACACTGTGTATATCCAGCCACTGCTGAAACTGATAACAGCTGATCAATAGGATGGGTGGTGTCAGATAACTACTGATTTTATGTTGATGACCATTCATAAGACTAACGTAGTGAAAACCCTCTTTAATTGAGGCAGTGTGCGATATCACTTCATTTACATAGGGGCACAGAACCCTCGTGATCGACGTGGATCCTACTAGTTGGATCCTGTGTAAATATTTTATATATTTTTTTTTCCATAAATGATAGCTCATGGTGTGGGACCCAACCGGGGAAATATGAAATTAGCTTATTGTCAAGCAGCTAAGGGAAGAGTCAGACGGCCATATAAATGGGATGAGGATTGCAACGCAATGCTCAGTCTGGCCGACGGCTCTCCCAACCCAAAAGTGACAGCTCATAGAAATACATGCTGTCATGCCTGAGTCGGAAGAGCCACGGACAGTTTGAGCACAGCATTGCAATCCTCATCCGAGTTATATGGCGTTTTGACTCTAGCATCACTAATTGTGGGGTTACACGTCCGTATATCGCGGCGATATCGGATGAACGCGACTGGGGTGCGTGATATAGTGCACGTTTCTCTGATCGCATTGTCAGTTTACACGCCGCGATATCGGGATGCAAGTCCCTCGATGTGTACGCCCACCAACCAGGAACGACCAGTTAACAGGGATGTGAATGAGTGAGTGATGCGTAGACATCGGAGTTGGGCTGTCACACGCAGCGATGCTGGTACAACGGCCTTGCGATATCGGCGAGTGAATAGCTCTGCTATTCAACTCCGATATCGTTTGGCATCGTTCCAGCATCGCGTTGTACGCTCAAAACCGTACAACGCGCACATGATATCGGGTCCAATCGCGACCCACGTGACTATTTTGTCCGGAGTTGGGTCGGAGTTGGACGCCGATATCGGATGTGTAAACCCACCCTAAGACAATAGGAATTTTTCAATCCTGTGAACCCATTTAAAGTGATCACAATACTGAAAATATTTGCAATTCACCGTTAAAAAACATACAGTATAATCTGTAAGAGGTTAAAAATCTCAAAAAGCCATTGATACTACAGTGACTTAAAGGATAAATGTCGTTTTAATTTCTATTTCATAAATCAATAGTACACATGAAAAAAAGCAATTTGGCAAGATATCTTATAACAGAAAACTGCTTCTTTCTCTGCCAGAATAGATCAGTCATATCAAAATTCTGAGTTAAAATCTGTATTCAGTGAAGACTTTCTCATTACTGAGATAGGAGGTGGCAGCTGTTACTGGTGTGATTCTACGACAACAGGAGGGGGAGGAGCTATATACAGAGGGAGGAGCTAGATGGAGAGGAAGGAGTTAGAGGCAGAGGAAGGTGTTAGGCTGCTTTCACACCACGTTTTTCAGCAATCCTCTGCTGTCCGTTGTAAATCGCACAGCAACGGATGCTCAAAATCGGATGCCATTGGATGCAATCGGTCCGATTTTTTATCGGATCTGTTTATGGCATCGGAAGAGAGCTGGGGGAGGTTTTGGGAGTGGTCTTGGAGTTTGAGCATGCTAAATAAAGAAAATCACATCCGATATCGGATCCAATTTTCCATCCGATCCGATCCTGATAGACTCCCATATTATTTTAATCGGATCGCATCGGATTCGATGTGATCCGATTTTTGCAGTCTACGATTTTGGCTGCTGCAAAAAATTGGACAGGATAACAAGGGCCAAAATTGGATCCGATGCTGTCTGATTTACAACAGACAGCGTCGAATTGAAGAAAAACGTGATGTGAAAGCAGACTTAGAGAGAGGAGCTAGAAGCAGTGGGAGGGGTTAGAGGGAGGAACTAGAGTCAGAGGAAGGCATTAGAGAGAGGAGCTAGAGGCACTGGGAGGGGATAGAGACAGAGGGAGGAACTAGAGGCAGAGAAGGAGCTCGAGGCAGAGGGAGGCATTAGAGAGAGGAGCTAGAGGCAATGGGAGGGGTTAGAGGGAAGGACTAGAGGCAGAGGAAGAAGCTAGAGTCAGAGGAAGGTGTTAGGGCTCTGAAATCGGGCGACACAACATATCGCTGCCAAACTCCCAAATTAGACGCCGCAATTGGGAGGGATTTTGACGGCGTAGTTCCAGGGCGACATATCGCCATCAACATTTCTCGCCGCGGTTGAGGCGTGTAAAGGTACCCTTAGAGAGAGGAGCTAGAGGCACTGAGAGGGGATAGAGACAGAGGAAGGAAGTAGAGGCAGAGGAAGGAGCTAGAGGCAGAGGAAGGTGTTAGAGAGAGGAGCTAGAGGCAATGCAAGGGGTTAGAGGGAGGGACTAGAGGCAGAGAAGAAGCTAGAGTCAGAGGAAGGTGTTAGGGCTCTGAAATCAGGCGACCGGGGGACGCGACATATCGCTGCCAAATTCCCAAATTACACGCCGCAATTGGGAGGGATTTTGACGACGATAGTTCCAGGGCGACATATCGCGTCAACAGGGTGACATTTCTCGCCGGGTTGAGGCGTGTAAAGTACCCTTAGAGAGAGGAGCTAGAGGCACTGGGAGGGGATAGAGACAGAGGAGAACTAGGGGCAGAGGCAGAGCTAGAGCAGAGGAAGTGTAAGAGAGGAGCTAGAGCATGCAAGGGTTAGAGGGAGGACTAGGCAGAGAAGAAGCTAGCGTCAGAGGAAGGTGTTAGAGTGCTGAAACAGGCGACGGGCGACGCGATGTATGCTGCAATTCCAATTACACGCCGCAATTGGGAGGATTTGATGGCGATAGCTCAGGCGACATATCGCCGTCAACATTCTCGCCGTGTTAGGATGTAAAGTACCTTAGAGAGAGGAGCTAGAGGCACTGGAGGGATAGAGACACAGGAGAACTAGAGGCAGAGGAAGGAGCTAGAGGCAGAAGAAGGTGTTAGAAGAGGAGCTAGAGGCAATGGGAGGGGATAGAGACAGAGGGAGGAATAGAGGCAGGAAGGAGCTAGAGGCAGAGGGAGATGTTAGAGAGAGGAGCTAGAGGCAATGGGAGGGGTTAGAGGGAGGAACTAGAGGCAGAGGAAGGTGTTAGAGAGAGGAGCTAGAGGCACTTAAACGGGATAGAGGCAGAGGTAGGAGCTAGAGGCAGAGAGATAGAGGAGTTATAGGCAGAGCTCTGCCCCTCCTCCCTCTTATATCTACAAAGAATCTCATCAGTAACAGTATTCTGTGTATCAGTACTATTGATTAGCGAGCACTACCATGTTCGAGTTTTAGTACTCTTAAAGAGCAGTAGGGTGCTCAGATGAGCGCGACTCGAGAACCCAAGAGTATAATGATGTCAATGGAGAACTAAAGCTTTCTTCCACAAGATCTTCCAGAAAAAATGCTTGAGTTTCCCTTTGACTTCCATTAAACACGGTACTTGAGTATGCATCCAAGTATCTATCCAAGCGCCCAACTGCTCATTACAGGTACTGAGCACCCTGGCATGCTAGTGCTCACTCATCAATAGCTCAGGTCAGGTGACCCAGTGATCGGTCCGGTCCAAGCACCGTCCACCTAGACAGATTGTGGGAAACTGAACCAAGTGACAAACCAATTATAAACTGCCTAAGAAAATGAGCTCATTATCAGATTTTCCATTAACTCATTCTGCAGTAATAGGCCGATCAACAAAGAGGCTGTAGGAGACAAACAGAGAAACAGTTTTAATGAAACTCAATTTAAAATATGATTTTTAGCCCAAAATAAATGCATTAAAGTAAAAAAAAAAAAAAAAAAATGCCACCGAAGGTGTCCATATCATATATCATGAATATGCAAAGGAGAAATGTAACAGTTATCTCCTCATGTCATAATGGTGGGACCCTAATAAAATGCTTCTACAAGCTCAGCATCTCCTTGTGGGAGGTGATTGGTTGAAATATAAGATGTGCATTCTCTTTTCTAGGTTGTCAGCTAATGATTCTTCTGGATCAAGTGAGAACAAGTCACAGTTTTTCAAGACAATCAATGCTCGATGTGCAAAAATGGTAACAATGAATATTAAGTATTAAAAATAATAAACGTTTTCTTGAATGGGAAATATTTTAATAAGCCTCTCTCTCATTCACTATCAATTTATTTTCTATGAGGAACCTTTTAATCATCACAGAGATTTTTTACCAAAAGCGGAGTGAGATTTTGGATTCTGTACTGTAAGAGCAGTGAGATTATGGATTCTTTACTGTACGAGCAGTAAACATGGATTCTTTACTGTAAGAGCAAGAGATTGGATTCTTTACTGTAAGAGCAGTGAGATTATGGATTATTTACTGTAAGAGCAGTGAGATTATGGATTTTTACTGTAAGAGTATAAAATTTCTTACTGTAAGAGCAGTGAGATTATGGATTCTTTACTGTAAGAGCAGTGAGATTATGGATTATTTACTGTAAAAGCAGTGAGATTACGGATTCTTTACTGTAAGAACAGGAAAATTATGAATTCTTTACTGTACGAGCAGAGTGAGATTATGGATTCTTTACTGTAAGAAGCAATGAGATTAATGGTTTCTTTACTGTAAGAGCAGTGAGATTATGGATTCTTTACTGTAATAGCAGCGAGATTATGGATTCTGTACTGTAAGAGCAATGAGACTGTGGATTCTTTACTGTAAAGGCCCCTTTACACACTGAGACTTTCTAGCTATCCCACCAGCGATCCGACCTGGCCAGGATCGCTGGAAAGTCTCTCTGCAGTCGCTGGTGAGCTGTCAAACAGGCAGACTCACCAGCGACCAGTGGACCAGTGACATCGCTGTTAACCAAGTTAAACACCGGGTAACTAAGCAGCGCACACTGCTTAGTTACCCGGTATTTACCCTGGTTACTAGCGTCCTCCCACTTACAGGCTTGGTTAAGGAGGAGGACACTGGAACCAGGATAAAGACCGGGTAACTAAGCAGCGCGCACTGCTTAGTTACCCAGTGTTTACCCTGGTTACCAGTGCCCAGCGTCTAATGTGTGGCGCTGGTCACTGGTGGTGAGGTTGCTGGTCGTTGGTCTCTCCTGTCACACACCGATGTGTGCTGACCAGCAGGAGACCAAGGACCAAAAAATGGTCCTGAACGATGTGCAGCAATCGGCAACCTCACAGCAGGGCCTGATCTCTGCTACGTGTCACACACTGTGACATCGCTGGAGAGGTCGCTGTTACGTCCCAAAACCTGTGACTGTTTCAGCGACATCACTAGTGATGTTGTAGTGTGTGAAGTACCCCTAAGAGCAGTAAGACTATGCACTCTTTACTGTAAAAGCAGTGAGAACATGGATTTTTCACTGTAAAAGCAGGGAGACTATGGATTTTTTACTGTAAAATCAGTGATATTATGGATCTTTACTATAAGAGCAGGGAGACTATGGATTCTTTACTGTAAGAGCAGTGAGATTATGGATTCTTTACTGTAAGAGCAGTGAGACTGTGGATTTTTTTTACTGTGAGAGTAGAGAGACTATGGATTCTTTACTGTAAAAGCAGTGATATTATGGATTCTTTACTATAAGAGCAGTGAGAATATGGATTCTTTACTGTAAGAGCAGTGAGATTATAGATTTACTGTAAGAGTAGTGAGACTGCGGATTTTTTTACTGAACTAGAGGCTGGAACTCTCTGCACATGACATGACGGTTGATTCAATAGCAAATACAAGGAGAGCCTGGATTTCTTCCTTCAAAAATGTAATATTACAAGTTATGGTACCTTTACACGCCTCTACAGAAGGTTAGAAACAACCGGGTGTCGGAGACAAATGTATCTTGCACCGTCAAAACAACCCGAGGTAGCGGCGTGTAAACTAGGTTGTTGCCACCCGTTACTTTCGGCACCTGTTTCAGAGCAGTGCTCTAAAGCAGGTTGGTTTCAACCCGATGGTAGCGGCGTCTAAACACGGTAGGGTAAGGTTTTTTCGTCACCTGGTTAACTCCCTGGGGTGTGACACAGCCTCGGGAAACCGCCCCCTTCAGCGATCATTGGTGGAAGCTCCTGCGTTACGATTGGTTGTCGCTGCACAGGGCGGCATATTTAAGGAGCTGACCACTCACACTACACAATTGCAATAGCATCATGTATTACTCATCCTTCCTGCGCTGCTGGCCAATCATGATACTATTGCATTGTCCAATCACCGTACGAGCGTCTCGTAATCCACAATTCTGGCACGCCTATGTGTTGTCCCTGCTGCCCAGGTCCTCCCATATTTCCTTCTGTAGCGGCGTGTAAATGAGGGAAGGTGCTCTACAGAAGGTAACCTACAGCACCCGCGGTGCCTCCAGAGATAGATTAAACCTTCTGTAGAGCACCTTGTAGCGGCGTGTAAAGGTGGTATCGGTACCGTTAGCAACCGTTGGAACGTGCTCGTGCACGTGAGACACCCGGTTGTTTCTAACCTTCCGTAGCGGCATGTAAAGGTACCATTTTGGATACTAGATTATGGCATTGGTCGCTGATCCAGGAAACTACTCTAATTATTGTATTTGGGGTCATAAAAGAATATTTTCCCCTAATATGAGACAATTACATCTGCCTCATGCAGTTTTTGCCTTCCTCTTGATCATAATGTAAGGCTACATTCACACGTGGCGTACTGGCCGCGTATTCCTACATTTACGCAGCGCTTTTTAGTGCTAGCATGAATGCAGTGATACGCAATGCTGGAAATGCATTCCAACAAAAGCTATGTCTTTTGCTGAAATATGTTCAGACGCCGCATATTCTGGCATCTTTTTGTGGATGTGCTTTCACTGCAAAGCGCATTTGCAAAAACAATGACCATGTCAATTCTTTGCGCCTTTTACGGTGCGCTTTTCCCATAGGCCACATTATAAAATGGGCACGCCGTAACAAGTGCGACATCTGAATGCAGTTGCGCTTTTTTGGGCAGAAACGTTCAACGTGCATAGATAAGGCTGCGCTCACACGTGGCTCATTTTCTGCGTAGACTATAGTTTGAACTTGATGGACTTACAGTATGTCTTCTTCCAACCTTAAAACTATGGAACTGTTGTGAATAATGAATATTCTCTGTGCCAGTGAATCTCACTTGTGGTTGGAACGACCTGTGGAGACAGCGGTGATGCTAAGCGTGATGGGCGTACGTTCAATGATGCTGAACCAGTGGCATACGCCTCTAGAGCAGAACGCCAAAAGACTGGCCTTCCTTTCAGAAAGTAAGTGATCCTATAGACAACCACCTCTTTCACTATATATATTTAATTATTACAGCTCTTATTTAGCTTTAAAACTTATTTCTTTGTCAGATTTGCTAGATCTTGGAAAACAACAGGACATACAGTACATAAGCCAGCGAAAACTGGGGAGCAACACTGATACCAAAGTGAGGGGTAAGTGCAAGCGCTGCGGCAAATGATATTGAATTATTCACAACAATAGAGTACATTTTCATGTCTTAGGGTATGTCACACTGGTGAAAGACAAAGAAAAGCTGAATGTCTTTTTTCTAAAGCGGCTACACCAGTGATTTTGCAGGAATCTTTGCTCAATAATTTCAAGTATATAGAGTGGACAACTTCCAGACAAAGCTGCCAGCAGAATGAACATGTAAGGCGGCTTCACACCACGTATTATCTGGTTCAGGGCTGCCCAGTGTGAACCAGACAGCCCCAGACCCATTTTGGACACAATGTAGCCCTATGGTGCCGGATAGGGCCGATGGCAATGATTTGCCATCCAGTTTTGTCCCTGTCCGCAGCATCAGGCTGCATTTGATTTTTGCCCCGGACACAAAATCGGAGCTTGCAGCATTTTGTGTCCAGGGCAAAAAGTTTAAACCGATAACCGGATCCACCGCGATCCTGCGCCCAATAACATGGGAGTCTATGGGCGCCAGATCGTGCGGACCACAGAAATCTGTACCGGTTCCCGGACGCCGGGTGCTGAAGCTCAGCGCTGCTGGAGCTGAACTTCAGCACCTGGATAAGCTCCCCCTAGATTTGAGAACCACGGCTAGCTCCCGCTAGCCGCGATCTTGAAATTTCAGGACGTAACAGTGGCAGCAGCCGTGCAGTCCTGAATTCAACAGAAAGCAGAATCAGAGGGCATATTTGCCCTCCGGTTCTGTTCTGTCCGGAGCTGTCAGGCTTGTCCAGTGCATCCATCAAAAACACCAGACACACGCCTGTACAGCTACCAAACCGCTTCAAGGTTTCCAAACTCTGAAGTGGTTAAAAGAAGTGACCTAAGCCAGAACAAGTGCACAACAATGTTGGTTTGACATTGCTGTGCATCATGTTTATTTTTTCTGCCGTTTTTTCATAGGATTCCAGGATGGCATCAGCATCCAAAAAATATTGAGTGCACACATCCTTAGTATTCATCCACACTGGACTATTCTGTTGTCTTCTTCGTGAAGTCGCTATGCCGGTGATTTTGCGCACATCTTGCCTATTCTTTCAAGTATGTAGAGTGGACGACTTCCAGACAAAGCCACCCAAAGAATGCACTGTTACTTCAATTAACCGCTTCAAGGTTTCCGAACTCTGAAGTGGGTAAAAGAAGTGACATAAGCCAGAACATGTGCACAGCAATGTCGGTTTGCAGTTGCTGTGCATTGTGCTCATTTTGTGGCATTTTTTTCTTACAGATTGTAGGTGGAATCATCATCCAAAACTCATTAAGTGCACATATCCTTAGTGTTCATCTATACTGGACTTTTTGCAATACGCCAGCATGTAGTAAATGTATATGTTAACCAATGATGATATGGAAATCTTTGCTGTGTTTTGATTTCATTTATCAGCATCATCTACTTCTGCTCTTATTGAGCTTTATAGGCTACATTGCACCAAGTGTTAATAATGAGGACGCCACAAATTAGAGCTCACTGTTCTTGTATCATCCAATCAGAGCTCAGCTTTCATGTCTTCTGCTGTTTTGGGTAAATGAAAGCCTCATTGTTATTGGTCCCTATGGCCACTTTTTGTGTCTCAATGAATGATCTGATTTATTGTAACTGTTTATGTTTTATTATTTTGCTCTAGAAGACAACAGGATGAAGCTGAGCAGAGCCCCCGGGACTCAAGACTTCTCTTTGAAGACCTCTCCTCTTATAGCTATGTATTGTACGGTCTACCCAATCTGGTGGTGATGTGAGCTCCTGTACACAGACATATATGATCTCGGGGGCAGAGGTCTTCACTTTTGTGAATGAACAATCTATGTGATCGTTCCATGGACTGAGCCCAGGGCTGCTCTCAATTACTGCACTTCTAACCCAATAATTTAATATTCACTTAGCACATTTGCTGTTATTTATAGCAGTGCACTAAATTAGGCATGGAAAAAAACAAATAAATCATCTGGAAGATAAATTGTGTTTGCAGTTTTAGTACCATGTATGGGGTGTAATGGAGGCAGAATGCTGTGTTCTGCCTCCTAGTGTCTGCGTCTTTTTATCTGTTAGAAGAATCATTGACCTCAAACTGTGCAACGTTTAGGGGAAAGAAAAATGGCCTAATGGATAATATGATCATTACATAATATTCACAGTCATTAATTCATAAGCATGTGAAGTTAACCCTTTCCCTTACATGCACCCTGATACTCCGCGTAAGCTCTTGTACCTTGAATGGACCACAGAAACCTTTAGAGGGGTTGTCCTATCTCCGACATCATCGTCATGTCCATGAATGTGGTCCCACCTTGTATTGGCCCATATTGATTATTTTTACGGTAGTCTGGATATGAGCCTTGATTGGGACCTTGTCATAATCTTTTATATTATAAAGCTTAAAATAACATATGTAAACATGCATTCACTGTTTCTTGACCATCAGCAGTGATAATAAAAGGGGATTTTCACATATAGCTACTTCCTACATGACCTATTGGGGTATATTGTGTTATAGCACCACTTAGGCTTCCTGTCATGATTTCTCTGTGCAGTGTATATCACAATCAATGAGAGGTATTGCTGTGTTTGGTATATGGTGTGATGAGCTGTCAGTAAGCGGATTGACAACGCAGTCCTTCATTTTTGTTCTGGGAGGTGCTGGGTTGCTCAGGTGTTCCATCTTCCTGTGATGGCTCTGCTGTTTTACTGAGCAACATCTCACAGAACTCTGCTAATCATATATTTTTTGTGAAGTGCTGTGTGGTCTGCATTCCTGTGTTTTCCTTGTTCTGATCTCTGTTATCTGACCCCAGACTGTTGCTTGATTTTCCTTTTGTCTGTTCCCTCTACTTGTTGTGATCTCCTGGTATTTTGAACTCTGGACCGTGAGCTGAATATCCCTCTGTTGACTCCCTGAATCCTCTTTGTGTTCTCTTGGAAACCTAACCCTGGAACATTTCATTATTTCATCTCTGTCTACTGCCTGAATAATACGAGCTCTCCTGGAATCTGACCTGATTACCTGACTTCCCTGCTGTCTATACTCCGGTAGGTAGAGACTGTATCAAACACTAGCTCAGAGGTCCCCAACTCCAGGCCTCGAGGGCCGCCAACAGTGCAGGTTTTCAGGATTTCCTTAGTATTGCACGGGTGTTAATGTGATCATTTGCACAGGTAATGATTCCAGCCCCTGTGCAATACTAAGGAAATCCTGCAAACCTGCACTGTTGGCGGCCCTTGAGGCCTGGAATTGGGGACCCCTGCACTAGCTGTAAGTAGTGACCAGCGGCACATTCACCATAGTTATTAGTAGTTACTAGCGTCACACTCCTAGTTCATAATCCTTCATAAAAGTGCCTAGGACAAAAGCAGCTTTCACACTGATGAACCTGGTCTGTCTGTGTATTTACACGACCAACTAAATAATGAACATCCAACATTCATGGTCCGAGTCGGGGCCACAATTTCCAGACCGGCCGTAGGTCTCCTGGTGCATGTGAGGCTGTTTAATTCAAGTCAGAAGATCAGCACCTGGTCCAGACATCACAGACCTCGAAACACTGACATGTGAGCGCAGCCTAAAGCTTTTTCCTCTGTGGCCATAACTGATCTCCGGGGGTCGATTTCAGAGGCCGGATTCATGGCATTTAGCGGATCACCAATTGAAGTTTAAAGCAGTTTTCATGGTGAGCCAAACCATTTAGGAAAATCATCCACACACTTTAATTAGCTTGCAAAGTATCTTACATGTGACGAGTTTCTAAAAGAAATCATTTCTCTCCGAGTACAAAGTTTAATCTGTTAATCTGTTCTTGCCGGCGATTGATGGAGTCCTTATCACCTTCCATCTCTCTGCCGTCCAATCTCATGATCAGGAGCCAACAAAGGTTTCTGTTACTTTATCCTCCGCACTGTCATTTCCACTTTATAACATTTGGAGATTTTATAGTGTTTAAGCTCTGCTAAATCCAAACCTCTGACTCCCTGTATGATGTCGGCCTGTGCGCTGACACACATGATACAGATCAGACACGCTTGTTCTGGTTGTTGTTTTAGCAGTCTCCAAATATCTTACAAATCGCGCTGTCACTAATTACACTGCTTTTACAGAAAAGAGGATTAGTGTTCAGGTCAAGACAGTAAACACCCATTAATGTATTATTATGTCCCTGCCAGAAATATGCTCCCATTATGTAAGATGTTATATTAACTTGGAGGAGAACATGAAGTAAGGCCCTGATTCATTAAGGTACTTACAACAGAAAAACGTAAAAAGTGGCATTTATTACGCGCAATGAGAAGTTACACAAACATTTTGCAACTGCAGCTTTACGCCATCTCAAGCCAATTCAGTCAAAATGAGTGGATTTGGGGGCAGGACGGGGCATGGCTGAGCCCATCTGATTCATCAAATTGTACACCACTTTGGAGGCTTAAATTCCGACAGACATATACTCCAGTCCCTGACTGCAGTAACATTTCTGGCACACAGTGCTTATAAACATGGCCTGCTTTAGGCATGTGCAAATGGTGCGATCGCCAGCTCTGCTTCAGTGGGGAAGCCAAGGAGTTAGCGATGCTACCTTCAGTTTCAGCTGTATCAGCACTCACATCACACTGATACAGATAGGCTCTGCGACAAAGCAGACAGACTTGATCTCCCTATCCTGCCGCAGTCTGTTTTATAGATTGCAGGTCTCTGTAAACCCACAGTCTATAAGATATGCCTAATTCATTAAGTTGTGCTTCTCTTAACGAATTAGCCATATTTATATGCTAAATGTCTAATTTTTTTCATATCTCCTTATCAATATTGCTGTTCCACATTCCTTTAAAATCAAAATGGACTTAGTATTTCAGAGTGCAGCTGCCTTTTTGTTACAATGTATTTTGAAGCCAGAAGTTACTACACAAGAGCTCAATGCATCTCTATGAGATCCAGAATAAGGCCAGAACAAGGCTCCCATAGAAATGTATTAAGTTGCGACCCCCGTCATGCCCCATAAACACTGGATCTGCTGACAGTTCACAAATCACCAGAGATCAACTGGAGCTGCGGTGATAGAAGATGAAGCCACCAGAAAGTGAGTGTAAGATCGGGGGCTTATATTTAAAGCACCACTCCAGGATTGCAGTAAAAAAAAACTTGCTGGAGTGATGCTTTTGTGGGACCCCAGGGTTTGGGTGCCACAATGTCATTATCTCCCTTGGGGGTAGTGTCATACCTGAGAGCAACAGAGGTATCAACACCAGGCAAAACCAAAGCACACAACACCTGCCTCAAGGTCTGAAGGGAGAGCTCTAAAACCCAGGTTCAGGGCAGCTCCCCTATAAATTCTAGTCTGGGGCAGAGTTAGTTAGTTCAGTTCCTTGGAGGACTGAGGAAGACATCCTGTAGACTTGAGCAGTGCTAAGCTCGCCCCAGGATAGCTAAAGCCTAGCTAGAGGGACCCATAGGCAAGGGTCTGAGGAAGTCGAGGAGAGCCTGGAGAGTGGAGCATTGTCGAGCTCACCCCAGAGGTAGAGAGAGCCAAGAACCGGACACCGGAGTCCAAGGCTGTGCAGGGCCTAACATCCCGGCAGCCAACAACGGAGGGTGGGGGATTCGAAGTCCCCCAGCCACACAAAGTTCCGGCAGGCACAGCAGCGTGAAGAGCCCAGGAGCAGCCATCACAGAAGTGGGGCTGGAGAAGGACTCGAGCTACCTGCCATACCGGCACAACGCAGGAGAGAGGGCCACAACTCAGCTTAAGCAGCAGCAGGGACCCGCTAAGAGAGAGCACAGCAGGGAGGCCTCAGAACTTGCCGGGTGAGGAGAACACCAAGTTGCTCCCAGGTTGCACGGACTCCCAGTAATATCATCTGTCCTTGTACCAGTATCACCAGTAAAGGACCCGAGGAACCAACAAACCGTGAGTCTGTCTGTTACTTCGCGCCCTCCATCCTGCACCCTACACCCTTTTAACATCCACTGCCCTGGGGATCCGCTCCACCCGTGGAGAGCCACTACATCCCAACTGCCCGTCCATCGTCCCAGAGGTTCTGCAGCAGAGGCCGCTACTCCTAGCCACAAACCTCAGGTGACATGACGAATAATCCTCCCTTTAAACCACCCTATTCCTATATTTTCCCAAGAACTCTTTGACGCTGAACGCAGGGTCACGGAGCTGGGTCTCGCCCCCTGTGACTCCCCAGAAGCACCAAAGCCCGGTTCCGAGTACCCCACAGCCCTGGGGCCCATCACTTGCCTTGCCTTTACCCAAAACAAGCATCTCTGAATAGGTTGAGATTGCCATCCTCTTAATAAGCCATTGACCCCCAGAGAATCTTGTTGGCAGTCACTGATATAATGGTTTGTTTCTCTCAACGTCTGTAAAAAGAGAAGAAGCCTACAATTGATGAGTATGAATGCAAGATTGATAATGATTAGTAGTAATAATATTAACCTATAATGCGACTTTTCGACTACTTGCATGTATTTTAAGGAAAATGACCGATCTGTGACTTCAGTCTAGGAATTGCTGAAGTGACATGGAGAATACTCTCAGTGAGATAATGAATTTATATGCCCTTTAAAGCATCATTTCCTTTTCTAACCCGCAGACTGCACGGTATGAGACAGCAATGACTGATATAACAAAACCCTGACAGTTTATTAAGATGAGACTACATCCTGCAAGTATGAGATCGTTTCCCTCACTCAGCGGTCATTGCTTAGATTTACTTGTCATTGAATGTCTTTGTTGGAAAAATAAAATTAAAATTATATATACACACGCATATCTGTTTAAAATGGTCGTTCTGCCATAAAAAAATCTTGTATGAAAGATCTCTACCAACTTGAGGGATATTTAAAAAGGTGAAAACTTTATTAAATTTCTTTAAAATAGTGTGAAACCCATTACAAAAGGTACAAATATAAATACAATTATTCTGAACCATGAAAGGATCATATCATATCAAGGACAATGCATAGAATGTTGCATTACTGTTATGTTTGATTCTTTTCTCAGACACTTTTGGCTTTTCTTACAAGATAAAAATAAAAAATACATTTATGGTATTCTTATATAGTGGTCAGTTGATGTCTCATTGACCCCTATAGGTAATAAACAATGGGGTATTTTTTATCTCGATAGTGCAGAGTCAAACAAATTTTATTATACAGTATAATCAAACTTAACTCAACAAAAACTGGAGAGAAGTTGACGTCCTTGTGCCTTTCAGGATAGGTCCAGATATGTGAACATTAAAATAAGGAATATTACTCCAGGCTTGACGCGTTTCGCCTCTATATTTTGGAAGAGGCTCATCAGAAGAAAAAGGAGCTGGCATACACAGTCTGCCTGTCACTGGAGTCTCGAGGGTAAGGTTATAGATTATGGACCTCACGAGAAACGTTCTCAATCGAAACACTGGGATTTGGATGCCTGTTGCTTTTGTCCCAGGTGACTACGTACTCCAGACCAGGATATTATATCCCAAGTGATAAATGGGAAAATAGAAGTATCCTGACAACATAAAGGCAGATAGTCATCATCATCAGGTTAGGAGCTGGCTTTCATAACCATTATATCCAGTGCAAACAGAGTCCTGGCTGGAGTCTAAAATAAGGAATATTACTCCAGGCTTGACGCGTTTCGCCTCTTATATTTTGGAAGAGGCTCATCAGAAGAAAAAGGAGTTGGCATACACAGTCTGCCTGTCATTGAATGTCTTTGTTGGAAAAATAAAATTAAAATTATATATACACACGCATATCTGTTTAAAATGGTCGTTCTGCCATAAAAAAAATCTTAAAACAACCTATATCATGAAAAAGGAAAAAAAAACCTTGTTATCTTTACCCCACTGCTCCTTTTCCTAAGGGTACCGTCACACGTGGCGACGGTACTGCCGATTTGTTAGGTGATGTAGGGGCGTGGCCTATTGGCACCGATATCGCCCCTACATCGCCTAATGTAATTAGGGGGGGCGGCGATGTTGGCGGGGCACCAAAAACGTGCGCACTCCCCCCAGTTGCTGCCGACATCTCCGGTAAGGTGGCACCGTGTGATGGGCCCCTAAGCCTTCCAGTCCCCCATTTTAAGGGCTGTCATACTGTAGAGGGATCAGCTTTATTCACATATGCTCAAGGAAAGACTATAAGCAATGGGATGAAACTGAATTGGAGGAGACACAGATTAGATATTAGAGAAACCTTTTTCTGGGGTGATTTAGTGAAACCTGCTTTGAGCAGAAGGTTGGACCACATGACCCAGGAGGTGCGTTCCAACTCTACCATTGTATGATTCTATGTACTTTCCAGCAGCTGTTGGTTGTCGTTGCAGCCAATCACTGGTTAGTTATGTCACTAGACAGCCAATGAACATCTCCTGAGAAATCTAGAGAACTCATGTCCTGTCTAGCAACCAATCAGTGATTGGAAGTACACTGAAATAGTGAGACCAGAGTCCCAGTGGCAGGAGATCAGTGAGAGGACATTTTTAATGGCTGGACGACCTCTTGGCTCCAAAGTATTTTTTCATCTTTTTCACATTTATTTTTTCCTCCCTGATTTCCAATCTTTGTTGGGTGGAATACAATGTATTCTGTATTCAGTATGATTATGGGAATACCAAATTTCAGACCCATTTTGGTTTTTGCTGCCGGCAGATGCTAACTACGTAACTGTTGAGTCCTGCAATGATCTTCTCTGCCTCGGGCTGCGATTCTTCGGCTCCTGGTGACGTCATGTCCACAGAGTAGTTTCTTTGCTTCTGCTTTGCACTGTTGCCAAAGCTTTGCTGACAATATCTTGCTGATTTTCTGCTGTATAACTGTGGGGAGCTAGGTATCACTCAGCATGACGTCCTGTCAACAGAGCAGACCAGAAAAGAAAGATCTACTCTGTTGACATGAGGTCAATGGAAACAGAAGAATCGTTGCCTGAGCCAAAAAAGATTGAATATTACCCATGCCCCTTTTCACTAAATGTATTTATAAACAGTAAATGATTATGTTTAAGTCCTGGAAATGATAAAATTGCAGAAAGCGTGTAGGTCTGGGCGACTATCTATTCTCCTCATGAAGGGGAATCTGCCTGCTGACATAATGAGACTGATGAGGAGACTTATAGCCGCAATGCTCCTCTGGGAAATATGCAAATTGTCACTTCAGTGAGGAAGTGAAAAACTCTAATGCCACTCAATACAATCCTTAAAGTCATAATCGACTCTTTAACAAGCCTTTTAATATGACTTAAGGCCCAGTTCCGCGGTACAAGATTGTGAACGATATACCTGAAACGTCACGGGTTTGGAGTCGTTCAAGCGACATCGTTACTACTTCGCTGCGTGTGACACCTAGATTCAATTACGATAAATCGTTGGATTGTCGATCGCAGATTTAAGAACATGTTCTCAAATGAGACGATCTTCGATCAGCCAACCTGCTGCATCGTTGTGTGTGACACGCGATAACGATGTCGTTAATGACTTCCCCTATGCACAACAGTGAAGAAGTATCGTTCGCTGGGTTGTGTGAACGATACCTGCTCACCACATCGTTGGTGCGTCGTTCACGATATCTATAAGTGTGACAGCTCACCAACGATGTCAAAACGATGTCCTAACGACCTCGCGCCCCTAAGATCGTTAGTGATATTATTTCAACATTGCAGCGTGTAACTGTACCTTTATGATTTGTGCCAGATCAGAACCCCAAACTGCAGACACTTCGTTTTGGGGTGAATGCCCCTCATCAGTGCAGTGTGTGGGAATTCTGATCTGGCTGTATGAGAGGCTGAGAGGAGGTCTGGGGGAACAGCTATTCTCCTTGTGGAGAATATGGGTGGAATGGGTTGTATGTGTGGAATACAGTGTATAAGCCGACCCGTGTATAAGCCGACCCCCCTACTTTTGCCCCCAAAAACTGGGAAAACTTATTGACTCGCGTATAAGCCGAGGGTGGACTCCAGCACAGGTATACAACCCCAGCAGTGAGGTATACAGCAGCCTCCCCAGTGGTAGTATACAGCAGCAGCCCCAGTGGTAGTATACAGCAGCCCCAGAGGTATATACAGCCCCAGAGGTATATGCAGCCCCAGAGGTATATGCAGCCCCATATGCAGCCCCAGAGGTATATGCAGCCCCAGAGGTATATGCAGCCCCATATGCAGCCCCAGAGGTATATGCAGCCCCAGAGGTATATGCAGCCCCAGAGGTATATGCAGCCCCAGAGGTATATGCAGCCCCAGAGGTATATGCAGCCCCAGAGGTATATGCAGCCCCATATGCAGCCCCAGAGGTATATGCAGCCCCAGAGGTATATGCAGCCCCATATGCAGCCCCAGAGGTATATGCAGCCCCAGAGGTATATGCAGCCCCAGAGGTATATGCAGCCCCAGAGGTATATACAGCCCCAGAGGTATATGCAGCCCCATATGCAGCCCCATATGCAGCCCCAGAGGTATATACAGCAGCAGCAGCCCCAGGGCTGTATACAGCCGCAGCCCCAGGGCTGTATACAGCAGCAGCCCCAGGGCTGTATACAGCCGCAGCCCCAGGGCTGTATACAGCCGCAGCCCCAGGGCTGTATACAGCCGCAGCCCGGAGGTATACAGGCCCCCCATCAAGTTCCAGGGCCCCCCCCCTTGCGCGCCAGCCTGTAAAGGAAAATCATACTTACCAGTGTCCAGTTGCGCCGTCCGCAGCTGCCGACATGACGATCCCGGGCTCCATTCAGCGTCTTCTGGCGGCTTCCCGTGGTCGCGGGCAATGACGTCATTGCCCGCGACTACAGGAAATGCGGAAGACGCTGAATGGAGCCCGGGATCGTCATGTCGGCAGCTGCGGACGGCGCGACTGGACACTGGTGAGTATGATTTTCCTTTACAGGCTGGCGCGCAAGGGGGGGGGGGCCCTGGAACTTGATGGGGGGCCTGTATACCTCCGGGGCTGCTGCGGTATTTTTTTATTTTTTTTATATACTCGCGTATAAGCCGAGGGGGGACTTTTCAGCCCAAATTTTGGGCTGAAAAACTCGGCTTATACGCGAGTATATACGGTATTCTGTATGATTATGGCAAATCCAATTTTCAGACCCATTTTGTTTTTTGTTGCCAAAATTTGAGACCCATCATTTATTAGGATGGGCCTTCAATGTATGATGTCGGCAGGCAGATTCCTCTCCATGAGAATAGTTGTTCCCCCAGACCTCGTCTTGGCCTCTCATACAGCCAGATCAGAATTCCCACACACTGCACTGATGAGGGGCAGTCACCCTGAAATTCAGCTTCTGCAGTTTGGGGTTCTGATCTGGCCCAAATCCTAAGTCATATTAAAAGGCTTGTTAGAGAGTCTATTATGACTTTAAGGATTGCTACCCTTATTGGGTGGCATTATAGTTTTTCACTTCCTCACTGAAGTGACAATTTGCATAAAGCTTGCAAAAATATAAGCAAATTTTGCATTTCATCTCTATTAAAAATCCACTCCATTGTCAAGGACGGAGTGATTTGTAATGTCAAGGTTTGCTGCTCATTGGCTAGATTACCATTGACTTCTGCTGTCTCATTTGTGGCTGGTTTTAAGCAGTCCTCATCCAGCCAGCTCCAGTGGTCTGTGCTCTCCCGATGTTTCTGAGGCAAAACTAGCTTGCAGCATCAGAGAGTGCATAGTCCTGGCCAGTGGTAGAACCAGGCAGCTGGTCTGAACGCTCAATCGGGAGCACACCTGCAGCTGTGCCAAGCAGGAAGCTGGGAGGCTGGGGAGTGTAGCACTGCTGAAGATCAAGATGAGACAACTCCTTTAAAGATTTTATGCATAGAATCAAGTTATTGGGGATGCCTGTGTTAAGGCTCTCCCATTAATTACATATCAAATTATATGTAAATTCCAAGTCCTAGATATTGCTATCTAGTAATAAGAAAAAATGTAAGAGCTCACCATAACTGGAATATTTGTGCTTGTTTTTACCATCCGCAGGCACCTACTGGTGCATTAACTCTGGAGTGCTCGATTCCACTCAGGCTCATGCAGTTGGCTTACAACAAGGAGGAAATGGAATAATCCGGCAAAACCAGGTGTATTAAAAAGATTTCTTCTTTATTAAGACATCTTTAAAAAGGTAATAAATTGGTCTGCAAGATCTTAAGGCAGTCTCTCTGTTATGTTTTTTTTTTTTAAAGATGTCTCAATAAAGAAGAAATCTTTTTAATACACCTGGATGTGCTGGATTATTCCATTTCCTCCTAGATATTGCTATCCCCAGAGCCAATGTGTCTCAGGTAACCGAGCTCTAAGAACTATACAAACAATAGAAAATGAGGGAACAGCTTGACAGTGGTCCAGCCAACATTCTCCATCACAGCCTCCACCAAGAACCTATCAACCTCTGGAGACTGTTAGCTTTGGGTCACTACCTGTTACATCAATGTAACCTGAGGAATCGGTGAGCTGCAAATCTCAAGACAGATTTCAGTGCAGGAAGCAAAATGGCGTGTTATGGGCTCACCTGGTGAGGCGGATTCTCTAATCAGTAGATCAGCGTATTCACCAGAGGTAATGCCAAAGCAAAACTGATGCCTTATAAATCAGGAATAACTAGTAGACCAGGGTAAGCCAACAGCAGATGGGCAAGCAAAGCTGGAAGTACTAGATGCAGCTCTGCCAGATGTGCAGATTTAGCAGGAAAACAGGGATGTGGAAGTAAAATGATATTTTGCAATAGGTGTGATGTTACACATGCAGGGAGATGAAATATGTATGTGTGGGCTGCATCAGAATAGTTGAGTTAAACTCCTGGTTACCAGGAAACTAAATCAGAACAGCAGAAACAAACTAGTAAATAAGGTACCTTGATAACAGAGACGAAGGTGTGAACAATACCAAGAATAGTTGTTGGAGTTACTTATTGGTATCTTGAGTCAGCAGTGTTGAAGGTGTGAACAAAACTTACGGAAGCTGAAGTGAGCTTGGTAGTAAATGCTGTTATCTGGATAGAGGTCAGGGATAGCCAAGGAGGTCATTAGACTCCTGGCTGAAGCTCAGCCAAGGGGAAGGGTTATCCAAACTCCTGACAAAAATGAAATGGCAGAGAACTATACTACCTCAATACTGAAGTGAGCCAACATCAGAGGAGTATGCTGATTACCCACTGTAATCTGGGACATATAGCACAGAGGAAGCTGGCTAAAGGAAAGAAGGACCAACCCGCAATGGAGCCAGGACAGAGTGCTTGTTCTTTAAGATATATGATAAAATTTCTTTTCTTCAATTGTACTATTTGTGGGGAAAACCAAAACAGTCATGCTTTACAGTCATATGAAAAAGTTTGGGCACCCCTCTCAATCTTACTCATTTTTTTTGTTTAAAATTGGGTTTTTGCACCAGCTATTTCAGTGTGATATATGTAATAACTGATGGACACAGTAATATTTCAGGATTGAAATGAGGTTTATTGTACTAGCCCAAAATGTGAAATATGCATTATTTCAAAAGTTGACAGGTGCAAAAGTATGGGCACCTCAACAGAAAAGTGACATTGATATTTAGTAGATCCACCTTTTGCAAAAATAACAGCCTCTAGTCGCTTCCTGTAGCTGTTAATGAGTTCCTGGATCCTGGATGAAGGTATTTTTGACCATTCCTCTTTACAAAACAATTCCAGTTCAGTTAAGTTTGATGGTCGCCGAGCATGGACAGCCCGCTTCAAAACATCCTACAGATGTTCAATGATATTCAGGTCTGGAGACTGGGATGGCCATTCCAGAACATTGTAATTGTTCCTCTGCATGAATGCCTGAGTAGATTTGGAGCAGTGTTTTGGATCATTGTCTTGCTGAAAGATCCATCCCCGGCGTAACTTCAATTGACACTGATTCTTGAACATTATTCTCAAGAATCTGCTGATACTGAGTGGAATCCATGCGACCCTCAACTTTAACAAGATTCCCGGTGCCGTCATTGGCCACACAGCCCCAAAGCATGATGGACCCTCCCCCAAATTGACAGTGGGTAGCAAGTGTTTTTCTTGGAATGCTGTGTTTTTTGTGGCGCCATGCATAACGCCTTGTTGTATGACCAAACAACTCAATCTTTGTTTCATCTGTCCACAGGACCTTCTTCCAAAATGAAACTGGCTTGTCCAAATGTGCTTTTTCATACCTCAGCGACTCTGTTTGTGCCGTGAATGCAGAAATGGCTTATTTCACATCACTCTCCCATACAGCTTCTCCTTGTGCAGTGTGTGCTGTATTGTTGACCGATGCACAATGACACCATCTGCAGCAAGATGATGCTGCAGGTCTTTGGAGATGGTCTGTGGATTGTTCTTGACTGTTCTCACCATTCTTCTTCTCTGCCTTTCTGATATTTTTGTTGGCCTGCCACTTCTGTCCTTTACAAGAACTGTCCTTGTGGTCTTCCATTTCCTTACTATGTTCCTCACAGTGGAAACTGACAGTGGTTAAATCTCTAAGACAACTTTTTGTATCCTTCCCCTGAACAACTATGTTGAACAATCTTTTTTTTCAGATCATTTGAGAGCTGTTTTGAGGAGCCCATGATGCCACTCCTCAAAGAAGATGCAACTAGGAGAACAACTTGCAAGTGGACACCTGACATAGCTTTTCTCATGATTGGATACCCGGGCTATGAAGTACAAAGCTCAATGAGGTTACCAAACCAATTTAGTGCTTCAGTAAGTCAGTAAAAAGTAGTTAGGAGTATTCCAATCATGAAAATCAGAAGGGTGCCCATACTTTGGCACCTGTCAAATTTTGAAATAATGCATATTTCACATTTTTGGTTAGTGCAATAAACCTCATTTCAAACTTGAAATATTACTGTGTCCATGAGTTATTGCATATATCACACTGAAATAGCTGTTGCAAAAACCCATTTAAAAAAAAATGAGGAAGATTAAGAGGGGATGCCCAAACTTTTGTTTATGTACTCTTTCATAGTTCTCTGATCTTGTCTCTGCCCCTCTTTTTTCCCACTGTTCATTGTCTCCTTATGATCTTCATTCACTCCTGAATGTCACCTTTCCTTTAGGCCAGTATTGCTGATTCATCAGTTATCCTGATTAACTCATGATTCATTTGGTGATTTCCATTCCTATAAAGTTACCTATTCTCTATAAAACCGTTATAGCCACTACTTTCAACTGGAATTTATTGACTCGCGTTACCAGTTCAGCACAGTATAAGGAGGACAGTATAAGCCCCCAGAAGTACAGGCCTCCAGCACGGGTCACAGCACCCATGCACAGGTCACACCCGCCAGCTCAGTGTGCAGGTTGCACAGCCCCAGCTCAGGTCACAGTGGCCCCCAGCTCAGGTGCACAGGCACCCCAGGCTCAGGTACAGGCCCATCTCAGTGCACAGCCTTCCAGCTTTCAGAGTGACAGGATAACAGGCTTCAAGGCTCAGGTGCACTAGACCCTCAGGTCAGGTACCCAGGTATGTGACACAATGGCCCTCAGGCTAGTCCATGGCTCAGGTATAGCGCATCCATGCTGCCGATCTGCTTACATTCACTGTAATTGATCTCAAGGCCCGGAACTCAGTGAATCTCTCCTTTTAGGTGCGTGTCATACATCATGTCCTAGCTGGTCACATACACAGGAGGAGGGAGATTCACTGAGATCGTCCAGTGATGATAATAACACTGTAATTTTGTACAGCAGCGCAGCATGAGGGGGAGAGCACCAATACTGTGAGGGATTGGGGGGCCTGTATACCCCGTGCATATTGATAGGGTGATCATTAGTGCTGCATGCCCTTCTCTGCACTTCCTAAAGAAGGCGCCATTGCCTCTGATGGCATTGGTGAAGAAGAAATTGTCATGTAGTCACAGCAGTAATGCCAGAACTCCAAGTTCACCTAACTAGTCATTGTCTCAGCCAGTTTAACAATGGCTACCATGCTTTATAGTGGAAAAAGATGTATGAATTGTAAATAGATTTTTGCAACCATTAAGTCTTTTGTAACGCGTATGTGGCCCTAATAATATCCTGCAACATGTGCTGTAATGGTATAAAGAGTATAGTGGTGATCTAGGGAAAGATTACATGTGATAGTATCTATGTCTAGTGGATCACTATCTCTCTGTTGCTGCACCTCCGCCTAGCTGGTTCCTGTACAGACTAGTACTCCAACTGCACAGTCCCTACAGATCGGCACAGATAGGAATGTCCCTAACCAAAGGACTACAAGATGACTGCTCGGCCTCACTACCTGATAGGCCGTCAAGAGTTTCCCATACCTCCTAAGAAACCAGGGACGAGGTTGCTAAGATGTTTAAAACTTGGGAAATCTTTTTGTATCCAAATCCGGCTTTAAACTTCGCCACCACAGTATCTCGGACCTGCCTGGTGTATTCCTTGGTCTTCAATCAGCGTCCTCGTAGGTGAATGGAGGTAGACCTATTGAAGACTTGGGAGGGCCTGCTGGAGACTAGGAAGGGCCTGCTGGAGACTGGGGAGTGCCTGCCGGAGACTGGGGAGGACTTGCTTGAGATGCAGAAAAGCCTGCTGGAGACTGTAAAGGACCTGCTGGAGACTGGGAAGGGCCTTCTGGAGACAAGGGAGGGTTTGCAGGAGACTAGGTGTAAATGTCCAGTTGTGACGTTACAGCCAGGGTCCTAAACAACACGCATCTACACGGGGGCTTAGCTGCTCCTCCACACATGCTGAATCGTGATATATAGGTACAAATATATATTTTACCTTGTAGAATAATAGTTACTGAGTAAAAAAACATGTTGCCTACAGATGTCATTCAGATGCAAAGTGAGAAAAAAATTGCACACTTGCATGACATATTGTACATATGAAACTTGTCCAACTTTTGGATGAAAATTGGAGCAATTTTTTATACGTTAGTGTGAGCGAGCCCTAATATGAACGAGGAAATATCGTTTGAATGACATTTTCTTTTATTTTAGTGTAATCTTACATTTTCAGAATGAAACGCATTTAGATATAGATAGTCCTATAAGTCACATGGTGTCTACGAGTGAATGTGCATTAACAGGTCACAAGTTCTTCTAAGCCTCCATCCATCCTTCTTGGTGATGAAGCCATGTGGAGGATAGTAGCCCACGTTGATAACGTATAGCTCTCTACATTGGGCAGACTTTGTTTTCTGTCATTGGAAGTTGTGCAAATGAGTTGCAGCTGCTCTGCTCTTCTTCGGTCTTTCGGTTTGAGGATATGTGTGCGGCTATAGTATGCATTTCACCACCGTGGTTAGTGCGGTTAAGCACCATCCGCTCTGATGTTGGGTTATTCGATTCCTTCAGTTCTAAGTTATTACAGTGGAACATCTGAAGTAGACACCTCCGAAACTGGAAGAAAACAGCAAATTACAATCATCAGAATGAAGAAGTAAAATCAATGACAAGGTGTATACAAGTACAAAAACTAAAAGGTAACAATAAATGATCCAATCACTGGCTGCTTTGAGCCAGACTGACACTTTTTAACTTCTTTTGCATGAAGTCTATGGTGTAACATTTGTTTTGTTGGAGGTTGTTTAACCCAATGACAGGCATTAGATATGGTAGGGACTCAGTGAAAAGATACACCTTGACGCAGCTGCTGGGCTCACATAAAACTGGCCTTTTATCTCTATTTTTTATATTTATTTCCTTAGCAGTAGTGCATGTTCATATTCCTATATTCATTGTTAGCATACCTTACCATTTCAGAAGGCAACTGTCTCTATATTTGTTGTAATAAGTTTCCACCATAGACATATTTTCTTCCGAAGCTATACTCCACCACACCTCTTCACAGCTGCTTTATATCTCACTCCCTGACTTTGAATGAAAAAGCCTCCTAGAATAGGCAACGAATCCCCACTGTTCCTGTTCTTCTTGCATGTATGTTGCTGGAGACAGATTACACTTGACAACAGGCAGCAAGTTAGGCAAATGAGAGACATCTAGTGGCCCGCACTATGGAGTGATTTTTCAAGGTTTCATTCATGTTTGGGGGCAACCAGAAGATGTGCTAACTTTTCCAGAAGAGTAGTCATGTATGTCTAATGATTATTATCTTGGTTGTTTCCTTTTTGGATAAATAAAAATAAATAATACATATAAGTCTCATCAGATTATTTATTTTAGAGAGTATGAAAATGGGTCAAAAATGATGGCCCAGATTACTATTACTACTGTGATGTCATTTCAATTTCTAAAAATGTGCATCAAGCAAAAGTTGGAAAGTGCGGCCATACATTGTGCGAGGAGCTGATCTTTAAACAGAACTGTATTCAGAGAAATTGATTATCTTTGATAGGTAATGTAATAATTAGCCCAAATTAAAAAATATAGCTTTACTCCACAGTGCAGCCTTCTAGTTATCTCATTTCTATCTAACCTGCAGTCAACATACAGCCTATTGTAAAGTGCAATCTGTCTCTGAAAGAACAGACATGAAGACTGAATACAGAAAGAGGTGGGTTCTTTATCTCTGCCTCCTTTTCTCCTGACAGACTGACAGACAGGAGAACAGGAGTATTTTTCTGCAATGCATCCTGGGAAGTGATAGAAAGAAGCTCTTTCACCTATAGTACTGTCAGAACGTTGACATCCACTCAATGTGAACGTCAAATCGCAGAACATAAGAATTGTGACAGTTTATGGACGCAATAGACTGGCATGCAAAACTGGTCTTAAAGGGAACCTGTCACCCCCCAGGGCCTATTAAACTAAAAGAGCCACCTTCAGCAGCGCCTATGCTGCATTTTGTGAAGGTGGCTCTTATCATCCCATCTCCCTCCCCCACGTACACCAAAAAAACACTTTATTAGAAATTAGTTTCGGTCCGGGAGGTATGCTCTCCTCCCAGGACCCAAACCCCTTCGTGATATTACCCCTCCTCCTCTGCTGTCCGGGACCCCCTCTTGTGTTCCTTGCGAGCGGTGTCGGCGCCTGCGCACATCTCTCAGCTCTCGGGCATCTCCGTGAGCTCTGCCTGCGAGCTGACGTCACATGATGTAGGGACACTGCGTCTGCATATAGGACAGGCACCAGATCCCGCCCTGTGTGGCCTTATGCTTAATGTAGACGGCAGGGTTGGGAATCTGGAGGAGGGAAATAGCGAAGTCATGCTGTTCTCTCCTCACCAGATTCCCAGCCTTACAGTCTGCATTAAGCATAAGGCCACACAGGGTGGGATTTGGTGCCTGCGTCGTACGTAGGCGCAGTATACCTACATCATGTGACGTCAGCTCTTGGGCAGAGTTCACAGACATGCCCGAGAGCTGAACAATTGCGCAGGCACCAACGCCGCTCATAAGGAACACAGGAGGCGGGTCCCGGACAGCAGAGGAGGAGGGGTAATATTAGCAAGGGGTTTAGATCCTGAGAGGAGAGTATACCTCCCGGACCTAAACTAATTTCTAATAAACTGTTTATTTTGGTATCCCGGGGGGAGGTAGAGGGACAAGAGCCACCTTCACAAAATGCAGCATAGGCGCTGCTGAAGGTGGCCTTTTTAGTTTAATAGGCCCTGTGGAGGTGACAGGTTCCTTTAGAAGGTTTTTTTTTCATGATCAAATTTTTATATTCTATAGGATTGTGGAGGTAAAAAATAAAAAATATATATCTGTACTCACCCATTGCCGCTCCAGAGAAGCCTCTGCTGCTGGGTATTGTTGCCAGATGGCAGGTGGAGACATAATGATTATCCCGTAGATGATCGCTACAGCCAATCAAAAATCTCAGAAGTCCTCTGCTGTCTACATCAATATGACCACTGAGACCACTGATTGGTTGCAGCAGTCATATGGGTTGAACTTTTGCCAATGTTGTAGCCTATAATTCCTGACGAAGGTACTCCGCAATGCGCATCGGGGGTGAGGGGGGGGCGCATTCTTTGGACATTGCTGTGCACCTATCACCAGGTACTCTCCCTCTTTACATCCAGTTGGATATTCAGGTTTTTAATGTTGCATAATCTTTTGTTTCTTTGTTTATTCGTATTGAATTCATTACAGGGGGCAGTATTGCACTTGAACTTTATTATACAAGTCTTTCACATTATGACCGCAATGCTAACCACCTCATGGATCCCATACAACCTATTGGATGTTCATGATTTATAGCATTATATTACACTTACACCTTATGGTCATTCACTTCAAGGATCTATATATTCATTGATTGTACACAAGCTAATTTGACAAGTATTACATGGTTTTACGTATACCATGTCACATTTACGCTCATGCCAAGCTACACCACGGGTCCATGATATCTCAGTGGGTGAAGTATTATTTCTAATATATGAACATACCTCATTTTTTTTATTTGCTTTTTTGCGTTGCTACCGTCTACCGAGGGTGTTCATTATTATTTTGATATATATATATATATATATATATATATATATATATATATATATATATATATACATACTAGCTGTGTGCCCGATTCTAAAGAATCGGGTAGTCTAGAATCCATATATAGTTTATTTACTAATATTTAGGGGAGTGCGGTGAAATTAATTGTGTGTATACAGGTGGCTCAGAGGGTAGCACAGTATACGGTGGCTCAGTGGTTAGCACTGCGCGGTGGCTCACTGGCTAGGACTGCGCGGTGGCTCAGTGGTTAGCACTGCGCGGTGGCTTAGTGGTTAGCAAAGTATGGTCGCTCAGTGTTTAGCAGTGTACGGTGGCTCAGTGGTTAGCGCTGTATACGGTGGGTTAGTAGTTAGCAGGGAGTATGGTGGGTCAGTGGTTAGCAGAGTATACGATGGCTCAGTGGTTAGCACTGCGCGATGGCTCAGTGGTTAGTACTGTGCGGTGGCTCAGTGGTTAGCACTGCGCGGTGGCTCAGTGGTTAGCACTGCGCAGTGGCTCAGTGGTTAGCACTGCGCGGTGGCTCAGTGGTTAGCACTGCGCGGTGGCTCAGTGGTTAGCACTGCGCGGTGGCTCAGTGGTTAGCACTGCGCGGTGGCTCAGTGGTTAGCACTGCGCGGTGGCTCAGTGGTTAGCACTGCGCGGTGGCTCAGTGGTTAGTAGTGCGCGGTGGCTCAGTGGTTAGCACTGCGCGGTGGCTCAGTGGTTAGCAAAGTACGGTGGCTCAGTGTTTAGCAGTGTACGGTGGCTCAGTGGTTAGCAGGAGTATGGTGGCTCAGTGGTTAGCAGTGAGTGCAGTGGGCAGAGTGGTCAGCGCAGTGCGGCGGGAAGAGTGCTTAGCGCAGTGCGGTGGGCAGAGTGGTCAGCAGAGGACAGAGGCACTCTGCCTGTCATACTTACCAGCGGGTTATCGTCTTCCCCGCCACGGCATTTTCACTCCGCCGTCCCCAGCATCTTGGCTCCACTCATGCAGAGCATTGCTCCTGTGTAGCCTCCTCTCTGCTGAGTATTGCTCCTGTGCAGCCTCCTCTCTGCAGAGCATTGCTCCTGTGCAGCCTCATTACTGTAGAGCATTGCTCCTGTGCAGCCTCCTCCTCTCTGCAGAGCATTGCTCCTGTGCAGCCTCCTCCTCCTCTCTGCAGAGAATTGCTCCTGTGCAGCCTCCTCCTCTCTGCAGAGCAATGCTCCTGTGCAGCCTCCTCTCTGCAGAGCATTGCTCCTGTGCAGCCTCCTCTCTGCAGAGCATTGCTCCTGTGCAGCCTCCTCCTCTCTGCAGAGCATTGCTCCTGTGCAGCCTCCTCCTCTCTGCAGAGCATTGCTCCTGTGCAGCCTCCTCCTCTCTGCAGAGCATTGCTCCTGTGCAGCCTCCTCATCTCTGCAGAGCAAGGCTCTTGTGCAGCCTCCTCCTCTCTGCAGAGCATGGCTCTTGTGCAGCCTCCTCCTCTCTGCAGAGCATGGCTCTTGTGCAGCCTCCTCCTCTCTGCAGAGCATTGCTCCTGTGCAGCCTCCTCTGTGCAGAGCATTGCTCCTGTGCAGCCTCCTCTGTGTAGAGCATTGCTCCTGTGCAGCCTCCTCTCATGCAGAGCATTGCTCCTGTGCAGCCTCCTCTCATGCAGAGCAATGCTCCTGTGCAGCCTCCTTTCATGCAGAGCATTGCTCCTGTGCAGCCTCTTCTCTGCAGAGCATTGCTCCTGTGCAGCCTCCTCTCATGCAGAGCAATGCTCCTGTGCAGCCTCCTCTCATGCAGAGCATTGCTCCTGTGCAGCCTCTTCTCTGCAGAGCATTGCTCCTGTGCAGCCTCCCCTCATGCAGAGCAATGTTCCTGTGCAGCCTACTCTCATGCAGAGCATTGCTCCTGTGCAGCCTCTTCTCTGCAGAGCATTGCTCCTGTGCAGCCTCTTCTCTGCGCAGAGCATTGCTCCTGTGCAGCCTCCTCTGTGCAGAGCATTGCTCCTGTGCAGCCTCCTCTCTGCAGAGCATTTCTCCTGTGCAGCCTCCTCTGTGCAGAGCATTGCTAGTGCAGCCTCCCCTCACCTGTATCCTGGAGTTCAGCTCTTGGGGGCTCAGTCCGGGGTCCTCTGTCACCTCTATGTTCCCTTGTGATGGCAGGATGTCAGAGGCAGAGAATCACTGATGAGGACACGTCTGATGTGAGACAGCGGCATGATGTCTCCTGTGCTGACACTGCAGCAATTAAAGTGCCTGTGATGATGTCACAGTCATGTGATATAGCCCCGCCCATACCAGTGACATCATCTCAGGTCCTGCAAGCCGTGGGGGGGAGGATAGTGAGAGAGAGACTGTGCAAGGACTCGCAAAGGCATTGCGAGTGAGGCAGCCACGGACACGACGACAGAAACAGCGCCGAATATGACGGAAGTGCCTTAAGGTAATTATATATTAGATATATACGGTATATATATATGTGTATATATATATATATACACTGCATGTATATGTACGTGTGCTTCACATAGTATACACCCTGGTTTCATTATTACTGATCAGTCAGGTATTATTTCTATACATATATTGATGCTGCGTTGTATCTTTGACCTCTCCCTTCTTCTATCCTATCAGCTAAGTCTTTCAGCAGCTGCGAGGTTTTGCTGAAGCAGCATTAGGCGAGTAAAGCAATTTTCTCATTTTTAATCTGTCCAAGCCCAAAGAATACAGATATCTGGTCATAAAGCAGCTTTTGAGGATGAACGGCATCAAGACAACGCTATTCTACAGGTTTTATGTTAATGATCAGGTAGACTTTAAGGCATAATCTTCATATTGGTCTAAAATTCAACATACCCCATCAACCAAATTCAGGTAAATTTCAAAAAGTCAACTATGATTAAATAGAATAGATCTATTATCTATTAGATATAATAAAGCCGGTGTATTTGCTCTTTGAAAACTGTCAATTATGATAATTAGGGGAACTGTGGGAAGATACAGTCTCTGCCATCTTACAAGATGAAGCAGAGCTCTGCACTACAGTAATAGGATCTATAGATCGCTTATAAATCAATAAAATCATATCTGCTCCTCAGCTCTCACCCCTCCCTCAGGGGACAGAGAAATTCAGTCATGCATAGTGCTAAAGTTTCAGGGGAAAGGAAGTTACCAAGTTAATATGGGGAGGGGAGACCATGGCAGAGCTGAATAAACCAATGCAGTGCTCTGCCTCTGCTCCTAGCCTGATACATGGCAGTACACATTGTGCACCATCATATCATTGTACAGCAGAAGATCACAGTGTACATATATATATATATTTGGTAACATGCTTGCTATTTGAAGGGAGAACACCCTTGTTCATACATTACATAGGATGGTATATCAGAGGCAGTATTGTAGTGTGACCATGGAGCCGGCAACAACACCCCCTGCCACACCCCCTCTTCATACAGAAGTATTATGGGGCAGGAATGTAGGATGATCATGTGGGCCCCAGGGTCCACACCTCCTGATCTCTGCTGCAGCCTGAGGCTGAATGTCTATGTCCCTGAAAGGGAGGGTTGAGAGCTGAGGAGCAGATATGACTTTAATGAATTATAAGAGATCTATAGATCCTAGAACTGCAGTGAACAGCTCTGCTTCATCATGTAAGAGGGCAGGGACGGAACAAAAATGTTTTATCTCCCAAGAGTTCCCCTTTAAAATTAGCATTTTATGAGCGTAGCTACAGTGGGGTTTATAAAATGCTTATTTTAACATTTTCCAGAGCAAAAAAGTGTGATTATATCTAATCTGACATAGATTTTCCAAGTAAGTACACCTGCCCCATCATTTTTAAGATTTATTCAATAACATATTCAGATTATATTGTGAAATCTGCCTTGCACATTACCCTAAATGACCTCATTTTTGTAGGATTTTTTCATTTTAATAGAGAAATTGTAGTGGCCCTAAACTAACCACCAGATCAATAGTTCTATTTTACTAGAGAGCGGCCAAAAGAAAGTTCCTGAACTTTGTGGAAGAACATCCATTTTTGACAGCACATAGTTGAACACATCAATCACTTGTTATTATCAGGGTCCTCGGAGAAATCCCAATCAATTCCGTTCATGAACACAATTCCAGAAATGCAATATTTAATGTTACTGAAGTGCTGAGGTGTAAGGGAGGAAAACAAGATCAAAGCTTTCCCTGGAGATTTTGGACAGTTTTCCTAGACAAACATAACCAACTTGTTCATTAATAAACTATCCCACATTAATTGGCATGGGCAAAAATGAAATATTACGGTACTTTTAGTTAATTTATTGTTTTTATTGTTGTGGCTTGTCAGAAAAGTACAGTGTGCTCTGCCTGGTTTAAAAATAGGGGAAAACCTTAACAAAAATGTCAAAAAAAAAATCATATTTCTTTATTTAAAATTCTGCAGTCTACTCATGTATAACGAATGGGAAAAATGCAATTTTATAAACACAAATTAACAAATATTTTGTCACTAGAAAGGAAATGATAGTGTGTTCTACCTTTATCCTATATTGGAGAATCACACTATCAATTCAGCATGCTTAGTGGAGGTGCATGGATGAATTGAAATGATATTGCCATGGCTCAACTCCGGGGCTCGATCATGTGACCTCTGGTTACGTGATCGGTTTCGCTCTCTTTTGGACTACAGCTTGTTTTGTCTCTTGGACTACAGTGTTTGTCTCTGTTGGACTACAGCTTTTTTTGTCTCAGCTGTTTGGGGACTACAGCCTGTTTTGTCTCTGTTGGACTACAGTCTGTTTTGTCTCTGGTGGACTACAGCCTGTCTGTATCTCTGTGTCTCTGGTGGACATACAAGCCTGTTTTGTCCCTTTTGGACTACAGCCTGTTTTGTCTCTAGTGGACTACAGCCTGTTTTGTCTCTTTTGGACTACAGCCTGTTTTGTCTTTGGTGGACTACAGCCGGTTTTGTCCCTTTTGGACTACAGCCTGTTTTGTCTCTAGTGGAATACAGCCGTGTTTTAGTCCCCTTTTTGGTACTACAGCCTGTTTTGTCTCTGGTGGACTACAGCCTGTTTTGTTGCTGGTGGACTACAGCCTGTTTTGTCTTTGTCCAATTGCTGATAGTTCTCTTATCTCCTCTTTCCTCTGTCTTGCTTTCCTTTTTTATTTCTATTCCGGTCTTTTCATTCCCTTGTTTTATTGGTACTATTATGTCTTGGGAGGGGCTATTTATTCTCAGTATCAGTTGCTTTCTTTGCTGGCTATACTCCTAGGTAGATGGATGCTTGGAGTCTCAGCTCTTCAGTTAAGGAATATCTTGCAGGAATTATCTCTACTGCTTTTCCCTGCGATTTGTTTGAGTGTTTCTCTATCCAGCTTTTTTCCCCGTTCTGTTATTTTTAGGACTTGGGGGGTTTCTACGTATACCATTAGTATTTTGGGTTTCTTCCATTTTATTCATCTTTCGTATATGACTGTGTGATACCATTCCTAGTCCTGTGTCTCACCCTCCACTTGTGTGCATTTCCATTATGGTTATTGTTGTTTAGGGTTACTGTCATGATTATGCTGCATCTGAGATTACCTCTGGGGGACCTGGGATCAGGGGGTCTCAGCATTTAATCAATCCAGGTTCTCTGTGGAGCTCACTTGAGTGTTAACTTGTGGATTTACTTTGTTTCAATGCTGTAAGGGTTAAGGACCCTTTCCCTTCTGGCTAAGATTTTTTCTTGGCATTGACTCCAGCTGCAGCTTCTTGTCATCTCTCCCTTCTGCTATAATTACCTGCTCCTGTCTTCATTCTAAGTCAGATATAGATTGTCTATAAGAGCTTCGATGTTTGTTTCTAATGCAGCTGCAAAGCTTCCTACTGGAGAAGATATGAAGTACTTTTGCATTTGTTTTCTTTGCATGTTTTGAGTGTATGTTCCTTTGCACTCCTGCCCTGCGACTCCCATTGGGGGGAAGGGTCGACATATAGGTGAGTCATATAAAGAAGTATAGCAAGGTATGAGACCCAGGTTATTTAGGGTCAGGCGACATTGAGTGGGGCGCCATTGCGTCATCTTAGGGTGCAAACCTCCACAGTCAGGCAAGGGTCAGATTTAGGCCTAGTATGTATAGGGACCTGTGGATTGTAGGTTTAACATCTCTCTTGGTTTACTCATCCCTGGTAAGTGGTTGGGGTACGTTATAACAGATGCTCTCAAACATGAAGATGACAAAAGCAATGTATGCTGGCACTAAATAGATGAGCTACTGGCAGGTCAACAACACAAGGTATAATAAACTCACCACAATGCTTGGACTATATGATAAGAAAACCGTTGTTAGTTGGGTGCTGGTGGACGTCACAATCCAGTAAAAAATAGATGCACAAGACGTCAGCACAATCTATCTGGTAATAAAATATATGACATTTATTGATGAATGTTTTAAAAAAGGACAGAATCCGTATTTGAAAACTGACGCATTTTATGGCAACAGGTGCCCTTAATCATAGAATCGATGCATCTATGTTATTATTAGCGGAAGTTGTTGCCAGAAACACGTCAGTTTTCAAAAATGGATCCTATTCTTTTGTAAAAAAATCTTCAATAAATGTTTTAATAAATAAATTAAATATTTTATTACCGGATAGCTTGTGCTGATATTTGCCTCATCAGCCAGTCACTCTCCACATTGAATATAGTGCTAAGTTGGCACTATGGCTTTACGCATGGAGCCTGTACAGTGACATACACTACTGCAGAACCAGGGGCGTAACTACAATAGGTGCAGGGGTTGCGATCTCACCCGGGCCCTGCAGCCTAGGGGGGCCCCAAACGTCCCTCTTGCCTATAGAAAAAGACTAATACTATTAAAGATTTGCAATAATTGGGGGCCCCGTTGGAGCTTTCGCATCGGGGCCCCGAGGCCTGAAGTTACGCCACTGTGCAGAACCATAGTGCTCCATGTGTTGAACTGTATGTATGTTGCCTTCATACTGCACATATGACATACTCCTGTCATATTACGACTCATAAGGTTGTTTGTAGCCATAACATTGTACAAAAACACAACTAACCTCAGGAGTACAATCAAGTCCAACCTCTTTGCTCTGAGAGAAATTTAAAAATCTTGATTATTTATGGCACATCTATGGGATAATCTATAAAAGTATGCATGATGACCTGCATCTATCTCAAAAATGGAGGTCCCAAAACAATGGGACGTCTAAACATTTCTCCACCGGCAGCAATATGTATTGGTGTCCCCTTCTAAAGATAGACATAGTTCCTACTGGTAGGACCTCCATCTAGTATACATTTGCGGCATATCCTGTGGGATGAGAATACTTCTATAAACGGTGAGGTAACTTGAAGCTCATGGGCCCCAATGTAAAAACTCCAACAGGGCCCCAATTAGTGTAAGGGTACTGTCACACCTGGCGACCGCTCCGGAGATGTCGGCGGCGACGGGCAGGAGCGCGCACGTTTTTGGCACCCCGCCAGCATCGCCGCCCCCCGCTTACACAGGGAGACATCTCCGGTGATGTGCCGGAGAGCTGAGAGGCGGCATCGTCCTCCGGGGTGTCTCAAAACCCCAGCAGCGATGCAGGACAACGGGAGCCTATGGCTCCCATCGCCTGTCAGCTCGCAGGCGGCCATTTACATAGGGTGATGTGTACACATCGCCTCATAATGGTCGCCTGGTTTCAAAGCACTTTACATTAGGCGACGCAGGGGCGATGATGCCGCCGATAGGCCACGCCCCTACGTCGCCTATGTAATTGGCGGCGATGTCGCCACGTGTGACTTGGCCTTTAGTCTTTAATAGCATTGGCCTTTTCATATAGGCCATAGAAACTTTTGGGGCCCCCCCAGCTCCAGGGTCCGTTTGTAATTGCAACCTCAGCTCATACAGTAATTATGCCCCTGCCTTTAAATAAACATGAAGTAGAGAATATATATATATATTATACCTGTTTGTTCATAAATACATAAATAACAGGGTTATACATGGAAGCTGTTTTTGCAAAGAATGCTGGGATCGCTGAGAGTCGTGGATCCAACTCTATGGTGGGATGTGCCGTGACCAGGATAGAAAAGGCAGCGTATGGTGTCCAGCAAATGAGAAAAGCCAGGATCATTATTACAACCATCCGAGTGACCTCCTTCTCTGGTTTCCTGGAAGATCCCAGTCTGCTCTGAGTGTCGGATACCTAAGAAGAGAGGACGTCACTAAAATCACCTTTTTGTTCAATTAGCCATATAAGTTACAAGTAATGTCTTCTGTACAGCACCGACATATTCCACAGAGATGTACAGTTACTGAATTACAACCCTGTGGTATAGTTCATCAAGATATAGGTTTGTTTGCTGTTAACCTGTTTAATGTCCCATCATTCATTAAACGCAGGGTTTCCACATTTCACCATCAGACCAGTTTGGTTTTCCGATCTAGCTGGTTACATAATATAAAATTCACATGTTCCCTGGATTCCTGGAGTAACTATAAAATTCCATTGATCTAAATTGACCGGCACCTGTGTATGTGTGTGTGTGTGTATATGTCCACTATATGCATCAAACCTGCCCCCCAACCCCTCCCCCCACTCTCCCCCAAACCTACCCTTCACCCCCACCCCCACCCCAAAGCTTTCCCTACCCCCCAATCCTGCTCCCGCAACCTCCCCAAACTCACACCCCTGCCCCTCCAAACCTGCACCCAACACCCCCTGCCCCCCCAAACCCACACCCCTCAAACCTGCATCCCTGCCCCCCAAAAAAATCCCTATTCCCCAAAATCGCACCCACACCCCCAAGAAATGATCCCCCAAATCCGCATCACCCCACAAAACCATAACCACCCCCTCAAAATTCTCCCCTCAGATCTGCAACCCCCACAAACCTGCACCTCCACCCCCCCCCCCCTCCAAAATGCCCAACGTTCACCCTCGCACCCTCCCAAAAAATGCCCCTCCAACCCACACATACTGGGGGTTGTGTACGACCTCCTGTGGTATACTGGGGGCTGTGTGCAACCTCCTGCTGTATACTGTGGGCTGTGTGTAACCTCCTGCAGTATACTAGGGGCTGTGTGTGACCTCCTGTGGTATACTGGTATGTCCTGCTTGGGAGACTATTCTCACTATAACCATGAGGGACACAGTCTTACTACCATATATGGGGATTACAATATATGGGTGATATGACCATCTATGGGCATTAGCACATATGGGCAATATGACCATCTATGGGCATTACCATACATGGGCAATATGATCATTTATGAGCATATAGTGAACATGCATACATACCCACACAAACAATAAATAGGCCCTTTTTTGGGAGGGGTTAAATTTCCCCCCAAAACACAGTGATACATGTTCCCTGAGTCAATTGGTGTGTGTGTGTGCAAAATTTGGTGATTGAATATGCAACGGTGTGAATTCTTTTACGTACATACATACACTCAGCTTAGATAGATAGTAGAAATAATGATAATAGATAGATAGATAGATAGATAATAAAAACACAAAGGTTCTAGAGCAGACTGGGCTACAATAAGCTTTCTAGGTGCAAAGTCCAATGCAGTGTTCTACTGCCGTAATATAGAAAATCAAAACCAGACAGCACTCTGTAGTTAGTTCATACTTCTCTGTTTATTGACCCATCTGATTACAATATTCGGCAGAAGTGTCTGCTTTCTAAGTACTGCATGAGAAAGGCCGACACTTTCTGCCGAAACATTGAAATCAGATGGGTCAATAAACAGAGAAGTATGAACTAACTACAGAGTGCTGTCTGGTTTTGATTTTCTAGATAGATAGAAACAGTATAAATGGAAAAAAAACTGCACAGCACTCAAGATATAGTGTGAACTGGTGCAAGCTGCGATGCTGGAACAAACAACCAGAAAAAATTCACTGCAGCGCTCAGTTACTACCAAAAATGTACATGCAATAAGCGGTTTATATATGAGGAAAAAAATTAAAAACTTACATTTTTTTCAGAAAAACTCAATATTCTTATCTTTTTATTTGCTATGGTTCTTGGTACATATATTGGCCAATATCTGCTTGCTCATCAACCACTCCACGGTGACCCCAGGTCTGATGAGTCCTGCGCTGACATCCCTGTCCTCCCTATCCCAACACTATAATTGAATAATTATGATGAAGGGATGTAGATGTATAAAAAGTCCAGCATATGCTGTGTGTGACTGCTGGAAAAAGGTCATGTATTGATCGAAACGTCGCCATTTTTTTCACCTGAAGGCCAATAAAGGCATTAAAAGAGGCTTTGGTTGAGTGCTGCAGTCCGTTTTTTTGCTTAGATAGATAGATAGATTGCTGGAATGGTGCTTTATATCTAAGTACCCTGACCCTTGCATTATACTCAGTCTCCAGTGGCTTCATCTTCTATCTCCGTTTCTCCGGCCATTTGTGACCTGCAAGCAGTTTGTGTGTTTCATGGAGTGCCCCGGAGGTCAGCAACTCATACATCTGTTTGAGAACACTTTCTTTCCCTCATCTTCACATGGCTCAACAATGGGTCAGTGCCATTTTTATGCAATTGAAGTAAAAAAGGCAGCTCACCCCTGAGATGTAGTTCCAGACCCGGAGAAGGAGCATGGACTCCCTGCTGCTGCCGAGCGTATAACACTCGGAGAGAAAGGAAATGGATCGATGGCTCAATAACTTCTTTGTTTGAAATGCAGTTGATTTGACTGCCATAAATACCACCCCCTTCTATGTTGCAGTGTTGTCTGAGACGTCCGTGTCTTTGTACTGATTTTAAAGGAAATTTTTCACTAACAAAGCAAAAGATACATTTTAATATCACCCTGGTGTGCTGAGCTAGATCCATCTCCTTTCTTTCCAAGCACCATTTGTATGCCTTCTAAACAAAACAGTAGGATGAAGAGTGGGTGATACTCCCGCTGCCGTAGAAAAGATCAGATTACCTGGGTGATGTAAAGAAATTATTTGTCAATGCTTTTCAAAGCAACAGGCTCCTTCTTCAGGACAACTGTGAATATGATCTTTCGTTCAACAGCGTGGACTATCACCCATTCTTCATCCTACAATTTTGTTATATCCACGTAGGTCTGCTGCAGCTATTTTGTGCTCTTCCTAGGGGCTGTGACTGTCACAACCACCTAAGCTGAGCCTCTCCAGTTATTTTCTGGTTACCTTTTATTTGGGTGCGACGCTATCTGCACTTATTTGTCACTCCAGCGCTGTATTATATATTTTTACGTCTTAACAGTTAAGAAAAGTTTGTGTTGTGTATCTCTTCTGCTTGTGGCTAATTACGTTTGGGGTAGTCCAGGACTTTGCCAGGGTGCCAATCCTTAGGATAGGTTATCAAGATCAGTGGTGGCACCTCCACTGATCATCTATTAGCAGTTGGTCGTTTGCCTGGTGGATGTACGCTGTAAATGTTTACAGCTCAGATCACATCCACTTCAATAGGAGTTGACCTGTAGTCCCTGGGAATGGCCACCAAACAGAGTATGGAGCTGTGCTGTTCCAGCTCACACATTGTTTATATTTGACCGCTATCATTGCTGCAAACAACTGATCGATAGGAAAGAAATTGATATTGGTGACTGATCTAAAGGCCCAGTACACGTATGAGATCGTGAACGATATCGCTGAACTCACGGGTTTGGATTAGTTGAAACGACATTGTTAGGAGTCGTTGCGTGTAACACCGAGATACGACTAGATAAATGTTGGATCATTGATTGCAGATTTGAGAACATGTTCTCAAATCAAATGATCCTCGATCAGCCAACCTGCTGCATCGTTGTGTGTGACACCGCGATAACGATGTCGTTAACGACTTCACCATTCACATCAGTGAACAAAGTATCGTTCTCTGGGTTGTGCGAACGATAGCTGCTCGCTGGGTTGTGTGAATGATAGCTGCTTGCTGGATCCTTGGTGCGTCGTCCACGATATCTACACGTCTGACATCTCACCAACGATCAATCAAAACGAACGCACGACCATGAGATCGTTAGTTGAATCGTTACAACATTGAAGCGTGTAACAGTACCTTAAGAGAAGCAAATCAATACCAGAGATGTGGAGACCCCTTTTAGCGATTTCCAAAACATATACCCACTCCCCCAGCCAACTACTCTCCACAGAACCCCACAGATAGCAACATTAATCCCTCCTGTAACACAAACTATTTTAAACAAAATATTTAATATCACATATTTTCCCTATATTTTGTGTTTAAACTCTGGATATGTCATATAGTTTGACAAATACGTCTGTATACAGCTCGGGACTTAAAAAAAGCTTTATTGAAGCTTAATTCTAGACGTTCTAATTAATGGCTTACCTTCCTCAGCTTTCTCATTAACTTTCCATAAGACACAAATATAAGAATCAGAGGTAGAACAAAGCATGTCATAAGGAATGTGATAATGTAGGTTTGGTCTCCAATTTCTCCTGAATACCTGTGGCAAATTGATAGTAAATAGAGAATTAGTAATTTAGAAAGAATGTAGGAAAATAAATGAGCACACTCTTATTTTTTTATTCCCTGCTACACACGACTAATTATGAGACAGGTCAGGAAACATGATGAGGCTTTAAAAGTAACCGTCATTTTAATTTTTATTCATAAATCTGTAGTACACATGAAAATAAGAAACTTTGTAATATATTTGATATTTGGTCAGACAAATTTGCTTCTTTCTTTGCCAGAATTTACTAGTCATTATCAAAATTCTCAATTCTGATGTAAAATCTGTATTCAGTGAAGACTTTCCCATTACTGAGATAGGAGATGGCAGCTCTTACTGATGAGATTCTATGTAGATAGAGGATGGGGTGGGGCTCTGCATTTAGCTCCTCCCTCTACTGCTAGCCCCTCCTTCCTCCCATCATCATACACTATTATCAGTAATAACTGTGATCTATCTCCGTAATGGGAAAGTCTTCACTGAACACAGATTTTACATCAGAATTAAGGGAATTTTGATAATGACTGATCAATTCTGGGAGAGAAAGAAACAAATGTGTCTGATAAGATGTATTACAAAACTGCATATTTTCATACAGTGGAGGAAAAAAGTATTTAGTCAGCCACCAATTGTGCAAGTTCGTCCACTTAAAAAGATGAGGTCGGCCTGTAATTGACATCATAGGTGACCTCAACTATACGAGACAGAATGAGAAAATAAATCCTGAAAATCACATTGTCTGATTTGGAAAGAATTTGTTTTCAAATTTTGATGTAAAATAAGTTTTTGGTCACCTACAAAAAAGCAAGATTTCTGGCTCTCACAGACCTGTAACTTCTTTGAAGGCTCCTCTGTCCTCCACTCATTACCTGTAGTACTGGCACCTGTATGAACTTGTTATCAGTATATAAGACACCTGTCTGCAAGCTCCAACAGTCACACTCCAAACTCCACTATGGTGAAGACCAAAGAGCTGTCGGAGGACACCAGAAACAAAATTGTATCCCTGCACCAGGCTGGGAAGACTGAACCTGCAATAGATAAGCAGCTTGGTGTAAAGAAGTCAGCTGTGGGAGCAATAATTAGAAAATGGACGGTGATATACAAGACCACTGATAATCTCCCTCGATCTGGGGCTCCACACAAGATCTCACCTCGTGGGGTCAAATGATCTCAAGAACAGTGAGCAAAAATCCCAGAACCACACAGGAGACCTAGTGAATAACCTGCAGAGAGCTGGGACCAATGTTACACAGGCTACCATCAGTAACACACCACGCTGCCAGGGACTCAGATCCTGCAGTGCCAGACATGTTCCCCTACTTAAGCCAGTACATGTCCGGTCCCGTCTGAAGTTTCCTAGAGAGCATTTGGATGATCCAGAAGAGTATTGGGAGAATGTCATATGGTCAGATGAAACCAAAGTAGAACTGTTTGGTAGAAACACAACTTGTCGTGTTTGGAGGAGAAAGAGTGTTTAGTTGCATCCAAAGAACACCATACCTTCTGTGAAGCATGGGGGTGGCAACATCATGCTTTGGGGCTGTTTCTCTGCCAGGGGACCAGGACAACTGATCCATGTACATGAAAGAATGAATGAGGCCATGTATCGTGAGATTTTGAGTGCAAACCTCCTTCTATCAGCAAGGGTACTGAAAATAAAACATGGCTGAGTATTTCAGCATGACAATGATCCCAAGCACACCACCAGGGCAACAAAGGAGTGGCTTCGTAAGAAGTATTTCAAGGTCCTGGAGTGGCCTAGCCAGTCTCCAAATCTCAACCCTATAGAAAACCTTTGGAGGGAGTTGAAAGTCCATGTTGCTCAGTGACAGCCCCAAAACATCACTGCTCTAGAGGAGATCTGCATGGAGGAATGGGCCAACATACCAGCACCAGTGTGTGCCAACCTTGTGAAGACTTACAGAAAACGTCTGACCTCTGTCATTGCCAGCAAAGGAAATTTAACAATGTATTGAGATGAACTTTTGTTATTGACCAAATACTTATATTCCACCAAAATTTGAAAAAAAAAATTCTTTACAAATCAGACAATGTGATTTTCAGGATTTGTTTTCTCATTTTCTCTCACAGTTGAGGTCACCTATGATGTCAATTACAGGCCGACCTCATCTTTTTAAGTGGGAGAACTTGCACAATTGGTGGCTGACTAAATACTTTTTTCCCCACTGTAGGTACTATTGACTTATGAAAATATTGTTAAAATGATGGTTACTCTTTAAAAGATTTCTTGTGACACTAACACACTTATGACCCTTTTTTAATGCAGACCATTAATCAGGGTGGGAGTCTGATCTCTGATTCCTGTTGATCAGCTCAGTGAAGGGGGAATGGCATAGCAGCTTATATGTCTGTGATAGTAATGAATGAGTCTTTCTTTGCTGATCTGCAGAGGTTCAATCATAATATGGCCATAAATGTTGGAATCCAGAGGAACCACTTGCCACCAATTGCAGCACACTCTGGCACAAACCACCTCTTCCCAAATATACCATAGACTACAGCACAAACCACATCCTCCATAAGGAAAACCATAGACTATGGCACAAACCACTTCCCGATATGCACCACAGACGTCATAACTAAGACATTATCTTGTACGACAGATGTGGCATTCTTTGGATTCCATCGTTGTTTGGGTTGTTCTAAGCTATATGGTCTCCAAAGTTTAGATTGTTATCTAAATGCAGAACATATTTCACAAATAAATGATTTTTCCTTATTTATATAGACCTAACAGAAAGATACATGTTGCACAGAAAATTGAATTATCTTATGTCGGAGAACATGACTGATTACCGCTTGTTCCCACTAATTAATAATGACCCCGGATAACATTCTAGATATGAATATTCTGACAACTTCATAATTAGTTAAGATAAGTGTATTCATCATATAACCCAAGTGTTATAGATCAGCAAGTGATAACAGAAAGCCAGAGACAGCTTTCAGCCTGGGGATTGGATCAGCAGTTCAGCAATGATCAGTTTTAGGGCAATGTATTACACTCTGAAAGAGATGGTAAAAATCTTCATGTGCGGTATAGAATAGCAGCCAACAAATAGCAGGCTGGGTATATAGACATTGAAATACCAATGGACATCATATACATTTAGAGGAAATCTGTCAGGTGATTTTCTAGTACAATACTAATTGTATCCTGGAATAGGGCTTGGGCAGCCCTTTCAGGATCTGTAACTTTTATTGCTCTACTTTTTCCAGTTTTCTTGCTGTAATATCTGGAGAATTCATTGTCGCTCACCGGCTTGTCAAACATATGTATATCCAAAGTGAATATGCACTGCTCCCCACTCCCATAATCCCACCCACCTCTCAGCAGTAAATGATAGTGAATATTTTCACTATCAGTGATGCCTGTGCTGAGAGGTGGTCATGATTATGGGCATGGAGAACAGTGCATATTCATTTCAGATTTACATACGCTTGACTAGCTGGCACGTGACACTGAATTCTCTGAAGCTTACAGCAAGAAAACTGGAGAAGGTAGAGCAATGAAAGTTACAGATCTAAAAGACCAGCAAGTTGGTGTAGGGATATCTATAGGCCATGCAATACTCACTTAGAAAATTAAATATGCAATTAGCCTGTTCAGAGAGGAAAAGGACAGGAAGTCTGATACCAATTATTGGAAGTAGTAATTCTAAAAGTCCAAATTAACCCTTTAATGAGCCTTGTCACATGACTTAGAATAAGAGGCCAAACCAGAAATTCCATTTTCATACAAGCGTTCCAGGGTGTTTGTCCCTCATCAGTGCAAAGTCGGAGAGTTAGTTTGGCTAGAGGCTTCTGACAATGGGTCTAAGTGATTTAGTTTCTCCTTGGGAAAGTGCCAAGTCGTTGAAGGGAGATCTATAGACCATCTAATGCTCCCCTAGGAGTTTTAATATGGAAATTCTTCCCACCTCCTCCCCAGCCAAACCAGGTCTCCGTCTTTGCACTGATGTGAGGCAAACACCAAACAACGTGTATCTGCAAATGGAGGTTCTGGTTTGGCTTCTCGTCCGAAGTCATGTGGCTAGCCCTTTTGAAAGGTTGATATTGACTTTAAGGATTGCTGCTTTTAACAGGTGGCAATAGAGTTGGTGTCCCCTAGCTCTCTGAAGAGGCTACGTGAATAGGTGTTATACAGTGCCATGCAAAAGTTTGGGCACCCCTTGTCAAAATTACTTTTATTATGAACAGTTAAGAAAGTTGAAGATGAAATGATCTCTAACATGCACAAAGCTAAAGATGACACATATTCCTTTGTATTTTAGGCAATAACATTTTTTTCTTCTTTTCCAATTTTAAAAATTACAAAAAAGAAAATGGGCCAATGCAAAAATTTGGGCACCCTGCATTGTTAGTAAATAGTAGCACCCCCTTTTGCAAGTATCACATATTGTAAACACTTTTTGTAGCCAACTAACAGTCTTTCAATTCTTGTTTGACGGATTTTAATCCTTTCTTCCTTGTAAAAGTCTTTCAGTCCTGTGTGATTCCTGCCTGGTCTTCCAGTTCTGTGAGATTCCTGGCTCGTCTTCCAGTTCTGTGTGATTCCTGCCTTGTCTTCCAGTTCTGTGAGATTCCTGGCTCGTCTTCCAGTTCTGTGAGATTCTTGGCTCGTCTTGCATGCTTTGCTCTTTTGAGGTCTAGCCACATATGTTCAATGATGTTCAAATCAGGGGACTGTAAGGGCTATTGTAAATCCTTTCGCTTGCACCTTTTGAGGTCGTCTATTGTGGATTTTTACGTCTGTTTAGGATCATTATCCATTTGGTGAAGCCACCTTCTTTTTAACTTCAGCTTTTTTACAGATGATGTTCAGCTTGCATCAAGAATTTGTTGAAATTTCATTGAATTCATTCTTTTCTCTACCCATGAAATGTTCTCGATGCCATTGGTTGCAACACAACCCCAAAGCACGACCGATCCACCCCCATGCTTAAAGGGACTGTCTCGGGTGATTTTTCTGGTATTAAATGGTAGAAGCAGTGCCTGCATTCGTGCTCCATGCGGGGGAGAAGCAGCAGCGTTTCCCTGTCCGCTTGGCTTAAGCGGACACTAGGCAGCCTTATGTGTAGCTGGTTACCACAATCAACATCGGGTAACCAGGGCTAGCATCACGCGGAAGCGGCGGAGATGATGGCTCTCTGCTGCAGAGAAAAAAACTAAGTAGCGGAGGTCCGCTAAAAGCTGGGAAAACGCTGGTGTGACCCTTGCCTTAGAGTGAGATGGATCTTATTCTTTTGTACACTTCTGATGCTGAATTTTAATGTGAAGACACAGGAGAGATTTTCTTCTGATAACTCTTCTATGAAGGCCATATTTGTGCAGGTGTCTTTGAACAAAAGAAAAATGTACCACAACTCCAGAGTCTGCTAAATCTTTGGCTAAGTTCACACTAGCGTTTGTGTCTGCATGCATCTGGCATGCGGACGCAAATGCAAATACAGTACCAAATGCTGCCATACTGATGTGAACGCAGCAGAGATTCTTCGCATGCATTCACATGGTATGGTGCGTGGCCACCCAATCAGCTGTCTCGGCGGCGGCCAGGAGATCAGCGGTAGCCGCTGCTGCACCCCTGGCGGACACCTCTGGATCTCCCGGCGGCCACCTCTAATCTCCCAGTCACTGGTAGAGATTTCAATGTGATTCGCAGCATTCTTCCTGCGCTGTCATATGGAGGACACTGCAGATCCATTGACATCCATTCATTCTTTGTTCGCTTGCTGATACAACAAAAGCGCGAAAGCACAAAAAATGCATCATGTTGCGTTCGGAGGGTGCACAAATTATGCGCATCCGAACGCATCCAAACGCAGGTACTATGTGTTCCCATGTTAAACATAGGAACGTAGTGCTCATGCATTTGGCTACTTTGGTTATACAATTTTCACAACGTAAATGTGAACCCAGCCTTCCTGACGGTCTTATGCAGTCAAGTGGGTTCTGATTTGCCTATCTAGGAATCCTACGAGCTTCTCTCACTGAAATTTTTCTTGGTCTTCCAGACCTTATCTTGACCTTCACTGTTTCTGTTAACTGCCATTTCTTAATTACATTTTCAACTGAGAAAAGGACAACTTGAAAATTCTTTGCTATCTTCTTACAGCCTTCTCAGCTTTGTGGGTCTCAACCATTTCCATTTTCAGAGAGCAAGGCAGATGCTTAGAGGAACCCATGGTTGCTGTCTTTTGGCACAAAATTAGAGGAGGCTGGTTTTTAGAAGGCTGTGAAATTTGCATCACCTGGCCTTTCCTAACAAAGATCGTGAACAAGCCACAACCCTAACAGCTAATAAAGGTCTTATACCTTGGTCAAAGTTATCTGAGCTCACAAAACTGCCCAAACTTTTGCATCAGCCCATTTTCCATTTTGTAATTTTTAAAATGTTAAAGAATATTTTTTTTTGCCTAAAATATAAAGGAAATGTGTCATTTTTACCTTGTTGCTGTATAGAGGTCATTTCATCTACAACTTGATTAACTGTTCCTAATAACAGGAATTTAGCCCACACCGTTGCATGGTATAGTATGGCACTATATGGCACTTTGTGGAACTATATATTACTATATGTACGTATATATATCATTCCATACACTATTCTGTCTGAAGAATATAACATTATTTGGGCTTATTTTCTGATAATGCACTCTTTTATGTCTACTATACCCAGGGGTGCACCAAGCCCCACTGCCGCCTGAGCCGCAGCAGTGATTACTGGGGGGGGTGCTGGTGGAGCCCAGCGCTGCCGCCCCTTCTAAATTGCTCCTCCGGCGGGTCGCCGCTTACCTGGGGTGAGCGGGGTGAGCGGCCGGCGCCATGACAGGGGGAGGCTGTGTGCATGAGGTGCCGCCCCCTTCTGCACTGCCGCTCCCCCTGCCTCTTGCCGCCTGAATGACAGGGCTCACACTGTCCAATGGATGGTGCGGCCCTGACTATACCCTTGAGTATTCTTTCTATGCTTCCACATACAGAATTTACATCCCTACCCCTCTTTTAGAGTTCGGCCTTCTGCCCTACATTAATTTCCATTTAGTATACTATAACATCAGTTTCAGAAATCAGAGTAATCATTCACCAAAGTCACAACCCAAAAGAAAAGGAACATCTTGCATCCAGCATTAAAAGGGTGAATTACTGCTGCTGAATGAGTTTCTCTGTCCTTAAAGGATCTGACAATTGTTTTGTCGGGGTTTATTTTTTTGTAGCCAATAGATGGATGGAAATGGATGTGTAGCAGACAATAGTCTACAAACTTCTCCAACTATTGCCATGGCTCTTTCGATAGAGCGACCATTGTGCAGCGCAGTGTAATTCCGCTGTAATCTGGCCACAGATCACTACGACTGCCTCTACTAATTTGTTCATTCTCTGTGGTTATCGACTGAGGATATTGCCAAGCTGTTTTTTTTTCAGGATCACATCACACTTATTCCATGCTCCTGACAGTAGCATTTTCATGAAGAAGCACTACAGCCCATTCCCCAGGAGACCTTCACCTCCAGCATCCGAGCGTGACCTCTTGTTCTAACACTTCTCTTCTCATATAACCTTTCCCCCCCAGATCTGCCAAATTCCTGGAAGACTTGTTTACATTCATCTTACATACAGATGCAGCGTCAATTGGTAATATTCTATTGCTGTAATCATCTCCTACCTAGAAATATAAATATTCAGTAATGTCTGAGCCCTATTCAGCTGTCCATCTTTTACCTGACAATCATTTTTTACTTATTCATTCACTTCATTGATTTCAACTGTAACTTCAAGGAGTTTCACCATGAAGTAATGTATCTTCTGTCTGTAATATGTCTAATCGCTGATGGTCCCACCTACTAAAATAGGGGTCCCATGTCTTAGGATCCTTCCCACTGCAGAAGTATCAATGGCGCGGTGGTCACTCATGTACTCTACTACTCTAGTCAAACTAGGGGCATAACTACAACAGGTGCAGGGGTTGCAATCACACCTGGGCCCTGGAGCCTAGCGGGCCCCAAAGGTCCATTTGGCCTATAGCAAAAGAATAATGCTATTAAATATTTGCAATAATTGGGGGCCCTGTTAGAGCTTTTATATCGGGGTCTATGAGCTTTAGGTTACGCCCCAGAGTCAAACTCTATGGGGCACAAGAAAATCAGCCAAACTCTGTACTCTAGTGATCAAGAGGGTCCCAGACATTGGAACCCCTCAGTGATCAGATGTTTATCCCTTGTCCTAGCCATTGAATCGTACGAGAGTAAACGCAGTATTCTGTACATATAGAGTTAAACCTAATTAACATTAGTAGGCAGGGGCGTAACTACAATTGGTGCAAGGCTTGCGATCGCACCCGGGCCCTGCAGCCTAGGGGGACCCCACAAGTCCCTTTGGCCTATAGAAAAAGACTAATAATATTAAAGATTTGCAATAATTGGGGGCCCAATTGATGCTTTCGCATCGGGGCCCCTGGGTCTGAAGTTACGCCACTGTTATTAGGTTCATTTCAACAAGTCGATTAAACCACATTTTTTGTTGCAGTATTTAAAAAATGACAAGGTATTGCTGTCATAAAAATTGCTGAAAAAAAGTGAAATTATGAACCTGTGAAAGTACATCCAAAAATATAAGATACAGTAATTAAAATTAACTTTTCACTCCCATTTCAAAGAGTTAATTGGTCTCAGATGTCAGAATAAGTGAAAAGCAGACAAGCGGATATGAGGAATTTTAGCATGAATATATTTGGGAAAGTCTGACTGCTCTGGAATAGACAAGAGCTTAAAGAGGTTGTCGAGGCTTGAGGTTAAAGTATGCAGTTACTATATGGGAATCCTCACAGTGTGCAGTGTGTGCGCTGTTAGGGTTTTCTGATGCCGACACCAAGAGCGGGCAAACACATTACCACAATCATGCAATTTGCACACATGCAGTTAGATTCCGGCTAGACATGCAAAGTCTCACATGATGCAAGTGAATTGAGTAAAGCTGGACACTGCACACTTTGAGGTGTCACAATTCTGCAGTCACATAGAGTGACACATAGAGTGACTGCAGACGTAAACCCACAGTCTGGACAAGTCCTTTAATTGTTACAAAAATCTCATCATATCCTCTTAACATCTGTATACTTTTTAGCTCCCCTGTATGTAGTGTGTCTGTTTATTTCATTTCACAACTAATCTTCGTCTTATCTTGCTGCAATCTCCTTGCTCTTAGAATAGATGTACTTTTCACTCACAGGAATAAAGGAGTAAAGTTCCCCCCCCTCACATAATAATAATATTAGGATAATATTTATTCATTTGCATACACATTAGATGTCTGTTGGCCAAACGATGATTCAGCCGATGGACTGATTGTTCATCCATCTCTCCCATACACAGGTACGCTTAACAGGATGTCTTAATAGTGTACACTGAGTGCAGAATAGTAGGTTTCAGGTGGCATCAGTCAGAAAGAGGATGGCCATGTACTACATACCAACCCTGGGCACTGCTGTCCAACAACAGTTACCAATTGTTTACATCAGGCCATGCAAAGCAGCTCCAGACAAGCCTATGTTGCTAAGTATTCCCAATCCTCTGTAGACTCTCCGTACCAGGCGATATTCATTTTTCTCCAGTTGCTTTACACCAAGGCTTTCCAATGATAGGTAATTCAGCCTTGCTGCTTTATTTTGCATATGTTTATATCTAAACTCATAAGCAAACCTCTTTAAAGTGAGGATTGTAGCTATGCCTTCTCATTTCTTCCACTTCTTAACCCAACTTACAGCTTTAGTATTTGAAAGGCAGGTTTCTACAAAATTCTTTAAATCAGGGATGTCTTACCAGAAAAGAGATAGATTTAGCGTTTATTTACATTTACATAGACCAACTGGTGGCAAGATATGACTGCCGATCGGGAAACAATTGGAAGATGTTTCATAAGCAGTTTAAAGAAGCAGACCACAGTAAATGATGCTCACTAAGTGATCTGTAATTGTGTGGCCCACAAGGGTCTGGGGGACTCAGGTCTCGGGCGGTCAGCTGCAGGGATGTCACGGGTGATCGGTGCCCGAGCCTGTGCCCTTGGGTGACAATAAAAAGGAGTATTTACAGTTAATGAAAGTCGTGCCGCCACCTGTAGGTCTGGTGATGGCACCGGTGCTGCTGGGACCTCCGGGGTGATGGGCGGCAGCAAGATGTTGCGGTTCTCTACAGGAAGAGCGGGGCCCCGGGGCTGTATGGGTTGGTTAATGGAATAGGGTAGCGCAGTAGGAATGGGGCAGCGCAGTCTTTGCTGTGAGGGACAGGCTGAAGGAATGGACACTCACACAAGAAAGTCTTTCCAGTACCTTTACTGATGGTTATGCAGGTACACATCCAGGTCTGAAGGAAACATCTTGGGACTTCCACACCGAGTGAGGTATAGGCCTCCTTGTCCTGCTCCCTTGTATGAAACCAGGCCTGACCGTTCACACCCGTGTTGCTGCACTGAGGGCTCTCGTTTGGCTACCGCAATCTCTCCTGCGGCTCCTGGCTCTCAAATGTGGGTGCTGTGGGTGTCCGAGAAGCTAAGCCTCCACAGTTTACTGGGATTCTCTGCTGAGCTAACCTCTTTCCCTTGCAGACTCGGACTCCAGTGACGGTGTTCTCCTGGGTTGAAACGGTATGACTCCTCTGCCACCACTGTAGTGTTCCTTACCTCTGCCCTTGGTCCTCACTCTCTGGACCCTCACATTGACTCTGGCGGTGCACTGACCTCGGGCCTAGCACATCTCCGGTGACCAGTTTTGCTCACTAGGCAATCAGCTGATCTTCACAGTTTTCCTAGCGACTGCACACTCTGACTAACTCTGCCCCCAGCACTTGTATTTATAGGGTATCTGGCTTAACAGCAACCAGTGGAGCTCCCCCTACAGGCCTGGAGTGGAAGGTGTTGTGTGTATGTGAGTACCAGATGTGGAAATCCCTTAGAGTACTAGTTAGTTCTGTGGCTTTCCTGCCACAGGGCACCACATAATCAATTGCTCATTGCACATAGGTAGCCACGGTTCTCAAAACACAAGACAATGTACCGCCAATAATGATGACAAGCAGTGGCGTAACTTCAGGTCCGTGGGCCCCGGTGCGGAAGTAGTAGTCTTTTTCTATAGGCCAAAGGGACTTTTGGGGTCCCCCTAGGCTGCAGGGCCCGGGTGCGATCGCAACCCCTGCACCTATTGTAGTTACGCCCCTGATGACAAGACAATGCACCCACCAAGAACAATGACAAGACAGTGCACCACTGAGAACTATGACAAGACAATGCACCACTGAGAAAGATGACAAGACTATGCACTGCTTAGAATGATAATGACAAGACAATACACTGCCTAGAACAATGATAAGACAATGCACCACTGAAAACAATTACAAGAAAATGCATCGCCGAGAACAATGACAAGACAATGCACAGCCGAGAACAATGACAAGACAATGTACCACTGAGAACGATGACAAGACAATGCACTGCTGAGAATGATGATAAGACAATACAGCACTGAGAACAATGACAAGACAATACTCCACTACTCCACCGAGAATGATAACAAGACAATGCACCGCCGAGAACAATGACAAGACAATGCAACGCTGAGAACACTGACAAGACAATGCACCGCCGAAAACAATGACAAGACAAAGCACCGCTGAGAACAATGACAAGACAATGCACTGCCAAGAATGATAATAAGACAATGCACCACCAAGAATGATGACAAGACAATGCACCGTCGAGAATGATGACAAGACAATGCACCGCTGAAAACAATGACAAGATAATGCAACGTCGAGAACGACCACAAGACAATACTCCACCGAGAACAATGGCAAGGCGATGCACTGCCGAGAATGATGATAAGACAATGATCTGCTGAGAACAATGACAAGAATAAAGGAATAAAGTTCATTTCCTCCTGTCAGTGGGGTTCTCATTGTGGCAACCACATGGCTTACAAGTGCTAGTAAAATGCAGATTTACTCTATATCTACAGGTTAATAGTATTTTTATACACGACAGATTCCTTTTAAAGGGATCCTGACCATGAAAAATGAGCCCCGAGGCCCCTTAATCCCTTTCCCTGCAGCATGCTAACACCTCTGGAGCCATCCCTTTGTGTGGTCAAAGTGATATTGTAATGTTAATAAAAGTGCTTTTTATACCTTATTTCCAGCGGCTTCTCAGCATTTGAGAAGCCGCAAAAGGTGTGCCTGTCTGCTGCTCCCCGCCGCCTGCTTGTTAATTCTGCACGCCCCGACGGGCGTGCTACAGATCCGAGAGCCTGTGCGTGTCATAAAAGGGGCGGTAAAGCCGATATAACGCGCATACCGGCTTTACCGACCCTTTTATGACGCGCACAGGCTCTCGGATCTGTAACACGCCCGTCGGGGCGTGCAGAATTAACAAGCAGGCGGAGGGGAGCAGCAGCCAGGCACGCCTTTTGCGGCTTCCCTAATGCTGAGAAGCCGCTGGAAATAAGGTATAAAAAGCACTTTTATTACCATTACAATATCACTTTGGACAAAGGAATGGCTCTAGAGGTGTTAGCATGCTGCAGGGAAAGGGATTAAGGGGCTGGGGGCTCATTTTTCAGGGTCAGGATCCCTTTAAGAACACTTGTCTGTGATTATATTGCAGTGTAAATGCAGCTTTAGATTTGCTAGTGATAACCAAATCATGTTGGACTCAATTATCTCAATAATGGACTATTTGGAAATGCCCAATGACATTATAGAAAATCTACAACATGAAGATCAGAACCCACTGTCAGCGATTTGTCCACTGCTGCTTATAGTGTTTCTGCAGTTTACAAAATAAAAAGTTCAGGCATGTTACAATTTATTGATACCTGATCAACAATTCTCTAACTTCACCTCCGCTCAACCAAAGACTAATCCTCACCAAGATATGTGATGTCCGCTATCTACAATCTGAAGTCCTTGCTAAGCCAATATCTATAGTTTACTCATGTCACGTATTCTGCACGCAATCAGTCAGGGTCAAAAAGTTACATTTTTCATCAACAAGCAAAAGCGAATCTGAAGGTCCATGTTATCACATGGAAGGAGCTTCTTGACTCTTATTACCTTGTAGTACTATCCCTAACAGGCACCTTTACAGGCACCAGGACATAATATGTAAGATACAGAATTCAGAGGACAGGTGAGTTAATTAGTACAGAGTGATGACTTCACAGTTAAAGAGCAGTAATCAATACAAAAAGATCTGTTAGTTTGTGTATGCACCTTACTTAGTCTGTACTTCTTTTAACTACATTTGTGAATGTAATAACAAACCAAGACATGCATTCTACTGGTCTGCACCAGGAATGGATTTTGCTGGAAGTCTGTATTGCAGGCAGAATAGGTATGAGTGAGCGTGAGCTGTGAGTTTTACACAATGAACATATCTGGAATATTTGAGGAGCATCTAATGGTACCGCCACACGTGGCGATCTCACAGGCGATGTTGCCGGCAACTCCGGGGCGTGGCTAATTTTTGGGAACTTTGCAAAGATTGCTGTGGAGATGTTACACGCAAGAGACCTCTCCAGCAACTCAGTTGCAGTGTTGAAAGTAACTTTGCAGGAAGGGTTAAAATTCAACCCAGCAGCGATCATTAACTGTGAACTGAATAGGAGAAGTTGCTTCGAAGATCGCAGTTGCCGTGTCACACGGAGTGATGGCAGCAGATCAGCTCAGCAACATCGACAGGTTTCCCAACATGTTGGGAAACCTGGCAACTCTGCTCAGGAAACTTATCACCGTAAAAATCGCCCTTTTACACTCGGCAACTCGGTTGCCGGGTTGCGTCAACTTGGCCACACCCCAGAGTTGCCGGCAACATCGCCTGAGAGATCGCCACGTGTGACAATACTATTGAAAGGTGTGTGTTTGTCACCAAGTTAACTCTGTGTGTTCAGTGAAACATATCACTAGTAGCGTGTCCAGGCCTAAGCCAACCACCGACAAGTGTGCAAGAAGAATGTCCAGGCTTAAGCCAACCACCACAAGCAACCAACTAGAGTGTCCAGGCCTGAGCCAATAATGACAAATGACCAAGCAGAGTGTCCGGCCTGAGCAAGTGGACTGAAGGACACTCTGACAGAGAGCTTAAAAACTGCTGTGACCAATGAAGGCCCAGAAAATCAACAGCGGTGAGGCCCTGTGTATGACTGAGACCTATAGGTATAAGCATGGTACAGCCTTCTGAAATATTGCCTGACAGCTCCAAAAAGAGACTGTATTGAGTATGCACAAATAACCATGTAATGTGCATAAAGCACAGGATTACTAACTTAACTTTTTTTTGTGTACAACGTATCACAAGATCATGGACAGATAATATGTTTTATGAACACATTAGAATATCATAATAAATAATTAATATTATTAGTGATATATGCCTACAGCCCATAAATCTACACTGTAAAATGATGATAATTGTTACACTCAAAATAATCTGTATAATGTTCTTCAGCTTCAAAAAAAATCTCAGACATTTAAAAAAAAATTAAAAATTACAGCTAGGGCAAAAAGCAGCCCTCCTTTCATGGACAGTCCTGGAATTTCTGGATGGTTGGCAACTCAAATGGAGCATATGGTAGTAACAGCAAGAGGCAAGAACATTCCTTAGTGAGGACTGATCGCCTAGTCACAGGCCATCTCAGAGAGAGTATGTATGAAGATTCAGGGACTAAAGCAAGTTTCTACAACTGATCCTTTTGTAGACAATGAACTGTAACCTAAGAGGATGGGGACTTTCTCCCTAGATTTTGCAGTCTTTTGGAGAGGAAACTCCTCTGTCTGCCTATCACACTACACCACTCTTGGTTTACCCTACTGAGTCTCTCTGCAGCAGTCCTTGTCTACCAGACTCCTTGCAGTACCACTAACACGTCTCATTCACCCTCTGACTCATGGGTCCCAATGTGCCCATCCACGGATTAGTTAGCAGAATGGCATTGCAATAAGAGATTGCATTTTTGATGAAAGGGATTGGTAATTAATACACTTTGTGGTAGAAATGCCATACTGGTAGTAGCATGCCCAGACAGAGTTACATTCAGTAGTTGTACTGAAGTATGATGTGTTGAGCAAAAAGAGGTAATACACTGTGCATACCGTGTGAAATACTGAGTCGTGAAGAGTGAAGACGTGGTTTAGCATGGTTGTCCTTGTCCATGTTCATGGAATATAAAGCGATAGTCTGCAGGAGTTTCTAGCAGCCTGGCAAATGCAAAAGGAGAGAGGAGCTGCAACATAGAGAGCTTGCACAATAGGGCTAACCCTTGATAATTGGTCTGCACCAGATAGTGTGGTGTTACCGAGTGAAGGAGATCCATCTGTTCATTACTACATCACTTTCTATGGCCCTGCTATAATTGCTTATTGAACTGTGACCTTTGGATCAATAGAACATAGTTCAAATTAAAGAATGTTAAAGGGTTTTTCCAGAAAACTCATTTTCATTCACCTTATTTGGGAATTGTGACTTGACAAAGGTGAGCGCTCTTGGCCAAAGTGTCTACAAAATATATCCCTTCCTCTGGAGGACCTGTCCTGCCCTATAATTACACATACAACCCATTGAGTTGTGCAGCAACACTCACTGCCATTTTCCCCAAGCAGGAAGACACTTTATCATTATTGTCAAGGAACCCTTAGAAATAGCAGAAATTGTTTGACTCAAAGACCCATTTTAAACTAAAAAAGATATTTGGGCAATATATAATCAAGAAAAAATATCAAATCTTCCTGGCCCCAGCACATCTTCAAAGGAAAACGATAATGGGAACCAGCACTGGAAGCAAGACTCATTTTGCCGAGGTTAATCTGACCTTGTATTAAACCTCTGTGTTTCGGTTGCACATCTTTTACATACAGTTGAAACCAGACGTTTACATACACTATATAAAAAGACACATATACATGTTTTTCTTACTATCTGACATGACATCAGAATAAACCTTTCTCATTTTAGGTCAATTAGGATTACCATAATTATTAATATTTGCCAAATGCCAGAACAATTAGAGAGAATATTTTAAGGCATTTGTATCACTTTCTGCATTTTCACAAGTTTATATACACTACGGGTACTATGCCTTTAAAAACTTTGCAACAGCCTATATGATGTCATGTGTTTGGAAGCTTCTGATAGGTTTATGGGCAACATTAATTAGAGACACACCTGTGGATGCATTTTAATTCACACCTGAAACACACTGCTTCTTTGCGTAGCATCATGGGAAAGTCTAAGGAAATCAGCCAAGATATCAGAAAGAGAATTGTGGACTGTCTAGTTCAGAGGTCCCCAATGTCAGTCCTCGAGGGCCGAACCAGTGCAGGTTTTCAGGATTTCCTTACTATTGCACAGGGATTGGAATCATTGCCTGCTGTGAAATACTAAGGAGATCCTGAAAACCTGCACTGGTTCGGCCCTCGAGGACTGACATTGGGGACCTCTGGTCTAGTTCATCCTTCGGTGCAATTAACAGTTACCTGAAGGTGCCTCATTCATCTGTACATACAATTATATGCAAGTACAAACAAGATGGGACTGTCCAGCCATCAGACTGCTCAGGAAGGAGACAGGTTCTGTGTACAGGCTTTGGTCTGACATGTGCAAATTAACCCAATAACAAAAGCAAAAGAACTGGTGAAGATGATGGCAGACATTGAACCGATTGGGTCACTACCCACATTGAAACGAGTAATGTATCAACATGGGCTGAAAAGCCACTACTCCAAAAGAAACATAAAAAAGCCAGATTAATTTTTGCAAATGCACATAGAAACAAAGACCTACATTTTTGTAGACATGTCCGTGGACAAAACTAAAATTGAACTGTTTTGCCATAATGGCCATTGTTACATTTGGAGGAAAAAGGGAAAAGCTTGAAAGCCTAAGAACACCATCCCAACTGTGAAACACGGTGGTAATGTGGCGCCCCTGCGGGTATGCGCCACAGAATGGTATTACACTTGAATATAAAATGTGTTTTTCCTTGTAAGTTGCCAGGTTACGATTTAAATCTTATGGAGTCTATTTTTAGCACTCACTTATGACCGCACCACTTAGTGTAGGGGGAACAGGTAATATGGTAGGTTCCACAGGTGGTGGGCAGAGCTTAGGATAGAGTAGAGTGACAGTTAAGAATTTACCTCAGACGGCGTTGGGAAGGCAGACAGAGTGGTCAGGCCTGGCAGCCCATCTGAGTGGAGGGTACCCCATCTTTATGTGGGGGCCCAGGACAGATGGCAACGGACCAGAACTGGTAGGAGCCAGCTGGTCATGTTGAGGGTACACAGGTGACACGGACAACCGAGGCAGCCAGGAGTTCAGCCCTGACTGCAAAGCCGACGAGCTGCAGGCCCAACAGGACCGGGTTGCTGACAGCCCCACAAAGGTACCTCACCCCTCATGCCCAAAAGACGGTCCTACACTAGTGAGGAAAGACTGAAACCCGGTGTCAGGTGGGAAACTTGTGCGTTCCTGCTGTTCCCATTTGGACCGGTATAAGTCAAGCTAAGCCTACTAGACACAGACTGCAGGACTGGCGGGTGAGCTCTTCAAAGGTGGGAAAGACTGAGAGAACTAGAGAAAGTAGAAACCCTGAAAGACAGAGAGAGAACATCTAAAGACTCCTTAAGAGAAATCCTGAGTTGGTAACAACACCCTAAACCAGACTGTACCGTGTATTGTTATGCCATCAGCCGGGTACCGAGTAAAGCAAAGTTAAAATGGAAATGGTTTCTGTTATTCTTCCTGCCGCAGCTCAAAGGACTTAACATCATCATCAACAGCAAAGGGATAAGAACTGCACCACCATTACCAACACTGTCCTCCCTCACCGTCTCATCACCACAGCTGCCCTGAGGTAAAGCTCCACCTGTGGGGAGCTGTACCACACTTTGCTGCCCCCTCCATCACCTCAGCGGCCGGCTGGCAGTGCCGGTACCACCTTACCGGACCCTACAGGTGGCGTCACGTTCCCCTGTAAATAACCCCTTTTTACCCCCACCGTTTTACCATCGACACCTGGTATAATTGTTCGCCAGGGCACGGCACCGGGGATACCGACCACCCGTGACATCCCACACAGAAGCCCCGGTGACCGAGTGCACCCTAGCTCTGGTTGAAACAGTAACAGTATCATGTTGTGGATTTGTTTTCCTGCAGGAGGAAAGCTGCACATCACAAAATAGTTGGCATCATTAGAAGATAAGATAATGTGGCAATACTGAAGCAACATCTCAAGACCTCAGCCAGGAAGTTAAAGGGGAACTCTAGTGAGAGAAAACTTTTTAGTACAGTTCCTGCCCTCCTATAGTATATGAAGAAGCAGAGCTGCACACTGCACTTCTAGGATCTATAGATCTATTATAAATCGATAAAATCATACCTGCTCCTTTGATCTCCCCCCTCCCTCATGGAACCCTAGATTTCTGCATGTCAGCTTCATCTAGGAGCAGAGAAGAGGAGGTGTGTTGGGGGTGTGGATGCTGAGAGCTTCAGGATCAGCCTACATTCACATTCACTCACATTTCTGTATAGGGGGGAAAATGGCAGGGGGCGTGGGTGCCTGTCCCATGCTCACACATACAATCCACCTCCTGATATTCCATCTTATGTGACAGGGGCATCTAGGCTTCAAATAGTAATCATGTTACCAAGCAGATATAAATACATGCTGTGATCCTCTGATGTGTGATGATGTATAACGTGTACTATTATTGTGAGGATACAAGCAGAGGCAAATCATTACATTGATCGATTTAGCTTTGCATGGTCTCCCCTCCCCCATAGGAACATGGTATCTTCTTATCTCTCCATCTTTCAAAGGATCATCATTATCCCTCCTCACTGGAATCAATGTAGGCTGATCCTGCAGCTCCCAGCATCCACACTTCTGACACACCTCCTGCTTTTTGCTCCTACATGAAGCTGTGTCAGGCTGAAGATTCTGGGTTCCCTGAGGTGGGGGTCAGAGTGGAGGAGCAGGTATGATTTTATTGAATTCTGCCAAACTGGTTACAAAGTGGTTTAGGGCTAACAAAGCCAATGTTTTCAAGAAAAAGACCAGAGAGAGATCGTGCTTTAGTGATCCGCGCTGCCATCCCACCGTACCCGAACACATGCCAGGGAAGCCAAGAGTATGCAAGCTGCTTCTTTATTCCATCAGCAATGCGTTTCGGTACAGACCTTGTACCTTCCTCAAGGATAACCCTGAGGAAGGTACAATGTCTGTACCAAAACGTGTTGGATGGAAATACTGATGGAATAAAGAAGCAGCTTGCATACTCTTGGCTTCCCTGGCATTTGTTCGGGTGCGGTGGGACGGCAGCGCAGATTACTAAAGCACGATCTCTCTCTGGTCTTTTTCTTGGATACATCACCACTGTATGAGGGAGTGTGGATCCAGCAGCAGCTGTCTGATCTAATTAACCAGTTGTTGGGAAACACAACTGGATCAGGTGAGCACATACACCTATGACGGTACTACCTCATCCATAAAACGATAAGACCCATTCGCGCCTCTTTGCTCCCTTTTTTTCTTTGTATAGATTAAAGCCAATGTTTTGGAACAGCCATCACAAAGCCCTGATCTCAGTCCTATTGAAGATTTATATGCAATGCTCAAAATGCTCTGAGCAAGGCAACCTACAAGCACAAACATGGCTCAGTTACACCAGTTCTGTCAGGAGGAATGGGCTCAAATTCCTACCAACTATTGTGAGAGGTTTGTGGAAAGACATCAAAACATTTGACCCAAGTCATACAGTTTAAGGACAACGGTACCAAATACTAATGAAATGTATGTAAACGTGTGACTTTGTAGAAAGTAATAAAAAAGCCTTAAAACATTGTCATGGCATTTGGCAAATATTAATAATTATAGTTATCCTAATTGTCCTAAAATTGGAAAGATTTATTCTGATTTAATGTCAGATATTGAGTAATACATGCATATGTGTCTTTTTATAGAGTATATGTAAACTTCTGGTTTCAACTGTATCTTATAATACCTGGGAATGATTATTTATACATTGTAACCATATTGTCCTTTCTAATAATTAATTTTTCCTGAGATTGTTTTTGTTACAAAACAAACAAAAAATAAAGCTTCTTAAAACCATTGAAGCGATTGTAATGGATTTATCCAGAGCAGAAATGAAAAGGGGCACCACCGTAGCTAATACTGGGGTTCCCACTGGGGGAGGGGGAGACACAGGACCGCCTGAGGTGTCAGAAACAGTCTCAGTACTGGAAATCAAGCAAAAAGAAGAAAATTTACCGTTTCGGGTAAATACCCTTCCACTGGTCACAGTTGCTGTGACCCGTGGAAGGGTATTTACCCGAAACGGTGCCGTCGTCACATCTGCGCCCCCTCCCTGCACCCCTTTGTATGCTGCTCCTGGACTAAATAAAAAGAAAAATCCCGCTATATGCCGTTCTGGTGAGTGCAGATGTTTTTTCTTCTTTTTGCTTGTAATGGATTTGTGACGCTGCAGACCGCGTTTTCATGTGCGTTTAAAAAAATGTATACTTGTAAACGCATGCCTATTCTGGCATGCATTCATACGCACTTGTTGAGTGCAGGTCTATGCAAGTCCGTTACATTGCGTGTGTGCTGCTGTCCAACGGATCCGTTGTAACGCACAGCAAAAACGCAATGTGAGCCTACACTTATCCCCATGGACATGCTCAGTTCTTGTGGTCTTTAGCTGTCAGACACAGTCAGTGAAGTGCCTCTTGTAGAGAGGACTAATCCAGTTTATAGGGCACCTAGTGTACCGACGTCATAGTTAATGCGCAAGGTTATGTAACATTGGAGCGTACGGACTTCCATTGTGTGGTGCAACACAAGGGTTACAACGGGGATGATGTGAAGTAAGGTCTGGGTGGGTTTGCACCATAAGCTCGTTAACATCCCTATACGGGTTCACTTTGACACAAACCCATTCAAGATTCTGTGTTGGTAAATGGTGGACCCAAAATTAACTACGAAGGTAATGAGGTAGCGATAGACATGTGTCTAGACACAGAAAACAAAATGTGAAAACATTTACATGGTGTTCAATAAAATATTCCTAATTTTATTCCTCCACATTACAAACAACTCTTTCGACCAATATGGGGGGTCATTGATTAGTGACCCATAAGGATTCTGGAGCCAGGTGAAACTTGCATCCCAAATATAGTGTGAGAGTGCTGCAGACAAACATTGCTTTTGTCTTGTGTGTCTGAGCACAGCCAAACTGGTGGAACACCCAACCGTGGTGGTCTTTGGCAAGGTCTGGTTGGCAGTGCTGCTATTTATCAAAATGTTGCTTGGTGCACTAAAATCAGGTTCTTTAAAGCAAGTAGTTGTCTACAAAATGTATCATATGTTTAATAACATTAAAATCAACTGCCTAATTAATTGTAAGTCACCTTTGTTTCATGAAAACAATTCTGACCCCTCAATGCATTGACACTACAAGACGTCTGAAGGTGTCGTGATGTCTGACATAAAGGAATTAGAAGCAAATCATTGAAGTTCTCCAATTTATGAATTAGGGACCTCTGGAGTTAAACTCAATGCATTTCACATCTGGGGAATTTACAAACCAAATTTCTGTTCACATTAAAGGGAACAAACCAGCAGTATATGGGGCTACAGGCACTGGGATGCTGAATGCAATTATACCTTTACCCTGAATGATTCTGTGTTTGATTACAGAGAAAAGAGTCATAAAACTCCTGGAAAACAGGCAGCAGATGATTGATGTGTACAGCACTGTGTCACTATTTGGGGTTGGGTTTTTTTTATTATTCCCCTGCCTTTCAGCTGTAAGCCAAACCCTCCCCTCCCTCTCATCTGTATTTTCTGCTTCTGTACTTTCACATAAGAGGGAGTGAGGAGGGTTTGGCTTACAGCCAAAGGCATGCTCTACAGAGGAGTAATAAAAAAAGCTACAAACGGTGACCCAGTGCTGCAAACATCAATCATATGCTGCCCTGTTTTCCAGGAGTTTTATGACACTTTTCTCTGCAATCAAACCTGGAATCTTACAAATAAAGGTATGATTACATTCAGCATCCCAGTGCCTGTTAGGCATTGGCTTCATTTATAGTCCTAAATCCTGCTGGTTGGTTCCCTTTAAAGCAGGGGTCAGGAACCTTTTTCTGCCAAGGGCCATTTGGAAATTTCTACCATTCTTCTGGGGGCCGCACAAAATTAGGAGCCGCTTCTCTTTGGGGCGTCTGACATATTAGGCGATAGTGATCATGTTGCTTCTCAACTGCTTTTCCAGATTTGCTAGGGCCACAAACACCACAGGAGAGGCTGGGACTATATACATCACTGGTGAGGCTGAGGCTGGGGCATAGAGATCACTGCGGAGCTGGATTTAAAGTGCAAGCAGTTAGCAAAACGCATCTGCCAGCCCAAGCACTGCGGCGTCCCCAGGAATCTGAGGGCCACAGAACAGGTCATTAAGGGCTGCATTTGGCCCTGGGGCCTGAGGTTCCCCACCCCTGCTTTAAAGGGATCGCCCATTTTTGGTATAGAAGTTAATATCTATTGCATATTAGGATCACCCATAAGACCTAACTTTTTTGGAGATACTCTGACCTCAGCTCACCCAATCTAGTCCATGTCAAAGCATCTAATATTCACTTGCTGCTTAATGTATCCACTCCTTGACAGGTGCCGTTATGTATAAGATATTCCCTGTTATTTCCATCACCAGTCAGTGGTTTTCTGATATGATTGATAGATATATATGACAACGTTGCTCATTAAAAGAAATTGAAGTGCGTTGGCTATTACAATATAGTTGCTATGTTGTGCGATAGGTAACTTTTTCCAGGGTTATGACATAACTTTTTCTCAATTGTTAATTACCGGTAGTTCTTCAGTCCTAGCAGTACCTGTGGTGAAGGTATTTTAAGACTCGGTTCCTAATATTTATGACTACACCTGACCTCCTGCCACTAATTATGTCCCCTGATGGTACAAGGTGCTTTGCTGCACAGGATCCACGATGGTCATCTGTGATGTCACAAAGTTAAAAATAAAGGTATATCTATGGCAGAAAAATCTAAGGAGCTGCAAAACTCTATTTTTTACTACTGCTTCAATGTATAGTGTGTCCGATGTCAGCAAACTATTGTTGGAGGGATAATGAAGAAAGGGTCACCTTGCATTTACATGCGGTGCCTACAGCTGGCCTGAGGCACTAGATAATAGTCTTAGACATGAATACATGATTTGGCCTACAACCATCAGTCCATCGTTCCTGTTAACATGCTTGTTAGATTTGGGTGAATAAGAATTCCATTCAATAGAACACTCATCAAAAAATACAGAAAAAAAGTATCCCAGTAAATCCTGCCTTTATTTTTTCCTTTCCTCTAATCCTATTTTGTCTCATATTAAAATTTAAACTGAAAAATGTGTAGAGAAATCCTCCTCCTCCTTCTCAATGTCCTGTGTTGGCTGTAAGATAACCAGCTGCAGCAGGAACCTCCCCTCTCTTGACCTGTCTGCAGTAGGAAAATCCAAATCATTTTCCAGCTTACTGTTAGCTCAAAGGTTACTGACAATCTCACCACATTTGGCATGGTGCCAAATTGACAATTGACAATTTACTAAAATTGACAATATGATTTAAGTTTGTAGGGAAAAACAGGAGACTCATTTTATCAGGCAACAATCAATATGTTTCTTGCTAACATAAATACGGCTGTCCATTAGTTGAAAAACTAAAACTTACAGGAACAATGCCACATCTGTCCACAGGTTGTGTGCGGTATTGCAGCTCAGTCCCAGTCATTTCCACAATCCTGAGCTGTAGTACCGGACACATCTAAGGTTATACACACAGTGGTGGAGCCGGAGGTTATACACACTGTGGTGTGGGTGAGCTTATACACACAGTGGGATGGATGGGGCTATACACAGTGGGGTTGGTGAGGTTATACATACTTTTGGGGTGGCGGGGTTATACACAATCAGAGGTGTGGGCAGGGTTATACACATAGTGGTGGGGCCGCGGTTATACACACACAGTGGTATGGACGAGGTTATACACACAGTGGTGGGGCTTTAGTTATACACAAGTAGTGTGGTGGGTTATCACCAGTGGGGCGGTTATATTTACAGTGTGGGGCTTTGATAATACACACAGTGGTGTGGGTGGGGTTATATGCACAGTGGTATGGGGGGGTTATACACACAGTGGTGTGGGCAGGTTATACTACAGTGGTATGGGTGGGTTCTACACACAGTGGTGTGGGTGGGGTTATATGCACAGTGGTATGGGCGGGTTATACACACAGTGGTATGGGTGGGGTTCTACACACAGTGGTGGGGGCAGGGTTATACATACAGTAGTGTGGACAGGGTTATATAGAGCTCAGCAATCTGAGATCTGCTAGATCTGCACCAGAGAAAACCCAGATTCTATCACAACTGCTTCGCCCAGTGAGCAAGTGATTTTCACTGGAACCCTACATCATGCTGCTGTCAGATTACATAGCAAAAACCTGTTGACAGTTTCATCTTTAGAGGACAGGTGTGGTGATGAGTCTTCAAGACCCCTCAAAGCTTATCATACATGAAAAAGATTTACAGAACTATTCAGCCCCACACCGCCCATTATACAATGGTTATTTTGACTTCTGAATTTAGGGCTGTCGCGGTTGCACGGGCCAGGCAGACAGCCTAGTGGGATATAACGGTGGCGATTGCCCAGTTCTGTGACCCTGACCAGTCAAGTAAAAGATATTTAGAGGGGTTTATAGAGCCTGTGTAGGTTTTGTGACGCCAAGTAGGATATCTGGTCAGGAGTGACCAGCGCTGCTTATGGGGTCTCAGAGGTTATATGGTGCAGCAGCAAGGTGAATGACTCTCCCCAGTAACAATACATCCCCTGGGTGATGATGGGGGTTGTAGTGAGCAGTACAGCAGAAAGAAGCAAGGAGGCAAATAAATTCAGTCTGGTTTATGGTAAGTTGAACCCAGGGGTACTGGTCATCAGGTCCTGATTCCGGCTAGCCTGGAAGCAGCTGAAGTCCACTCCACCAGGTGGGATCAGTATGCCTTCCTTCTGCGCTTTGTATTTAGAGTCTCAGATGTCTGTGAGCTAATCGGTTCCTTTCTTTGTGTTTCTTTCTCTGTAGTCTCCAAACCCCAGACTTGACTCCCAGGGCTTGCAGTCCCTGAATAGCCCAGGACTCTGGTGTCCTCTTTTCCGCACAAACCAGGGGTGAGTCTACAATATCTACAAACTCCAATGCTCTTCACTCCTCGTGTGCCCTCTCCCTTCCCTTCTTCACACTACTTTCTCCTCTGCTCTGTCCCCTTCCCTCAGCCAGAAGAGGAAGTCACCCTAAAAACTAGGTCTTCGTTCTCCCCCTTCTGGTCACGGATCAGGCTTGTGTGTGGATGCATGGTTACCAGCTCCATTTACTTCCAGACATGATACCACCACCGGTTAGGGAGGCGATACCATTGTGGCGATGGACCGTAGGGGTGCCACAAGGTCATTTGTCAAAAATGCTGATAATAAAAGATTACATTTTCTGTGAGTTTCCTCTATGATAAAAATGTTGGGAATTAGCTGAGTAATGCAGAAAGGGATCATTTATAGACAGTGGTCTTTTGGGTCATCCAATTACTAAACTCGCACCCTAAAGTGTATGCGTCGTCTTAGGTGACTTTTCAGAATAAGCATGTCAAGTGCCTACATGAAGAATAATATGGTCATTATATGTTTCAAACCCTTTACTTTTGTCTTACTGGTTTCCTTATCTGCAGTCTCTATTACTAATTTTCTGTAGTCTCTGAGCTAGTGATGAAGACTTGTTACTATGATGTCTCCCATACCCAGCACATACAGAGGTAAGGGATACTTGATCTCCTGTCTCTGTAGTATTAAGAAGCAGCAGTGACATCGAGGACATTATACAGTAATATTGAACAATGTAGCTGTGAATCCAGCACTGAGGTAAGATAAAACATTTACTAGAAAGCAGTAATTCCAGCACCATCTGGGCTTCTTTCACACTGTTCTTTGCTTCTCCCCCGGCTACTATCTTCATATATTACAATAAGCAACTGGAATATGATCCTTTTTGCATTGAAAATTAGGAATTAAGAGGATGAGAAGTGGCTAGTAAGTGGAGAAAGAAGCATTTTTCTTCAATAAGACATATCAGAGGTTTTTTTATATTCACTTGAGATCTTCATTTAGGCAAAGTATATTGAAACCTTGTATTGAACACGCTATACGTATAAAGAAATATGTGCTTCAGTCTACTGGCTGACAAAGTTCTCTCCAACCTGCAAACTTAATGATGATGAGTTGTAAAAAGAAGAAAACGTTCTTACCAGTTTGGTTCACAAGTGGTTCCAATTTTACTCGTTGTGTAGCTACTCCATCCCATGGTTGGAGGAATTGTCCAAATAAAAGAGAAGACCCATACAAATAGGATACCGATGGCTGAATGTTTCCCACGAAGACGCAGATTTCCTAGCGGCCGGCAAATCACGACATACCTCTCAAAGGCCAAGATCGACAAGGACCACAGAGCTACAATACCTGAGAACCAAGACAAAGGTTTATAAAATTAAAAAACTCCATAAGCAATGACCATCCTAGATAGCGTTAATAAGTCCTCAATATATATTTTTTTTATTTATTCTATTTTTTTTGGAGGATATGGTTAGGCCTCTGGTTGTCATAGAAAACCATTGGCACCCCACGATTGTGCTGCAAGGAGACAATTGGAGATCCACAGCCATTTTCTTGAGTCTCAACCTCTTGCAACCAGTTACAGCTTGTGAGTGAATGCATCCAGCCGCACAGAACATGATGGTGCCCACCACATGCTGACACGGCCCCCCTGCATCTCCGATCCTGCCGCTTTGCCCCATCCACCATGGGACCCGTGATGCCTGCCTCCGGCACCCCTGCTCTGCCACTGCAGCCCCCTCCTCGGTAAGCCATGGTGGGTCTAGGGGTGGGCTATACAGATATATATATTATCCAGTGCGTCTTCTAAAGTGAAAACTATGGTATATATATATATTAACAAAAAAAATGTATACAGTATACACGGAACAAAAATATAAACACAGCACTTTTGTTTTTGCTTCCATTTTTCATGAGCTGAACTCAAATATCTGAGATTTTTTCTATGTACATAAAAAGCCTTTTTTCCTCAAATGATTTTCACACATTTGTCTAAATCTGTGTTAGTGAGCATTTCTCATTGACTCTGGATGCCCCCGCATGCTACAAGAAATCTGTGGGCCTGGCTGAGTGTGTCTACTTGTGTGGTACAGGCCTTATGTCGCCGTTGCCTTTGGCAGTCTGGAACCAGAATGGAATAGAAACTGACAAGGAGACCGACCGGACAGTTCTTACTAAAGAGCAGTCTGTTACAGTATATTACAGTGCTCATAATACAATACGTGCAAAGATGCGCATGACATTATTCACACAACAATACAACAGTGCGGCTGGTGTCTTCAGGGAAGAATACAACGTCCGATCCACCACTTTGTACAAGGAGTTCAGTTTGGGTCTCATCTGACCAGACTATATATTCTCCCGGTATTTCACAGACTTGTTGTTGAACAAACTTTAAATGATCTTTAACATGGGTTTTATTCAGCAATGGAGTCTTGCGTGGTGAGCATGCATACAGGAGCGCAGGCTCGGTCTGGGCCACCAGGTAACCGGTTAAATGTCATGGTGGGCCCCCAGGCATTGTGGCCCCGCCCACTAACCCCGCCCCCAGTGGGCCCAAACGGGTCCCCCTGGAGCAGCGGTGGAGAACGTCTGGCTGCTAAGACCTACCTTCCGGCAGCCGGGCACATTGCCAGAGACCGCAGTGCACGGCCGGCAGCTGCATTGTTTGGCTGCCAGCCCTGACAGCGTGTATGCTGTGAGGAGCAGAGAGAGCACTGTCTGCAGCCGGGACTTCCTCACACAGAGCGAGGATGAGGTGTGTGGGCGGGGACAGCACGTGAAGTCCTGCATCCCACATGATGAGGAGCAGACAGAGCTGCAGCAACAGTGTGGAAGTAGATGAGGTATGTGTGCCCCCCAGCAACAGCTGCAGCAATCAGTGTGCCTCCCCCAGCAGCAGCCATATGTCTCCCCCTTGGCACCAGCAATATGTGCCCCCCCCCCCTTAGCAGCAACATCACTGTGCTCCTTCAGCTGCAGCAATAAACAATATGTGTGCCCCCAAGAAGAAGCTGCAGCTATCAGTGTGCCTCCCCCAGCAGCAGCCATATGTCTCTCCCTTAGCACCAGCAATATGTACCTCCCCTTAGCAGCAACAATCAGTGTGCTGTTCCCCCAGCAGCAACAATACGTGTGTGTACCCGTGCAACATGGAGGGGGTCTGTCCCGTGCAGCACGGAGGGGGCCCCGTGCAGCACGGAGGGGGCCCCGTGCAGCACAGAGGGGGTCCCGTGCAACATGCAGGGGATCCTGTGCAACATGGAAGGGGTCATGTGGTGGTATTACTATGTGGAGGACACAGTGGTGGTATTACTATGTGGAGGGCACAGTGGTGGTATTACTATGTGGAGGGCTCAGTGGTGGTATTACTATGTGGAGGGCACAGTGGTGGTATTACTATGTGGAGGGCACAGTGGTGGTATTACTATGTGGAGGGCACAGTGGTGGTATTACTATGTGGAGGGCACAGTGGTGGTATTACTATGTGGAGGGCACAGTGGTGGTATTACTATGTGGAGGGCACAGTGGTGGTATTACTATGTGGAGGGCACAGTGGTGGTATTACTATGTGGAGGGCACAGTGGTGGTATTACTATGTGGAGGGCACAGTGGTGACATTACTATGTGGAGGGCACAGTGGTGACATTATTATGTGGAGGGCACAGTGGTGACATTATTATGTGGGGCAGTAAGAGGAGCGCTGTTTTTGTACCACGCAGCATGTGCAGTAATAGGGACAGCAGCAACGGCTCAGTATTGGGGGATCAGTAGGATGAGGAGTTTGTCCAGTTTGGGAATAGATCGGGCTGGAAATGTGAGATGTCAGATCTGTCTTTGTGGTAATCTATGTAGATGGCTGGAGAAGTTGTCATGTCCGTCTGGGGACCTAGAATGGGGGAACATGGGGGCCCAAGACGTTATTACTATATGGGGGCCAGAATGAGGAACATACATTATTGGTTTATGGTGGGAAGTGGGGACATATTTACTGTAGGGGCCAATCAGGCGACATTATTACTGCTGTAATATAATTTACTTTTCAATGAGGGGAACCAAAGGGAGGCCTTGTTACTGTGCGAGGCGGCACGATGTCGCTTTTTTGGTTGTTTGATGTAGTGTAGAAATCTTGGGAAAAATGTGGAATGTGCTATGGAAGTGATCAGTTTTATACAGTAGATAACTGTGTTATTTCTGCAGAGATGAGTCCTGGCTAGAAGACGTGATATTTGTCTGCGGCAGGGGAAGAAGAAACCTGAAGATGAATGACTTCACCAAGATACATCTCTGGTGAGTAGGTGTATTACCTATCCACGCACACTATACACTATATACAGAGCTCCTGTGTATAATGTCACTGGTGATCTCTGCATCACCTGTACACTGACACTCTATACAGAGTTCCTGTGTATAATGTCACTGGTGTTCTCTGCATCACCTGTACACTGACACTATATACTGAGCTCCTGTGCATAATGTCAAAGGTGATCTCTGCATCACCTGTACACTGACACTATACACAGAGCTCCTGTGTATAATGTCACTGGTGTTCTCTGCATCACCTGTACACTGACACTATATACTGAGCTCCTGTGTATAATGTCACTGGGGATCTCTGCATCACCTGTACACTGACGCTATATACTGAGCTCCTGTGTATAATGTCACTGGGTATCTCTGCATCACCTGTACACTGACACTATATACAGAGCTCCTGTGTATAATGTCACTGGTGTTCTCTGCATCACCTGTACACTGACACTCTATACAGAGTTCCTGTGTATAATGTCACTGGTGTTCTCTGCATCACCTGTACACTGACACTATATACAGAGTTTCTGTGTATAATGTCACTGATCACTGTATTTACACTAACCAAATACACAGAGCTTTTTTTAATCTTCATTATTGTTGTATTATTGGTCACTATTCACACTGAAGAAGAAACAGCTGGGCACCACAGAGTACTGACATGTAGTAGTGGGTCTGGCACCAAACTTGTGGTTTATCAGATAAGAGGAGAGGGGAAGGAGCAGACGACGGCAAACCATTTTGAGCTGGGTGCTGCTTCTATGGGTTGACCGGATTTTATTCGTCACTATGTAGTGGCATTATGTGCTCTGGTCCATGGCGTTGTGTATTTGTCCCTTGAATGTGGAATTATTCAATTACAATATGTCGGTTATATGTGGTCTTATCATGGTGTGGCAGTATTTATACCTTGCACGTGGTATTATTTGATCACAGTTTAGTAGTAATATGTGCTCTGATCACAGTGTGGTGGTATGTCTCCTTTATATGTGGTATTACTGGTCTTGGTATAGTGGATTGTGGTTGATTATTAGTTTTTTTCTGATATGAATAAGGGGAAAATTCTTTATTTCCAGTAGATATTAAAAACTTGGTTGCTTAACCCCTACCTGTCCTGTGACACAGCAGCAGCAAAATGCACTTACAGAGGTTCTCCAGAGAAAGCAAGTAATTATCTCGTGTAAGGCCACGTTCACACAGTGAGTATTTGGTGAGATTTTCACTTCAGTATTTATAAGACAGAAGCAGGAGATGGTGAGAAATGCAGAACATATTACCTCTGATTGCTCCACTCCTGGTTTTGTCTTACAAATACCGAGGTAAAAAACTCACCAAATACTCAGTGTGTGCACATGGCCAAAGGATGTGATAAGGTATTAGTTAGTGGGGGTGCGACTGCTGAATGTACAGCTTTTATCCCCATTATGTGTCCAAAAATTAGAAAAATATCCAGCACAGAGTCTTGAGATGTAGATCCTTAAAAATTCATTATACGGTATTAGAAAAGTATTAAAAAGCACATTTGAATCAATATCCTTAAAGACAGTCCTTAGTCATAGGTTTGTTTAGTCCCCATTAGACTGGAGGTGATGTACAGCTCGCCCATGATCCCTTCACTCCCTCAGTGGCTGTGAGCGCTGGGTTTGCCTTTTTCTGGGAGCTCCAATGATAATGAATGGAGCCGCGGTCACATCATTACCGGCAGTTAATAAAAGGGGTAAAAGTGCCACATTCTTCCGATGATGTGGTTTTGATCGGTCAGATTCCACTAATAACTAAGTGATCACCTGCCGAACCTGACGATTGTTGGTAACTTGTTTTCAGCAAAGTATCCCTTTAATGTACACTACAGTAATGGTACACCGCAGTAATGGTGAGCGCAGAGTGATGTGCAGGAGTAACCGCTATAATGGGTATGACGGCTAACAGGTATTTGCATATAGCGGGTGAGAGGGCCCCTGGAGTCAATTTCCCTGGTGGGCCCAGTCACCCCAGGCCGACCCTGCAGGAGCGTGCACACAGGCTATGGAGGGGAAGTGTGTTGTGTCCCACGAATGGGAACAACCTGTAATGTCCACTCTCTGCATTGTATATATTTCCTCCAATCAGTAATTCCTTGTTGTTACCAGGTAGATTAAACTGTGTACTAAGTTTGTCCCTAAGTTGCTCCTTTAGTTGTGTCTGTACAGGACGTCCCCTCCTTCTTCCCCAGTTTAGTCTGCAGAAGCTATTGCTCAAGACACATGTGTATACCCCCTGTACAGATTATTCCTTTTTACCTATCATTTATTGTGACTAATACAAGATACGGAAGAAAACTACAGTGTTCTATTGTCTTACTATAGCTGCAGTGGCGATCAAGTTGAAACTATCTGTTGCCCCTGATGGGGTAACTACCGAGCATGCAATTATCTAAAGGACGGGTAATTAGTGCGCTTAGATTTACAGCCATCAGATGGGACAGAACAGAGTGCATTATAGTTTTCCTTAGTACCATTGTAACTGCTGATTCCAGGTCTTTCTGTAGGTCTCCACAGCTGCTTCTTGGCTCTTGGACTACTCTTCTGATAATTTTTTTCATTCCTCTGCCTGAAATCGTGCGAGTGGCACCTGGGCGTGGACAGTTTATTGTAAAATAATGTTCTTTCCACTTCTATATTATGGACCCAACAGTGATCACTGGAACCTACAGTAGTTTACAAATTCTTCTGTAATCAATGATGTCAGTATTTTTTATAACAATAAGGATGCAACGGTCTTGAGACAGCTCACTGGTTTTACCTATCAGGAGATGTTTCTCGTGTGGTACCTTGGTAATGAGACACCTTTTCTTATAGGTCATCAGTTGAATCACTTGATATTGTTTTTCACTAAGTGGCAGGATTGTTTTCTAATTACTGATAGATTTCAGCTGGTGTCATGACTTTCCATGGCTTTTTGCACCTCTCTTTCTTCATGTTTTCAATACTTTAACCCTGTGTGATTTAACTTAATTTATGGATATCTATGAATTGTTCTCTTTGCATGAATTAATTGGATGGGTTGTTACCGACATCTGGTGAGACATTTATGTCAATATCACCTTTAAAAATATATTTACTTAGAAAATAGGTGGTGTTCAATATTTATTTCACCTGCTGTGTATAAAAAGTACATATGATGCGCCCCAGAGCTGTGGGGTACTCAGAACCGGGCTTTGATGCTTCCGGGGAGTCACAGGGGTCGAGACCCGGCTCAGTGACCCTGGGTATCAATTTAAAAGTTCTGGGGGTGGTGATTTAGGGACAGTTGTCGTGACGCCACCTGTGGTGTTCGGCTATTGTGGCCGACGCTGCAGTGCAGGATCTCTGGGGATGATGGATGGGCAGCTGTGGTGGTATCGCTCCCCACGGGTGGAGCGGATCCCTAGGGCAACCAGTGAAGTCTATGGAGGTGGTAGGCCGTTGGGGTGCAGGACTGAGGACACGGAATAACGGACAGTCACGCAGTTGTAGTCTCCTTTACCTTTACTGGTGGTTACAGGTGCAGACCAGGGTACTGCTGACAGGTGGTATGGTGAGTCCCGTGCACCTGGAAGCAAGTTGGGGATCTCCTCACCTGGCGAGTTCTGGGGCCTCCTTGCTGTGCTTCACTTAGTTGGTCCTGACTGCCTGTAGCTAGCTGCAACCCTGTCTCTTCCTGTGTGCAGTTTCTCACCCATATGTCAGGCAGCTCGAGCTCTTTTCCAGTATCCCACCTCTGGGGAAGTTCCTGGGCTCTTTTTGGTGCTGCTGTGATTCCAGGTGCTTTGGTGGTGCTGGGAGACGTGGAATCTCCCATCCCTCTGGATTTTGCTGCCGGGCATGTAGTCCCTGCACAGCCTCTGGTTCTGGCGCTCTACTCTGGAGTGAGCCGGTCATCTGGCTCCACTACCCAGGCCTTCTTCTCTCCTTCCTCAGACCCACTCTGACAGATCCCTCATGCTCCACTGCTCCTTCTACCCTCCTGGGACGAGCCAGACACTGCTCCAGTCCACAGAAGGTTTTCCCTCTTCTTTCCCTCAGACTGTCCTCTACTGCTGTTCTGGACTAACTGACTCCCCTCCCCCAGGCCAGAACATAAAGGGAAAGCTCTCCTGAACTCCGGTTGCAGAGCTTCCCCTTCTGGTGTGGAGTCAGGAAAAGTGTTGCATGCTGTGGGCTTACCTGATGTGGATACCCCTTCTTGCTTCCAAGCATAACATTACCCTCTGAGGGCGGCAATGCGATTGCGGAAACCAGACTCTGGGGTGCCACATATACACACACTACAGTACAGCTACGTTTTCTACTATGGAGTACGACTTATATTCTATTGGCTTATATGAATAGAGATGGCAAGGCACATTTTCAAAGATTTACTCATATCTTTTTCTGGTTTACCTCCAGAATCCCCAGATAATCTATTAAACTACCCTTCTCTTTACATGATTTAAGAATATGCTAAGAAATATATCAAAGATGTCTCAGCAGTGTAATTCCATAATTTGTCTTAATTATGTATGTAAAGTAGTCAAAGCTGGACTGATGTGTCTAGGGCCCACTAATAATATTTACTCTGGGGGCCACTGCTCAACTACATGCAAATATTACATTAACTTGATTACCTAGTTGACCTATGCTTCTCTTAAATGCATTGTGTCAGCTGTTGCTCATGTAGGAGGGTGGGGGCCCACTGGTTGATTCACCTTTTTCCCTGTGAGTCAGCCCAAACCTGAATATATTGTAAGTGTATTAAAATACTTTGTCCAGATATGAAAATTGCGGCACTCGTTACCATAAAACACAAGCTTTATTCCATATTCATTAAAAGTCTGGTTCCATCAAGCAGAGTCATAGCTAGGCAAAAGAGGTTAATCCAGCGCAGGGCACCTGGAAACAGATGACAGACCGTTTCGTGCTACTTGCTCTTCAACTGATCTGATATGCAAGTTACTAGCTGAGGTATACCAGTCCAGTTGAAGCACAAGTAGCACAAAATGGTCTGTCATCTGTTTCCAGGTGCCCTGCGCTGGATTAACCTCTTCTGCCTAGCTATGACTCTGCTTGATGGAACCGCACTCTTAGCGAATACAGAATAAAGTCTGCGTTCTATGGTAACGTGTACCACAATTTTCTTTTCTGGACAAAGTTTTCATCTCTGCCCAGAGCACAGGCTTCAATAAGCTGAGCACCGCTTTGTATGGGCGGATCTACCTGGATCCTGGTCCTTTGGATTTACACAGCCTGAACAGCTGATCAGTGAGCTGTGGAGTGTTGGAGATGGTGCCTAGAGATCACTGTTTTTCCCAGTTTCCTTCACCACTACGGTCCTCTTCTGGACCACAAACAGACTAGTCGCATTACACTATGTATGTGTAAGTCGCTTTTGTAATGTAAGTCTATGGAGCTTCGTTTTGGTTCTCAAAGACTTATTGAAGAAGAAGCACCACACTACATTTAAGATGCTATGTGATCTGGCAACGATAAAGAGCGATCACTGGAACGGTGCTGAGAACTGGCACTACATTACATACATAAGAAAAAGAGTTTGGTGGGTATTATGACTAAAGGTACCGTTACACGCTTTAATGGCGTTAAGATATCACCAACGATCTCACGGGAGCGCTGTCTTTTTGACATCGTTTGTGAGATGTCACATGTGTAGATATCATGAACGACGCACCAACGATGTGGCGAGCAGCTATCGTTCGCACGACCCAGCCAAACATACTTGTTCACTGTTGTGAATTCAAGAAGTGGTTCACGACATTGTTATCACGGTGTCACACACAACGATGCAGCAGGTTGGCTGATCGAAGATCGTCTAATTTGAGAACATGTTCTCAAATCTGCGATCAATGATCCAACGATTTATCGTAGTCGTATCGCGGTGTCTACACGCAACGACGTCCTAACGATGTAGTTTGAAAGACTCCAAAACCGTGATGTTTGAGCGATATCGTTCATGATCTCGTACCGTGTAACGGTACCTTTAGACATTTGTCTTTTGAAATTCTTCTTTGTCTCCAACAGTCAGATGGACAATCAGATATAACTTTTTCCATCCTTACCATGTTACTATGTAAAGAGGTTTTCTTGTATGATGTAAGTACTTATAATTGGAACATTTGTAAAGTGATTTTAATTTTTTTTAATTTTCATAAAACAGTGCTTAAGGAAATGTCAAACATTGTAATATATCTAATCAGAGAAGACGGCCCCGGATGGACTGCGTCGAAGACGGATCAGTATTTGACATTGAGCATGCCCATAGTTCCAGCATACCTGGAGATCTCTCTCAATCTCTCTCTCGATCTTCCTCTCAATCTCTCTTTCGATCTCGCGATCACTCTTTCTCAATGTCCTCTATGTAATGTGTCTATATTCAGAGCTAGACTGGCACACAAACCCCACTAGCCCATTTACTAACTCATCCCCCAAAACAACTTCTTCCTTAAAAGCACAAACCATACCATCAACACTAGGAAAAAAGTGCAACTTAGAACCACTTAATCATACAGTCAGGGCAAGTTTATGAAAATCACCATACAAGCAACAAACCACCATAAAGTGACCATTGTACTTACATTATTATGTTTACTAATGTGTGGAAAACATCTAATTAATCCAGTTATTAATATAAAGTGCCGAATCACACCGTCTTACCACTCTGTTACAAAGGCTAAAATAAAAAAGAATTGATTATTTCAAACTTTGCAATATATCACTTTTCCATTTATTGCCTTGAACTGCCAAATATGATCAGGTGTTAACCCTTCCATATACATTTGAGTAATGTCAGTTGAACCTGCCGATATTGATAGGTTCAGCCCAAGGTCTAATGTACACTGCTCAAGAAAATTAAGGGAACACTTAAACAACACAATGTAACTAAAAGTCAATCACGCTTCTGTGAAATCAACCTGTCCTGTTATGAAGCAGCCTGATTGTGAATCAATTTCTCCTGCTGTAGTGCAGATGGATCAGACAACAGGTAGAAATAATCGGCAATTAACAAGATGCCCCCTATAAAGGAGCGGTTCTGGAGGAGGTGACCACAGACCATTTCCTTGTTCTCATCCTTTTTGGTTGTTGTTTTGGTCACTTTTGCATTTTGTCATCGCTCTCACCCATAGAAGGAGCATGAAGCGGTGTCAACAACACACAGAAGTTGCTAATATATCCAAGATGGCACGTCAATGTAAGCTGTAGCAAGAAACGTATCTGTGTTTCTCAGCACAGTATCCAGTGCATAGAGCAGATACCAGGAGACAGGCCAGTACTCAGGAGACATGGAGGGGGCCGTAGGAGGCAACAACCCAGCAGCAGGATTGCTATCTCCTCCTTTGTGTGTGGAGGAACAGGATGAGCAGTACCACAGCCCTGCAAAATCCCCATCCAGCAGGTCACTAATATCAATGTTTCTGCTGAAACTGTCAGAAACAGACTCCATGAAGGTGGTATGAGGGTCCAACATCCACAAGTTGGTGTTGTGCCTATAGCCAAGCACTGTGCAGGGTGATTGGCATTTATCAGTAAACACCCAGATTGGCAGATTGTACATTGGCGCCCTGAGCTTTTCACGGATGAGAGCAGGTTCATACAGCGCATGTGACAGATGTAACAGATTCTAGAGATGCTGTGGAGAAGGTTCTGCTACCAGCAACATCCTCCAGCAGGACCGGTTTGGCTGCGGGTCAGTAATGGTGTGGGAGGCATTTCTTTGGAGGGCTGCACAGCCCTCCATGTACTCGCCAGAGGTACCCTGACAGCACACCTGTGAGATCCTCAGACCCATTCTGAGACCGTCCTTTTGATGCATGGCAATGCTAGGTGTCAGGTGAGTCAACAGTACCTGCATGATGAAAGCATTGATGCTATGGACTGGCCCACCCATTCTCTGGATCTGAATCCAATCGAGCACATATGGGACATTATGTCTTGTTCCAACCACCAACACCAGGTTACACCATAGATGGTCCAGGAGTTGTCTGATGCTTTAATCCAGGTCTGGGAGGAGATCCCTCAGGAGAAAATCATTCCAAATCCAGACCTCTATAGCTATTAAATTTACATTGATATTGTTTTATATTTTAGTGATTTCAAAGCAAAACATTGTTGGTGAGATGTCACACGCCTAGATATCGTGGACGACTCACCAATGATGTGGCAAGCAGCTATCGTTCGCACAACCCAGTGAACGATACCTGCTCATTGATGTGAATGGGGAAGTCATCAACGACATCGTTATCGCTGTGTCACACACAACAATATAGCAGGTTGGCTGATCGTTGATTGTGTGATTTGAGAACATGTTCTCAAACCTGCGATCAACGATCCAACGATTTATCGTTACAACTTCGCAGAGTCACACGTAACGACGTCCTAACGATGTCACTTGAACGACTCCAACCCGTGACGCTTAATCGATATTGTTAACGATGTCGTGCCGTGTAATGGGGCCTTAAGACATTCATAAAAACATTGCAGCAGACTTCTGCCAGTGCAAAACATACTGGCCATGTGTAATGCCGCCATTCACTACATCTCAATATGTATATATACACTGTGTGCAGAATTATTAGGCAAGTTGTATTTTAGAGGATTATTTGTATTATTGATCAACAACTATGTTCTCAATCAGCCCAAAAGACTCATAAATAGCAAAGCTTAATATTTTTGGAAGTTGGAGTGGGCTATCTTAGGAGGATATGTGTTTGTGCAGGTAACTATTACTGTGCAGAGCTATAAGGCAACTTAATAAAAACCAAATATATTGCCATCTCACTTGTTTATTTTCACCAGGTAAACTAATATAAATGCACAAAAATTAGAAAACATGATTTTCATGCAGGACAATGCTCCATCACATGCATCCAACTACTCCACAGCGTGGCTGGCCAGTAAAGGTCTAAAAGAAGAAAAAATAACGACATGGCCCCCTTGTTCACCTGATTTGAACCCCATAGAGAACCTGTGGTCCCTCATAAAATGTGAGATCTACAGGGAGGGAAAACAGTACACCTCTGGGAACAGTGTCTGGGAGGCTGTGGTGGCTGCTGCACGCAATGTTGGTCGTAAACAGATCAAGCAACTGACAGAATCTATGGACGGAGGCTGTTGAGTGTCATCATAAAGAAAGATGGCTTTATTGGACACTAATTATTTTGTGTTTTGTTTTTGCATGTCAGAAATGTTTTTGTTCTTGAACGATACCGACTTCTTCCTGTACAACTGCTTGAAGAAGTTTTCTTCCAGAAACTGGCAGCAGGTCCGGGAGTTGAGCTTCACTCCATCCTCAACCCGAAAAGGTCCTACAAGTTCATCTTTGATGATACCAGCCTATACCAGTACCCCACCTCCACCTTGCTGGCGTCTGAGTCGGAGTGGAGCTCTTTGCCCTTTACTGATCCAGCCTCTGGCCCATCCATCTGGCCCATGAAGAGTCGCTCTCATTTCATCAGTCCATAAAACCTTTGAAAAATCAGTCTTAAGATATTTCTTGGTCCAGTCTTGAAATTTAATCTTATATTTCTTGTTCAAAGCTGTTCGTTTTTCAGCCTTCCTTACCTTGGCCATGTCCCTGTGTATAGCACACCTTGTGCTTTTTGATACTCCAGTAACGTTGCAGCTCTGAAATATGGCAAAACTGGTGGCAAGTGGCATCTTGGCAGCTTCACGCTTGGTTTTCCTCAATTCATGGGCAGTTATTTTGCGCCTTTTTTGCCCAACACGCTTCCTGCGACCCTGTTGGCTATTTGCCATGAAACGCTTGATTGTTCGGTGATCGCGCTTCAAAAGTTTGGCAATTTCAAGACTGCTGCATCCCTCTGCAAGACATCTCACAATTGTGGACTTTTCAGAGCCCGTCAAATCTCTGACCTATTTTGCCTAAGGAAATGCATTTGCCTAATAATTAAGCACACCTTATATAGGGTGTTGATGTCATTAGACCATACCCCTCCTCATCACCTGATTTACTTAATTGGTAGTTGGCTCTCAAGCCTATACAGCTTGGAGTAGGACAACATGTATAAAAGAATCATGTGATCAAAATACTCATTTGCCTAATAATTCCGCACACACTGTAATAAATAAAGATTTGCAACCGGATCATTTAATTGATTAAGATCTAGGATGTGGTATTTTACTGTTCCCTTTATTTTTTTGAGCAGTGTATATGGGGTATTGAATGACTGATGTTTGGGAGAAATGTTGATCGCGTCCAATCGAAGATTGCTGACCCCATTGTTCTCCCTGAGATAAGCCACCGGCCCACATGTCAGTTAGTGGCTCTTTCATTGAAAATGTAGGAGCGCTCAGCGGAGCAAGTTCTCCTGTGTATGTGAGAGTCGTCTGTGATGACTGCCTGCCAAATGATCATCCAAAGCATCATTCATGTGACAGCCATCCAATATGTATGGCCGGCTTTACATTGTTATCTCCATCAATCACATAAAAACGGGACACTTCACAGCTCTAGTGATGAGTGAGCATTAAAATGCTCGGGTGCTCGATGCTCTGGTCGAGCATTTCAAGATGCTCGAGTGCTCAACCAAGCACCGAGCCCAATGCAAGTCAATGAGTGACAGGCTCCGCCCACAGACATCCGGCTATAAAACGAGTGTTTCTGGGAATGGGTAGAAGGGTGGGTTTTTTCATGCGAGTACCGAGTAGCAGCGAGCATGCTTGGTCATCACTACACAGCTCCTATATAGATGCAGGTCACAGTGGACTGACCCTCAGCAACCAGAGAGATACCGGGTATCTTGTGAAAAATTGATAACTTGCGATGTCAGGATAATCTTTTCAGCTGCTTAAAGCACTGAAGGTGGGTTTACATCAATCGACCACATTAATTACACCACAGACTGTGTTAACAATGTGTATTGACCAATCATTAGATTATTAGGCGCACTTATACTGCAATTGTTATCGGCAGCACAGGTCTTGTTTTCAAGATAGTGTGCTTCCAAGAGTGATAATCTTTAGTGCAAAATGATGTGCAAATGATCGCTTTTCTTGTTCATTGGGTGATTTGCTCGTTTACGATAATCTTTCAATGTAAAAGCACCTTTACAGTGCAGTCACATTTTATTGCACAACTAGCTGTAGAACCCGGCTACGCCCGGGTTAATAAATAACTGCTGTTAGCTATAACAAAATAGAATTTGAATATGTCATATTAATGACCTGTAGGAAAATAGAAGCTGAGCTGTGATTGATTGCTATAGGCAGCCTAATAAATCTCCAGCCAACAGTAAACCCTCCCCCTGGCCGGGCAGTATATGTTACCTCACACATACACATAATAGACAGCTCATGTGACTGACATCTGCCTTAATTCCCTATATGGCACGTGTTGCACATTGGCTGTTTTTAATCAGATGTTTCTGTTTGGAAAATAAAGATAGCACACGCATAAGGCGAGTTGTGTGAGGTGATTTGTGCACATCTGTCTGTGTGGTGTGTGTGTCCCTGGGGTGTGTATGTGTGTGTCCCTGTGTGTGGGGGGGTCTGTGTAGTGTGTGTCTCTGTTGTGTGTGTCTCTTTGTGGTGTGTGTGTGTCCCTGTGGGGTGAGTGCATGTGTCCCTATAGGGTGTGTATGCGTGTGTGTCCCTGTGGTGGGGGATGTCTGTGTGGGGTGTGTGTGTCTCAGTGTTGTTTGTGTCTTTTTGTGGTGTGTGTGTGTGTCCCTGAGGGGTGAGTGCATGTGTCCCTATAGGGTATGTGTGTGTGTCCCTGTGGGGGGAGGGTCAGTGTGGTGTGTGTGTCTGTGTTATGTGTGTCTTTGTGGTGTGTGTGTGTCCCAGAGGGTGTGTATGTGTGTGTGTCCCCGTGGGTCTGTGTGGTGTGTGTGTCTCTTTGTGGTGTGTGTGTCCCTGTGCGGTGAGTGCGTGTGTCCCTATAGGGTGGCTATGTGTGTGTGTCCCTGTGGGGGGAGGATCTGTGTGGTGTGTGTGTCTGTGTTATGTGTGTCTTTGTACATGTCACCGTGTGTGGTGAATATCTCATGTTGGGGCCCCACCTTAGTGACTATATGCTGGTATGTGCTGTTAGTCTTTGGCGCTGTCATTAAGCCCCTCTCATTCACAACTGTCAACTGGTAACTGTCACTTTTTCCCCATTATGTAGATAGGGGCAAAATTGTTTGGTGAATTGGAATGCGCAGGGTTAAAATTTTGCCTCACAACATAGCCCATGACGCTCCCAGGGTCCAGACGTGTGACTGTGCAAACTTTTGTCTCTATAGCTGACATCTGTCGATTTTCCTCCAACATTTTCCATTCATTTTTTCCCCATTATGTAGATAGGGCCAAAATTGTTTGGTGAACTGGAACGCGCAGGGTTAAAATTTCGCCTCACAACATAGCCTATGACGCTCCCGGGGTCCAGATGTGTGACTGTGCAAATTTTTGTAGCTGTAGCTGGCAGCTGTCGATTTTCCTCCCACACGTTTCCTTTCCCTTTTTCCCCATTATGTAGATAGGGCCAAAATTGTTTGGTGAACTGGAACGCGCAGGGTTAAAATTTCGCCTCACAACATAGCCTATGACGCTCTCGGGGTCCAGACGTGTGACAGTGCAAAATTTTGCGGCTGTAGTTGTGACGGTGTAGATGCCAATCCCGGATATACACACACACACATACACACATACACACATTAAGCTTAATATATTAGATTTTGATGGAAATGTATAGTATATCTTGTCACTTAGGGTGCACTCATATTGGCGTTTAAACTCGCCAAGTGTAATCCAATAAAACATTGGTCTGCACTCTCAACAATGTTAAACTATAGTACAAAAGCCGAGGCAATAGTAAGGCTGGTTGCCCTGATGAAGGGGTGAGGAATACAACTTGAAACGTGTTGAATAAAGTCACTTGCCTTCACCGATTTCCTTGCTATATGGTCGAATCTATGTCAGCGCAGTTATTTCCACATATTTTATCTAATTTTTGTATTTGGTTTGAACAGTCATTCTGTACTGACAGATTCCCTTTAAATTCCTGTGTAGCCGACTTACAAGAGCAGCAGCTACAAGGAGAAAATGAATTGTTATTCACGCCACAGTTGTTCACAATCAGTCATCTGAGGAGGGCGGGAGTTTCGCCTTTCCTGCTCTTCAGCTTCCCGCTGGGCCTCCTGCTGGCTACAGTCTCTACTGAGATCTCTCCAACCCGGACCTCTCCTGGGAACCACATTAACTGGTCACCCTGGCTGTCCCATCTGAACACCACCTTTTCTGTAGTGAACCCTTCTGAGGCTGGCTCTGGGGTGAGGGGAACCTCTAACCGCTCAAATGGTACAGAGCGGTCCCAGGGCAAGTCTTTGCACACCTGACCGGGTGCAAGGGCAGTCTGGATATCTAGGGGCCCCACCAAGGTCTCATCCACTTCCGGGTAAGGATCGGTACCTTCAGCTGTCAGTGGTTCCTCGGCATCGGCTCCTTTGTCTTCCTCCGGCGTTGGTGATGGTGGACGGGACCGCGCCCACCGCCGGCTTATGCGCTCTACAGGTCGACTTTCCATGACTCCACCGCCTCAACCTGGGCCTTTTTCAGCTGCTGACTCCAGCCCTCCACCTCGCTCTGCAGGAACCTCGGGTCCACGAGTGACAGCTTCCCGATGCCTTCCACCATCTCTCTGGGGAAGTCCTCCACGATGACATCCGGGTCCTCCGCTGCCATCTTGCTCCTGCGTTTACACTTCTAGTCTCCTGCTTCCTTCTCTGGGCACTGTTAGCCACACCTCTGGGTGGGTCTTGCTAGGCACTGTCGGCCACACCTCTGGGTGTGTCTTTCTGGCTGACTGGCAAGGTCTGTTGCACAAAGGTTCCTTTGGTGTGCGGATATGGCTTTTTGTGCTTCTCTGTAACCCACCCCACGAAGGGAGGCCGCACCACTCTCTATTTGATAGTCATGGCGCTTGTTCTTTTAACATGGCACAGTTCAAAGTTCTCAAACACAGTAAGGCGCACAAAGCCCATTGATGCCAAGTTGACACACCACTTCAGGACATTAGGATACTCAGAACCGGGCTTTGTGGCATCTTCATGGGAGTCACAGGGGTCGAGACCCGTCTCCGTGACCCTGGCGGTATCATTAAAAGTTTGGTGTGGGTGGCTCTCATGGTCATGTGGTGTGGAGGGTTCATTTGGGCAGGAGTGACCGGACTTGGGGATACTTGTTGTTTTTACGTGACGCCAAGCGCAGGTTGTGGATATAGATAGCCGCCGCTGCACAACAGTTCCCTTGGGGACCGATGGTAGGGAGGCAGCAGTGTTGTTAAGCCTTCTATGGGTAGGGCTGACCTCCTGGCCAGCAGAAGGTACCTGAGTGAGTTGGTAGTTATGTTTCTGGTGCTCACGGCACATCAAGAAAGTTTACAGACACAGCAGGGTCCAGTCTTCAGGTCTTTTACTCATGGTCACTGTGCAACAGCCTGCTGAGCACTGGGTTCTCGGAGGCAGGGATCCAGGTACTCCAGGGTAGGAGGATTTATCGCAACCAATACCCCTTCTCTTTACTTCCTCTGCTGTCTCACACTGCACTTGCTTCTCCCTCCTGCCTTGCGCCTCGCCACACAGAGCTCTGAGCCTACAGCTGTGGGTTTTTCTTAGGGGTAATCCTGCAGTATCTCTAATTACACCCTTATTTGCCATCTATTCAGCAGATATGTGCGGTTGTTGGCTGTGTCACCAGCCCCCAGGTTTCTAGCTGAGCCTTGTCTGACTTCTCCACTAGTCTTGGGGTTCCCGGTGCCCCTTTTCTGCGGCCTAGTCCCTCCACTGTCTTGCGCTTGGCAATGGATTCGAGCTTCCCCCCGGTGGATTACTCACTGCCTGTGTCTCTGGAACCCTCTCTTCCTCCTGGAGCCACCTGGTTCTCTTTGTTTGCTCCTATGTCTAGCCTCAGGACGAGCACCCACTTGCTCCAGTCCTCTGAACACTTCTCTCAAGTTCTTTTCCTTCTGTGACAGGCTTTCTTTCTCTAGCTTCCCTCCAACTCAACTCTAGCTGCTTTACTCTGCTTTTCTCTCTCTTCAGCTCAACTCTCCTCTCTGCTGTTCAACTGTCTCTCCTTCCCCACTCAATTTATACGTGTCCTACGTCATCTACGTGTGTGCTTCCTAACTTCAGTCCTCCCAGGTGCTCCCTCTAACTACTTCCTTTCCACCCATCTCCACTATCCTGGTTCCTAGTGTGTGGTCTGGGTGTCCCGGCACCAGACTGTGACTCTCTTACCCGAGAGTGGGATACTACACCCTAACAGTGGTGTAGTACCTCTGTGGCGACTGGATCCACAGGGGCGCTACATAGTCACTCCCCAGCACCGCAATTGATAGCCAGCTCTGCAGCAGTCTGTATGTGCAGCGATTGTTTGCAAAACAGGCTGTTAATTAAAGTATCAGGGTGTAATTACAAATTATTCACTGTGCAGTGAGCGGTGACTGCAACATCTCTCTCTGCACCACCCGGATGCTAGAAGTGCGTGGTTTCAGGGAGAACAGAACTTAATTTTCTCCCTGTGCTCACTGCTCCAGAAAGTCTGCCAGACATTATTTAATCTACAAGAAATAGAAGAACAGGGGTGTATTACCGTGCTACCATTAGTAATAACTTACTATAACAATATTAAAAACTTTGTGACCTTTATTTTCTAATCGTTTTAAGAATTAAAATCCCTTCTTCAGGAAAAAAATCACATCCATTTATTACTAATGGTAGTGCGGATAGCGTGATAATACACCCCTTTTCATCTTCTACTCCTTGGATATTAGTCTGCTGGGCACTGCTGCAAGCCGTTGTTTTTGGATACTATACCATAGGCTGTCTAAGTAGTTGTGAATTTCAACACAGATAAACCCTATTGTGCACCTTTTTTCTCTTTCCAGCATGTTTATATGATAAGACATTATTTAATCGCTATTTATCTGCAGATTACTACTATATCTAAAGGCACATACAGCGGGTGAACTAAATATTGAACACATGATCAATTTTCTAAGAAAATATATTTTTAATGTTGCTATTGACATTAATTTCTCACCAGATGTCAGTAACCACCCATCCAATCCACACAGTCAAAGAAATCAAACTATAGACATCCATACATTTAGTGATGTGTAATAATGAGAAATGATATAAGGAAAAAAGTATTGAACACATAAAGAAAGAGTCATGGAAAGTCATGACACCAGCTGAAATCTATCAGTAATTAGAAAGCAATGCTACCATTTAGTGATGAATAATATCAGCTGGTTCAACTGATGGACTATAAAAAGCTGTCTCATTACCAAAGTGTCACACAGGAAACATCTTAGGATGGGTAATACCAGTGAGCTGTCTCAAGAGCTTAGCAGCCTTGTTATTTCAAAACATACTGATGACATTGGTTACAGAAGAATTTCTAAACTACTGGAGGTTTCTGTCAGCACTTTTAAGGCCTAAATCTTGTTATTCAGTTTACGGCAGTGGCAAACTTCATATACTTGAAGGAAGGATGAATGGACAAACGTACTGAGATATTCTTGATAAAAATCTGCTGCCATCTACCAGGATGATGAAGATGAAACGGGGAGCTAGCTGCGGTCCTGAAAGCTCAGCAGGGGACAGCTGGTGGTGCTGAAGTTTAGTAGCGCTCACTGATAAACTTCAGCCACCGGTTCCTGGATCCGATGTTTTTGTCGGACCAAGGCGATCCGGCGCCATAGACTCCCATGTTAGGGAGCGCCGGATTGCCCCGGATCTGGGAGGATCCGATTTGGGCAGGTTTTTGCTCTGGACACAAAAACGTTGCTTGCAACGTTTTTGTGTCCTGGAGAGAAATTCAAATTCACCCGAATCCTCCCGGACAGATGGAAACTGGATGGCAGATAGCTGCCATCCAGTACCATCCAGCCCCATAGGACTGTATTATGTCAAAATCGGGTTTGAGGCTGTCAGGTTTACACCAGACAGCCCCGAACCTGATCAGGCCGTGGTGTGAACCCAGCCTAAAGCTCAGAGTTCATAGAAGGATCCATGGGACCCGCAGGAGAGTGTTTGTGTGAAAGAATGGACCAAACTCCACCTGAGCAATGAAGGCACTAGTGTCTCCATACAGGAGGCATCTTAAAGCTTCATCACCAACAAAGGCTATTGTACAAAGTTTTAAATAAATTTCATAAAGTGTGTTCAATACTTTGTTCCTGTGTTTTTTTTCTCATTTTTACAAATCACTAAGTTTATGGACATATATGGTTTGATCTCTTTGTGTGGGTTGGATGGGTTGTTACTAAAATCTAGTGAGAAATTCATGTCAATAGCACTTTTAGAAATATATTTACCTAGAAAATTGGTGATGTGCTCAATACATATTTCAACCATAGTATACCATATATCACTCCTCATAGCACATGTACCATACATCACTCCTGATAGCACATGCATATAGCACATATACCATATATTATTACTGATACCACATGTACATATCACATATACCATATATTGTTACTGATAGCACATATATATAGCACATATACACCATATATTATTACTGATAGCACATGTATATAGCACATATACCACATATTCCATTCCTGATAGCACATGTATATAGCACATATATCACTATTTCATTATGGCACATGTATACAGCACATATACCATATATCACTCCTGATATTACATGTATATAGCAGATATGCCATATATCATTCCAGATAGTACTTGTAAATAGCACTTATACCATATTACACTCCTGATTGCACATGTATATAGCACATATATCATGTATCATTCCTGATATACATGTATATAGTACATACACCATATATTACTTCTGATAACATGTATATAGCATATCTACCATATATCCCTCCTGATTGCAGATGTATATAGCACATATACCATGTATCATTCACGATATAACACGTATATAGTAAATATACCATATATTACTCCTGATTACACATGTATATAACACATATACCATATATCACTCCTGATTGCACATGTATATAGCACATATACCATATATCACTCCAGATCAGGCCCAGAATCAGCACCTGGTGCACCAAGGCAAGTGCTGGGCCCGACTGCTTGGAGGGGGCCCACCGGGCCCCTGAGGCTAAGGTCACACTTGCGTTGTGACCCAAGCCTGACGCAAATATTGTCTGCTGCAGCGCAGAGCGTTTAATGCTGTGCGCTGCCAGCCACAGAGCCCATAGAAACCCGCTATTTACCTTGCCAACCAGTGGTTGGCAAGGTAAACAGCGGATTTCTATGGGCTCCAGCGCAGAGCATTAAACGCTATGCGCTGCAGTGAAAAATACTTGCGTCTGGCTATGGTCACAAAGCAAGTGTGACCCTAGCCTCAGGGGCCCCTGAGCACACTGCCCCGACAGCCAGGGCCATATCCAGAGGGCAGCTGGGGGATCATTTGCAGGGGGGTCATTTTCAGCCTCCTGCAGCGCCGGAGGTCTCCCTTGTCCCCCCTCCGTGGGAGCTGACAGAGCCGCACACTGAGTGTGTACGAGGTGTACGGAGCGGATCTGAGTGTGTACGAGGTGTACGGAGCGGAGCCATATGTGTATGAAGTGTACGGAGCGGAGCTGCGTGTGTACTGGTGTATGGAGCGGATCTGAGTGTGTACAAGGTGTACGGAGCGGAGCTGTGTGTGTACGAGGTGTACGGAGCAGAGCTGTGTGTGTACGAGGTGTACGGTGCGGAGTCGCGTGTGTACTAGGTGTATGGAGCGGAGCAGTGTGTGTACTAGGTGTACGGAGCGGAGCCGCACGTGTACAAAGTGTATGGAGCGGAGCTGTATCTGTACGAAGTGTACGGAGTGGAGCTGTGTGTGTACGAAGTGTACAGAGCGGAACTGAGAGTGTACAAGGATAACGGAGCGAAGCTCAGAGTGTACGAGGTGTACGGAGCGGAGCCGTATGTGTACGAGGTGTACAGAGCAGAGCCGCGTGTGTACGAGGTGTATGGAGCGGATCTGAGTGTGTACAAGGTGTACGGAGCGGAGCCGCATGTATACGAGGTGTACGGTGCGGAGCCGCCTGTGTACGAGGTGTACGGTAAGGAGCCGCGTGTGTACTAGGTGTACGGAGCGGAGCTGCATGTGTACTAGGTGTACGGAGCGGAGCCGCACGTGTACAAAGTGTATGCTGTATCTCTACGAGGTGTACGGAGTGGATCTGTGTGTGTACGAGGTGTACGGAGCGGAACCGAGTGCTTGCAAGGTGTCTGGAGCGGAACTGAATATGTACGAGGTGTACTGAGCGGAGCTGTATCTGTATGAGGTGTACAGAGCGGTGCTGCATGCGTACAAGGTCTATGGAGCAGAGCAGTGTGTGGACGAAGTGTACGGAGCGGAGCCGCATGTGTGCAAAGTGTATGGAGCGGAGCTGTATCTGTACGAGGTGTACGGAGCGGAGCTGTGTGGTGTACGAGGTGTACGGAGCGGAGCTGTGTGTGTACGAGGTGTACGGAGCAGAGCTGTGTGTGTACGAGGTGTACGGTGCGGAGTCGCGTGTGTACTAGGTGTATGGAGCGGAGCAGTGTGTGTACTAGGTGTACGGAGCAGAGCCGCACGTGTACAAAGTGTATGGAGCGGAGCTGTATCTGTACGAGGTGTACGGAGTGGAGCTGTGTGTGTACGAAGTGTACAGAGCGGACTGAAGTGTAGCAGTGTACAGATAACGGAGCGAAGCTCAGAGTGTACGAGGTGTACGGAGCGAGCCGTATGTGTACGAGGTTGTACAGAGCAGAGCCGCGTGTGTACGAGGTGTATGGAGCGGATCTGAGTGTGTACAAGGTGTACGGAGCGGAGCCGCATGTGTACGAGGTGTACGGTGCGGAGCCGCGTGTGTACGAGGTGTACGGTAAGGAGCCGCGTGTGTACTAGGTGTACGGAGCGGAGCTGCGTGTGTACTAGGTGTACGGAGCGGAGCCGCACGTGTACAAAGTGTATGCTGTATCTCTACGAGGTGTATGGAGTGGATCTGTGTGTGTACGAGGTGTACGGAGCGGAACCGAGTGCTTGCAAGGTGTCTGGAGCGGAACTGAATATGTACGAGGTGTACTGAGCGGAGCTGTATCTGTATGAGGTGTATCTGTATGAGCGGTGCTGCATGCGTACAAGGTCTATGGAGCAGAGCAGTGTGTGGACGAAGTGTACGGAGCGGAGCCGCATGTGTTTACGAGGTGTACGGTGCGGAGTCGCGTGCGTACTAGGTGTATGGAGCGGAGCAGTGTGTGTACTAGGTGTACGGAGCGGAGCCGCACGTGTACAAAGTGTATGGAGCGGAGCTGTATCTGTACGAGGTGTACGGAGTGGAGCTGTGTGTGTACGAAGTGTACAGAGCGGAACTGAGAGTGTACAAGGATAACGGAGCGAAGCTCAGAGTGTACGAGGTGTACGGAGCGGAGCCGTATGTGTACGAGGTGTACAGAGCAGAGCCGCGTGTGTACGAGGTGTATGGAGCGGATCTGAGTGTGTACAAGGTGTACGGAGCGGAGAAGCATGTGTACGAGGTGTACGGTGCGGAGCCGCGTGTGTACGAGGTGTACGGTAAGGAGCCGCGTGTGTACTAGGTGTACGGAGATGAGCTGCGTGTGTACTAGGTGTACGGAGCGGAGCCGCACGTGTACGAGGTGTACGGTGCGGAGCCGCGTGTGTACGAGGTGTACGGTAAGGAGCCGCGTGTGTACTAGGTGTACGGAGCGGAGCTGCGTGTGTACTAGGTGTACGGAGCCGCGTGTGTACGAGGTGTACGGTAAGGAGCCGCGTGTGTACTAGGTGTACGGAGCGGATCTGAGTGTGTACAAGGTGTACGGAGCGGAGCCGCATGTGTACGAGGTGTACGGTGCGGAGCCGCGTGTGTACGAGGTGTACGGTAAGGAGCCGCGTGTGTACTAGGTGTACGGAGCGGAGCTGCGTGTGTACTAGGTGTACGGAGCGGAGCCGCACGTGTACAAAGTGTATGCTGTATCTCTACGAGGTGTACGGAGTGGATCTGTGTGTGTACGAGGTGTACGGAGCGGAACCGAGTGCTTGCAAGGTGTCTGGAGCGGAACTGAATATGTACGAGGTGTACTGAGCGGAGCTGTATCTATATGAGGTGTACAGAGCGGTGCTGCATGCGTACAAGGTCTATGGAGCAGAGCAGTGTGTGGACGAAGTGTACGGAGCGGAGCCGCATGTGTGCAAAGTGTATGGAGCGGAGCTGTATCTGTACGAGGTGTACGGAGCGGAGCTGTGTGTGTACGAGGTGTACGGAGCGGAACCAAGTGCTTACAAGGTGTCCGGAGCAGAACTGCATGTGTACGAGGTGTACTGAGCGGAGCTGTATCTGTATGAGATGTACAGAGCGGAGCCGCATGTGTACGAGGTGTACGGAGCGGGGCCGCGTGCATATGAGGTATGTGTACCAGTGGTAGCCCCCCGCGGATTCCGCTCCCGCTCCTATAGTCCCAGCGCCTTTGCCAGCATCATTCTTCTCCAGAGTCTCTTCTGCCGCTGTCTGCATTCTGCAGCTCAGCATGAAGGGGCACGATGTTGTCATCACTGTGCTGATATGTGCAGAGCAGCGGAGCAAATGTTGAGGAGACCGGAGCAGCGAGAAGAGAGGTGAGGAGAAAGAGAGATCCGGACGGCCAGAGGCTGCACTTGGCTGCGGTGCCACCCATGTGGAAGTGCGGCTCCATTGATCTGCTTGCATTATTTGTGTGCTTCAGGATGCTTGTGTATATACCAAGCATCCTCAGACGCACAAAAATGCAACATGCTGCTGAAGGGTACTTTTAAAAAGCGCAAGGGAACGCAAACGCATTTTAGCCCGCTCCTAACAACATGTAATATACTCACTGTCAGAAACAGCTCTCGCAGGTTTCAGCAATCACTGTTCCTGTAAGGCTGCCTTCACATAGGCGTTTTTTGAAAAATGCGGCAGTTGCGGTAAAAAGAATGCATCTGCCGCATTTTCCGCCTGGCGGCCGCACTTGCTGCCATTTGCGGCAAGCCCCATGCATTGTCTATGGGGTTTGTGGTAAGTGTTTGGCAAGTGCGGTTCTGTCTGCAAAAAAAAAATGCAGCTGACCGCATTTTTTTCGCAGCCGCAACTGCCGGAACCGCACCTGCCGCACACTTACCACAAACCCCATAGACAATGCATGGGGCCTGCCGAGAGCACGATGCAAGTGCGGCCCCTAGGCGGAAAATGCGGCAGATGCGGATTTTTACCGCAACTGACGCATTTTTCAAAAAACGTCTATGTGAAAAGGCCCTAAGTGTCAAAATCGCATATGGATGATTGGTCATTTGGCCACATGACGTCTACTCAGACCGCAGGGGGGCGCCAAACTGATCTCAGACAGCCTGTCATGTAGTGAGATCTGCAGCTGCTCTATTTCCTGTATCTCTGCACACACAGGAAATAGAGCAGCAGCAACTGCAGCTCACGCTACATTACAGGCTGAGAGTCTGAGAGATCAGCGGCCGGTGTGGGAGCAGTGCTCAGGGGCCGGTGTTGGGGGAAGTGCTCAGGGGCCTCCGAGGGTGGGGTGTGGGGGCAGCGAAGGGCCCCCGAGGGTGGGTTGTGGGGGCAGTGCTGAGGGGGCCCTGTCAGGGTCAAATTACACCAGGGGGGAGACTGCATGCAGGGGTGGGGAGACAGGCACAGGGAGGAGACACAGCATACAGGGGAGCGGACAGGTGCAGGGGGAGGAAGATAGCGTGCAGCTGGAGACAGGTGCAGTGGAGAGACACAGTGCGCAGGGGGGGAACAGGAGAGGGACAGGCACATGGGATGACAGGTGTAGGGGAGAGACACAGAGCACAGGGAGGGGAACAAGCACAGGTAAGAGACAGGCTCAAGGGAGAGACAGAGATAGCGCACAGGCGAGAGAGACTGCACAGAGAGAGTAGAGACTGCACAAGGGGAGAGAGATGCACAGAGAGGGGAGAGGCAGTGCACAGGATGGGAAAGACAGCATTTGGGGGGGAGAGACAGCATGGTAGGGATTAAATTTATGAGGGATATATATATATATATATAATGTATACTGCACATATGCCATATATCAGTAAAGGCCCAGTTACACACACAGATATCTGTGCAGATATTGTTGGCAGATCTCTGGTTGCAGTGAAATCATGGACACATTGTTACATTTGTGGCTGTGTACAATGGAACAATCAGTCCATGATTTCACTGCAACCAGAGATCTGTGACCAATATCTGCACAGATATCTGTGTGTGTGACGTGGCCCTAACACAGACACATACATTGATATTTTATAACATTACTGAACAAAAACAAAATTGAAATTACCCCACTCAGAACCTACAGCCAATAAGGAAACAGTGCAGAAGCATGTGACCCAAAAACAGTCCAACTATTGGTTTACGGCCCTGCCAGTAGTTGAATTCTTACATTTTAATACCTTTACGTATAATTGGCCTCTTCCATATGATATTTACATTCAATGCTATGAGTAAATGAAATATAAGAATCAAGAATGTTAATAAAATTATAAAGGGTTAATTCCAAATGACAGCGTTGCTTATATTCTCATATGAGAGAAACATATCCCGGAAAATAAAAAATCTCAGAAACGTTCTGTATCTTTCCCACAAAGATCACTCCTCTGAAAGTCTCCTAACGTGCCGGCAATGCCAGAACCAAACTTCACCTGCAAACAGAAACCCAATCACCGATCAGCTGCTCCAACATTGATTTATATTAGAATTTTTTATTTCTTTTTACATGGAGAAAGTGATTATTTTTTAATTGGTACTGGATATTTCGAGGCTCCCAGGTGCTTGTCTGAATGCAGATTTATCTTACCTCCTCTCTAATGTCATCTGTACAGAATGTTCTAAATTAATTACAGTATATCATTCTATTGCTGTCGGAGGAAGAACATTGGGCTGCGTCGCTTTGGCTAGCACCTGTTGAAAAGAAAATGTGGTCGGGTTAAACTTCCTACCGGTAGATGCAGCAGTGCAGAATTTGTTGAAGAGATAGTTAAAGGTATGTGCCAGTGGAAAATCTGCAGCGAAATCAGAAACAGTTTTTGTGGTGGAAATGGTGCCGATTCTTTAGTGGAAGTTGTGCAATTTAAAATGTGATGACATCTGCAACAAAACTTAACACGCTGCGGGTTTTACTTCCCCAGAAGAGGTCGACCTATACAAATTGACATGCTGTGGGTTTTACTTCCCCAGAAGAAGTCTACTGACATAAAGTGACACACTGTGGATTTTACTTCCCCAGAAGAGGTCTACTTACACAAACTAACACGCTGCAGATTTTATTTCCCCAGAACATGTTTACTTACATAAATTGACACGCTGTGGGTTTTACTTCACCAGAAGAAGTCTACTTACATAAACTAACACGCTGCAGATTTTATTTCCCCAGAACATGTTTACTTACATAAATTGACATGCTGTGGGTTTTACTTCCCCAGAAGAAGTCTACTGACATAAAGTGGCACACTGTGGATTTTACTTCCCCAGAAGAGGTCTACTTACATAAACTAACACGCTGCAGATTTTATTTCCCCAGAACATGTTTACTTACATAAATTGACACGCTGTGGGTTTTACTTCACCAGAAGAAGTCTACTTACATAAATTGACACACTGCGGATTTTATTTCCCCAGAAGAGGATTCCTAACATAAATTGACATGCTGCGTATTTTACTTCCACAGTAGAGGTCTACTTACACAAACTAACATGCTCTGGATTTTATTTCCCCAGAACATGTCTACTTACATAAATTGACATGCTGCGTATTTTACTTTCACAGTGGAGGTCTACTTACACAAACTAACATGCTCTGGATTTTATTTCCCCAGAACATGTCTACTTACATAAATTGACATACTGTGGATTTTATTTCCCCAGAAGAGGTCTACTTACATAAACTATCACGCTACAGATTTTAGTTCCCCAGGAGAGGTCGACGTATATAAACTGACACACTGTGGATTTTATTTCCCCAGAAGAGGTCTACTTACATAAATTAATAGTATGGATGACTGGCATCTAACCTCTAAGTGCAGGTGCAAGCAGAAAAAAACATACTAATGAAAATAGGAGATATCTACTGCAACACTGACACTAAATGTGTACAATTCATGAGTGTAATGAGCGGCCGAGCTGCACAGCTAGTATAAGAAACATGATAAAATGTATCATGGCAAACACTGCCCTAGAATATATTGCAAATTGGAAGACTTAGCTTCAGCAGTGGCCACTGCGGAGTGCCCGGTGACCAACGACAAGGTGCTTCCATCTCACCGGGTCCTACCACTATGACTAACAGAGTTGTGCAATTTGAATGGGTTTATATGCCCTTATTTTTAATTGAAAAAGGAAAAGTGTGTGCTGGACTCCAACAAGATGGAGACCCAAGCTGGCCTCCGGGCGAGGAAGGGGGAGGGGGGAGGGAGCTCAGTCAAAATGAATACATAATTAATAGTATGGATGACTGGCATCTAACCTCTAAGTGCAGGTGCAAGCAGAAAAAAACATACTAATGAAAAATAGGAGATATCTGCTGCAACACTGACACTAAATGTGTACAATGCATGAGTGCAATGAGCGGCCGAGCTGCACAGCTAATATAAGAAACATGATAAAATGTATTATGGCAAACACTGCCTTAGAATATAATGCAAATTGGAAGACTTAGCTTCAGCAGTGGCCACTGCGGAGTGCCCGGTGACCAACGACAAGGTGTTTCCATCTCACTAACATAAATTGACACGCTGCGGATTTTATTTCCCCATAATACATAATATATCACGCTACAGGTTTTAGTTCCCCAGGAGAGGTTGACTTATATAAACTGACACAGTGGATTTTACTTCCCCAGGAGAGGTCGACTTACAAAGATTGACACACTGCGGATTTTAGGCTTACACAAAATGACACGCTGTGTATTTTACTTCTACAGAAGTAGTCGGCTTACACAAAATGACTTGCTGCAGATTTTATTTCCACAGCAGTGGCCGGCATACACGTATTGACAAGCTGTTTATTTTACTTCCATAGTGGCTATTGACTTACGCTGCAGATTTTCCCTGCAGTCTGTGTATATGGTTTGGTAAAACCTCATCCACAATGCTGCTACTGATAAACGTAGTATATTCTGATCTGGAAAATTGAAAGATAATATGCCCCATGTACACATACGTTAAATGACAATTTCAAATCTGCTGCATCTATGTAATGCAAAAATAAAGTGAAGGACAACAGTGAAATTTTGAATGTCCGCATCTTACCAAAAAAAGTTACTGCAAACCCTTCGACCACGCAAGCCCAGGGTCCCAGGTAAAAGTATCCTCTACTGTTGGTGGCAATGCTGATACTGCCACCAACAAGGGACACTAAGAAGTCCGCCACTGACAGGTTCACGATGATGTAGTTTAGCGGCTGTCTCAGCTGTTTGAATTTAAGGGTCACTATGATGACGATAAAGTTCTCAACAATTGATAAAGTCGTAATCAGAAACATGAGGCCCGTCAAAAGTTGGAAGTTCCATGGCTCAATGGACTTCAAGGGTCCATTAAATGGGCTCCACTGGGTGGTTGTCTCAGGGCTGGCTGGTAGAGAATCATTGGATGGCATGTTGATGCTGTGAACTTCGTGAAGAAGTAAGAGTGGAGTTGGCAGCAGATAAGTTCAGCTGCAAGTCTTCCAACACCAAAAAGTATTCTGCAGTCTTGGAGAAGATGGAGTCAACGTTCTGGACATTTTTTTTTCTTAAAGTTTTTTTAAAGGATGCCAATGAAAAAATACATCAAGAGTTTAGTTGTCAGGAGAATCAATGAACTCCAAGAAATGTTGTATCTTGTGTACGCCTCCTTGAGTACATGTGCCATAGATTCAGGCGATCTCATGTGCAGCCACCCTCCAGCTGACAGCAGCAGTGCTGAAAACCTCACCAGGCATTCCTGTTTTGTAGTAGAACATAACACTGGGATCCCTCCCTGACCGAATGAAGAAAAAGAGTTAATCTCCTCCCTTCTCATAAGAAGGCAGGGTTCCTCAACACACTGTGTGGACCTGTTTCGTAGCTTCATCTACTAAGAAAAGTGCCAGTAGATGATGACAGGGGTGGTCATACAGCAATGTAATACACCAAGACAAGGTTAATCCTCTCAGTGTCTGACAATGACAGTGCAACATAGTACAAGGAGCGCAGGAGAAGAATACAAGATCCATACGCGAAACCTGTTTATTATGGCAGTCAGATATGATGTGTGCATGCTGCCTTTAAATGTACAATTAAAGTCCTTTCACCGGCATATTAAACCCCCTTTCCTGCTGCTTATAATCAGCATATAAAAGCCATAGAATTACTACATGTACTCAAGGCAGAACCCGACATGACATTTCTAGTAATTATTATGGAAGGGGAAAATTCCCATTAAACTAATTATTTTATAGCAAAAAAAATATATTCAGTGTAAAGGATGTACACACTTTATTCCAACATAAAAGGGATGTGACAGGTGCTGGATTATCACATATTCTGGATTAATGTTTTATTTGATGATATAATTAGTAAGCAAAATGCAACAACTTGAGAAAAATAAAGTATGCATTTATCCATTTTGCATAGCTTTCGACTTTGGCATTAGGAATTGGTGCTGCTAGGCAGAGCTTTGAAAGGAACCCGTCAGTCGTATTGATGAGAGAATATATTTAGATATTCGGGTTTGCGTTAGTCTGACCGAAAACTTTGAACTGTTCCAAAATACAGAAAAAAGCCAGCGCTACCAAACATTAGCTTGCAATAAAAAGCCGTGCAGTTGCAATATATCATAAAATTGAGATATTTAGCAAAAAAATTGATCAATCTCTTGAGCCACCCTGCCACATCAAAGCAATCTCATCAGGGTGGTCCTACTTTCTACATATTTATTTTAGTTGTGCCATGCAACCTTCAACGTACACATAAAGTGCATCTCAAATACCAGCTCTCATGGTGCCAGACTGAGGCAAGTGAATAAAAAGCCTGGACACCCTGATGAGACTGTCTTAACGTGGCGAGGTGACTCAAAAGTTTGATCAATTTTTTGCCAAATATCTCAATTCTATAATATAATACAGGTCAGAAGAAATAAGTGCATCGCTTTTATTGCAAACTAATCTTTGGTAGTGTTGTTTTTTTGAACTGTTCCAGTAGTTGTTACGAATAACGAAACTAATGCAACAACTCGAATAGTTTTCTGGAAGATTTCTCTGAAAACTATTCGAGTTCCCCATTGACTTGCTTTAGGTTAATTATTTGTAATAAATACTGGAACAGTTCAGAGTATTCCGTACGTATAATCCAAACTTAAATACCAAACTATTTGCTCATTACTAGTCAGTCATTTGATGATGATGCTCACACCATGGCTAGAATTAGGGTATGTGCACATCAGTCATTTTGTGGGCTGTTTTTTAGCGTTTTCCGCCGGCGGTTTCCGCTGAGTTTTATGTTAATTTATGTTAATCCTAGCCACCGTTTGGATTAACATGCTAGTCAATGGAGTTTAGAAAACGCTGTGTACATTAGAACGGTTTTTTTGTCTCCTTTCCAGTTTCTTCACCGGTTTTCCACCGGTTTTCAAAGATAGAGCAAGTGACTTCTTTTGAGCGTTTTTCCAGCGGATCTAGCTTACAAGTGCACCAAAAACCAGTCTGGAAAACGCTAAGAAAAACGCTGGGGAAATCGCCAAGAACACGCTATTAAACCGATCGCAAATCGTTAGCAAAACGCTAACAAAACGAGGGACACTGCCGAGTTCAGAAAACTCAGTTCTGCCATTCTCCACCGGTTTCCGGACGGTCTGCAAAGATGCAGAAACGTCAGATGTGCACATACCCTAAGAGCTTGTTCACTCACTCAGATTCACAGAGATGCCGGGCACCACTTGTCCTCGTCCTCCGGTCTTCTTCCTGGAGACACACCGCACGGCGCTACAACCAGTAGAAGCACAGGGAAGAGGTGTGAAACGGCCCGTCGCCCCATCCTCCCCCCACTATCCCCTATGCACAGCCACCTGTTTCGCCGTGTTATTGAAGAATAAAGTTGTTTATTATCCCAAGTCCGGTGAGCGCTGCCAGCTCTGTTATTGTCAATAAGGGCTTGTTCACACTGTGCATTTTTGATCCATTTTTTGTGCTGTGTTCTTGTAGAATACTGGATCCTTTTTTTTAAAAAAAAAAAAATCAGACCATAAAATGTATCACGTTTTTGATGCGTTTTTGTTGCTTGATTTTTACTACAATGGAGTCAATGAAGAAAGCGGATCACTATTTGACGCTCATTCTTTTTCTGGATGCGTTTTCTGCCCCAAAAATGGACTTGTAAAAAAATGCAGTGTCCGAACAGCATTTCTGAAAACTCCTTGACTTTAGTGGTCATCACAGGAAGTGATAAGTTTTTCATGAAAAATGGATCACATAAAACGGATCAAAATCGCACAGTGTGAACAAGGCCTAATACATTGACATGCTCCTTCATCAGAGATAGTTATGTTTTATTCTGAAACTGAAACCCAGTGTAGCTTGATTGATAATGATCTCTATATAGAGACCTGTCAATCAAGCAAAGTCAGACGGAGGGTGATTAGAGATAGCAGCTCAGCAGACTTCTTCACCAGGCTCGGCTTACGTTTTATAGCTTTCTACATTTTTCGTTTTCACCTTCTGTAATTCCTTACCAAACCCATACATCCTGCCTCTATATTTGACCCTTTTCTGTGTTTGCTGGGAATGACCTGTGCACCACAATGAACGGATTTTCCATTTTGAGTATAATGGCGAGTGGAGTCTTCCCAGCTAGGGTTAATTCCAAGAACCTAAGGGCTCTAACTGTGGCTATAGTGTGTACTCATCTATATGAAGGAGAGAGTGAGCATGCTGGAGAGCCGGCAGGTAGGGCAGACTCCATTTCCCCATGAAGGTAAATCCATACACTGCTTACTTGGATATTGTATACACTCTTCCTCAACAAACGTGGAAGGAGGCTACCAGGGATGTAATGCTCATGATCACAGAGGGTGCAACCGGGCCCATGCTAGAGGGGGGCTAGCCAATGCCAGAGGCTATTTCAGCTGAATGTGCATTTCAGGATGCACAATTACCTGAAATGCATTGCACCACAGACATTCACCAGGTACCTGCATGTAATACAAACCGCTGGCCAATCAGAAGCCGGCACCTGACACCTTGCTTACTAATCACATGCGTATAAGCAGTGATGTCCTGCGTTACCTTGTACATTGTGGCGGCTACATGAAGAGGATGATGATCATTGTGAGACTGGTGAGAAGAATGTTTGTTTTTTATTTAAGGCTGCGTGCACATGATCATTGTAGGCAACTTTATGGACGTGTTTGCACTGCATCTATAACGCTGCATTGTAAAGTACAAGCACAGCATTAACTGACATGTGGGGAAGTGATCCCAGGGGGTGAATGTAGGGAAAAGCTGCCATGCCCCGAACACTGACTGTGGGCACAGGTTCACCCATGAGGATCGCCGGCTTCCCGCAAGAGAGGAGATACCATGTCAAGGATGCGGTGTCTCATGATCATGAGCACATACCCTTATGCGTGAGCGAACAACAGCAGAATGGGGGACATGTATACTGGGAAGGAGCCTAGGATAGGAGACATATATACCAGGATGGGGGACATATACCTAGAAGGATCCCAGGATAGGGGACATATATTCCAGGAAGGGGACCAGGATGGGAATATATATGTATGTATTTATACATGTATATATATATAATCCAAAAAAGGAAAAAGCAGCACCAAATAGATACCAAGTGAACCTTTATTGCCAATGGCGTGGCGACGTTTCGGACTGGAGGTCTTGGCTTGAGAAAGGACCACACCATTGGCAATAAAGGTTCACTTGGTATCTATTTGGTGCTGCTTTTTCCTTTTTTGGATTGTTTACATGGACACTTGACTGATGTTGAGAAAGCGCTGCACAAGTCTGGTAATATCTTATGCTGTTCCGTTTTTTTTTCATAAATATATATATATATGTCAGGAATTGATACATATATACCTGGAAGGGACCAATAATGGAGGCCATTAGTACAGAGTGGAGAATGGAGGACATTACTACATGATGGCAGGCAACAAGACTGTTTTTATAGGATTGAGAATGCTACAAGGGCCCATACATCTGACCAATATGCAGGGTTTTACTCTAGTAAAATGGCAGAAGGGGGGTGTTTTGGACAGCACTTCTACATGAATTTTACATGACTTTTTTCCAGTTAGTGTCAAAATACGTAATTAGAATATATCTAGATATTACTTTAGCTTAAAATGGGCATGCAAATTTAGAAAAATCACCCGGACTCCAAAAAATGCACTAAAAGTATGAAATGTGTGACAAAAAAAGAACAAAAAAGATAATGAGCCTAATTCATTATTTGCAATTTTTAAGTCACTTTTATTTGTCTTGCGTTATCCACTGTCATTTTTTAGACCAATTCATCAAAGTGATGCAAGAAGGTCATAAATTGTGTGTAAAATCCAAAACTCTCTTCTTTCTGTCTTTAACATGTTTTGTATTGTTTAGCACAAAAACTTGCACCTTCTGCTAAAATATCACAAAGATTTATAAAGCTTATTCAGTAGAAAAATTGACTCCACGGTGGTCTGGGACTTTACATTATAAATGTTCTTTCCTTGTTTCTAGTTTCTTTTTTGGCATGAAACACTCATTAATGTTCATTTTATTGGAGTGATAGCTTGCCACATTAGGAATAACCCTTTGATGGTAATAATCCAAATAGCCCAGCTTCTCCTTGTATTTCACAGGAGAACTATCCTGCTCTAGATTCAGGATTTATCATATTTTGTAATATTTATAGCTGAAGTATACATTTTTTTTTATGAAAACACTGTAATAAAAAAAATATCTGTTTTTGGCACCGACTATCTTGAAGATAGTATTTTATGTAAGCACTCGTTGTGGGGTTATTTCTCAGTAATTTAAAATTTAGTGTATTGTTTTTTCTATTATTTGATTTTATTAGAATTTTAAACCACTTGAAAAAAAGTCAGCTATGAAACACTTCCTTGTTTACAAAGTAGAAAAGTAGCCGAGCCTTTTAGTAAAACTTACCCACAGTTATTAACCCTTCTCACTGTCTAACAAGGGGTTGTCCATTACTCGGGCAGCACCTTCTCACCTCCTATGTTCACCCCCTAGTAATATAACAACACTTATACTCACCTCTGGTGCTGGCTTTACTCTCCCCTCCCTTGGACTTTACTCTCCCCTCCTTTGGACACATCAGACATTTCTACCTGCTTAAGGCCCCTTTCACATCAGCGGTTTTCGCCGATCGCGGCAGTTGCGGTGAAAAAACCGCAACTGCCGCGATTACCGCATAACCGCTGCACTTGCGGCACAGTTACGGCAAGCCCCATGCAATGTCTATGGGGCTTGCGGTAAGCGTGTGGCAGGTGCGGCTAGTGCGGTTTCGGCACTTGCGGCAGGTGCGGCCGCGAAACAAACCGCGGTCAGCCACGTTTTTTTCACGGCCGCACCTGCCGCAAGTGCCGATACCGCACTTGCCGCACCTGCCGCAAGCCCGCATAGACATTGTATGGGGCTTGCCGCAACTGTGCCACAAGTGCAGCGGCTATGCGGTAATCGCGGCAGTTGCGTTTTTTTTCACAGCAACTGCTGCGATCGGCGAATACCGCTGATGTGAAAGCAGCCTTACACTACACCGGAAGAAGAGAGAGAACAGCTGCAGTTATAGCTTCCTCCAGGATGAAACCAGCACTGATTAACCACAGGGATTGCATGACATAGCAATGTTAGGTGAGCCCTGGGAGAATGAGTGGAGACACTGCATGAATGGGGCCGGAATTTGATTTGAGTATAGCTGTTATTATTTTACTGTGGGGAAACATAGGGATTGAGACACGGCTGCCTGAGTTGGGACAACCCTTTTAATTGGAATAAAGAAGTTGTGGTGCCATCTACTTCAGGCTGCGTTGGGACTTTGGCTGTGAGATAAGTTGTGCGGTCAAAGATCAGTGTGTTTTAAGAAGGTTAAGACTCAGCGCTAAACATATCCCCCTATCAATGGCTTGCAAGAGGGAGGACACACTAGAATAGGTTTAACCCATTTTTTGGGATGTTTATTGAAGACACAATAAGGTTACATAAAGATCCCAGAAAAAAGGGTTAAGTCTATCCTTGTGTGTCCTCCCTCTTGCAAGCCATTGATAGGGGGATATGTTTAGCGCTGAGCCTTAACCTAATTAAAATATCATGTGACATATGTTCAGGTGAAGTTACACATGGTAAGTCCGTTAGGCTTCTTAGCAGCAAATCCAGTAAAGGTTTGTGATAACATCATTTACCTTTAACAAAATCCCCAATTGCTAGCTCCAGTGTTAAACCTCCTTTTTCTAAAAAAAAAGACCAGTATGTGAATGTGCTATGTGGCACCCTGCTCACGCAGGTAGCCACAGTGTTCCCTACTGCACAGCTGGGTTTCCACAGCAGGTACCTACTACATGCAACACCTTCCACCCCGAAACAGTAGGGGGAGCTAGCCTCACTGACTTTAGGTGAGTTCCCCTATAAATACTGCTGCTGGGGGAGTAGTTAGTTAGAGTGTGCAGATGCTAGGAGAGCTGCGAAGACGTCCTGGTGATCGGTACCGCGGTTAGGCCCGAACCAGTGACCCGGAGGGGCCCTTCTGCCATGAGCAAAGCCTAGGAGTGGGGACAGAAGGCACGGAGCTTAGCCAAGGGAGTATAGGAACTAGTGGAAGTTTACCCAAGACGTACCAGACTTCGGGGATCCGCACCTGCAGGAACACTTTAGCATTGCAAAAAACCCCGGCACACCGTGGAGACTTCAGTCACCCAGTCCCCCTGCGTACCCAGCAAGAGGGAGCCAGACACCGTAGTGTGGAAGCACACAGTAGTGATCAGAGAGGGTAGCCCGTGGACCACGCAGAAGGAGAGAGAGAGGACCAGAGAAAGTGAGGAGGCCAGTCGTGTTGCATACAGACAGGGCTTCAGCGACAGCAGGGAACCTGAGGAGGCCTTATACCCACTTGCTGTGGAGACTCACTGTGCACCTGGTCACCTGACAGTGCTCTGGACATCTTTACCTGTGAATACCATCAGTAAAAGGTAAAAGAGACTTTCTTCAGAGTGTGTGCGTTATTCCTCTCCATCCCCAGCCTCCCTATAGACTGCCTTACTGCTTCTTACCCTGGCCTCAAGTCCCACTCCAAACTGCCCCTTTACTCTACGCTGCCGTGGAGGTCCAGCTCCACCTGTAGAGCTTTGCCATTCCTGCCGCAATACCATCGCCCTCTGGAGGACTGTGGCGGCACTGGTGATCCATCACCAGGTACTACAGGTGGTGTCACGTGAGATCCCCTGTACATAACCCCTCTATTGAAGTGTCACTCAGGCCACGGGCTCAGGCGCCACCACCCGTGACATCCCCGTGAACCCCTCCAAGCCTGATACCCGAGTACTCCAGGGCCTGGGGCTCGACATATATTTTTGGCGTCACGAACAAGATCTCGTTCCCAGTATTACCAGGAACTGTGTGCCGTGATTTCAACTGTATTGAGTGACTGTTAAAACTACGCCGCCATTACTGCACCGAAGAGTGGGAAGAAAGGGGAAGTGTCGACCTCTAGAGCGCAAAACTGAAACCCGCCCCTCTCTCAGATGGGCATTCCCGAGCACCGCGACCTAGTCTGGAAATTCCCGAACTGATTAACTATTTGAACACTGGCTGTAATTTACTAGGGGGGCCTCCAGCATGTCGGCCTCCTCCAGCGGTGATGACAGTACGTTCGCTGACCCTAGGAATTACCCTGAAGCAACCATGGCTGCCTCTAATAGTACTGCCAGCGCCACCAGTGCACCGGGCTCAGTCATGCCAATCTCACTCCCATACATTTCGGAGGCTAAGTTGTTGCCCCAGTATGATGGTCGCCCTGATATGTTGGATGTTTTTAGGAGAAAAATCACTAGTGTCCTGGACATGTATGTGATGACCACTCAGCAGTGCTCAGACAGTTAACTGGCGCAGCAGAGAAAGAAAGTGAGTCCTGGTCTGCTGCTGAACGGAGATCAGCGGCCACTATATTTGACAAATTGAGAGCTACTTTTGAGGAGTGCAATGAGGCTGATATACGCATGTGCTTTCATCACTGCTACCAGAGGCTGGGAGATGATATCAGAGCTTACGCCTGGCGCCTAGAGGAAGCATTGTGAGCCCTTAAGCATGTCAGCCCTGCTAGTGTACCTGATGAAAATAAGTTCTTGATTGAACAATTCACCTGGGAACTGCTATCCCCCGAGGACAATAAGACTGTACGTTGGTGGTCACTGAGCAACCTGGAAGCTGACTTTAACACCCTAAAGGACATGGCCATTAAAGGGTTGTGGCCAGTAGAGACCCATGAAGCTGCCATCAAACGGTGGTGCAGTGGTGAGGTGCAGACTACCCCGAAACCAGTACCCATGTCTGCAGCCACGCACAATGTACAATTTGCTCAGCCTGACAAGTATGACTCTTTGCATGCTGAGGTGTGTGCTGAAATTCGCCAAATGAGCAAAAACATAACCGAGGTGATAGAAGCTCTACAGCTGCAGCAGAGCCACCAGCCAGCGCCAAGACCCCGGCCCCGACCTCAACCACTGATTCAACTTGCTGACAGTCTGGAGGATGTACCCTGGATGAGAGCGAAGCAAGCCACAGCGTACCGAGGGAGAACCACCGACCGCTGCAGCTCCACTGGGGAGCCCATCTGCCGCCGCTGTAATCGAACCGGCCACATCGCCAGGAGCTGTCCTTTAAACGGGCAGACCCTGAGGGTCAGGGCCAAACCTCAGGAGTAACTCAACAGGGCCCAGCCACCTTGTACAAGACTTCATCGGACAGAGGCCGTTGCTGTCAATTGTACTAGATGGCATCCGACACCTGCTCTGCTGGACACTGGGTCACATGTGAACCACAATCCCCTATATCCTTTTTTAAGAAGTACTGAGCTGATGCAGAACTGAAACAGCCTGCCATAGACTTCACCCTCAACGCATCTAATGGTGAACCGATTACTGTAATGGGGGTTAGAGAAGTACCAATAAAGGTGGGGAGGGTGGAATTGCAAAACCAAGGGGTTCTAGTAGTAGCAGAAGCCAGTAATGCAAATCACCCGTATATAATACTTGGTACAAATGTTGTTAGCAATTGCTTGGGAGAAGTTTTGTCTTTGCTTCAACATATTTGCAGATACTGCCAAACCTGGTCAGAGGAAGGTCCTTCAGCATGAAATAAGAGCCCTCCTGCACCATCGACAGGTAACAATTACAGGTGGCAAATTGGTACTGCACGGGTGACAGACCCATTTCCTATTGTAATTCCCCCAATGAGTGAAATGATGATTTGGTGTTGAGCAGCTATAGGTCTGAGGGGGCATGACTACCAGGCATTAGTGGAGCCCATCAGCACAGAGCACAGACCTACAATCTTGACAGCCAGGGGGGTGGTTGATGTACACAATGGGAGTGTACCAGTTTGCATCTTAAACTGTGGCAGTGAAGAGGTTAAGTTACACAGGTATGCAACAGTTGCTAAATTGTACACAGTAACCAATAACGAGATCCAAGCAGTGGGACCCTTACCCCATACCAAAGGGGCAAAATCTGATAATACAACGGGGCCACTGGAGGACTGGTGTCAGCAGCTCCATGTCGGAACTGATAACACTCCTGAGTATGAAAAGCAAGGTGTTTACCAGGTAGTCAAAGAATTTGAACAAGTCTTTAGTAAGCATTCACTTGACTTTGGTAGGATAAAAGGGATGCAACATCATATCCCCACAGGTACACATCCACCAATCAAAGAGCGGTACAGGCCTATTCCACCTGCACATTATCAGAAAGCCAAAGAAATGTTACAGGACATGAAGGACGCAGGGGTTATACGAGATAGCTGTAGCCCCTGGGCAGCCCCATTAGTCCTAGTCAGGAAGAAAGATGGCAGTATGAGAATGTGTGTAGATTATAGGCAAATAAACCGCATAACACACAAAGATGCTTACCCATCACCTCATATAGAGGAATCCTTATCTGCGTTGAAGTCTGCCAATTACTTTTCAACCTTAGATCTCACTAGTGGGTATTGGCAGGTGTCCATAGCTGAGGAACACCGCAAGAAGACGGCATTCACAACACCTAAGGGCCTGTGTGAATTCAACAGCATGCTATTTGGACTGTGTAATGCACCCGGAACCTTCCAGCGGTTGATGGAGAGTTGCCTGGGGCATAAGAACTTTGAGACTGTACTGCTCTACCTGGATGACGTGATCGTGTACTCTAAGGGTACCTTTACACGCCGCTACAACAGGATGGATACAACCCGCTACAGGCTACGATTGTAGCTTGTGTCGTCAATATAGCCTGTAGTAGCGGCGTATGAAGACGGTAGGAGGCAGCCGGCAACAGATACATCTGGTGGCTACAAAGCCGATTGCAGCGAGCTGTATCGGCGTGTAAAGAAGCTACAGAAGGGATGTCTACACACCAGGTGATGTACCTGGTATGTAGCTGGGGCGTGACACAGGCTCCGGGATACCGCGCCCCTTCAGCGATCATTGGAGGAAGCTCCTGCATGACGATTGGTAGTCACTGCATAGGGAGGCATATTTAAGGAGCTGACCAGTCACACTACACAATTGCTCCAGCGTCATGTATTAAACAGCCTCCTGCGATGCCTGCCCAATCATCATGTTATTGCTTTGTCCTATCAGCGTACAGACGTCTCGTACTCCACAATTGTGGCACGCCTATGTGCTGTCCCTGCTGCACCAGGTCCGCCCATATTAGCTTGTTGTAGCGGTGTGTAAATGAGGTAAGGTAAGCTACAGATGGCTACTTGAGACACCCGGCGATGTATCTAGCTGTAGATGTAACGTAGCGTAGCGCACCTTGTGGCGGCGTGTAAAGGTGGTGCATTTCCCGTTTGTAACCGTTTGGCCGTGCTCGTGCACGTGAAGTAGCGGGTTGTATCCATCCTGTTGTAGCGGCGTGTAAAGGTACCCTAAGACCTATGAGGAACATGTAACCTATCTAGCAGAGGTGTTTGAAGCTCTGGCAAAATACGGGATGAAGCTGAAACCATCCAAATGCCACCTGTTAAAGCCAAGCGTACAGCACCTGGGACACATAGTCAGTGCCGAAGGCGTGGCCTTTGATCCAGACAAGGTGACAGCTATCAAGGAGTGGCCAGAACCCAAGATCCTGAAGGAAGCGTTAATTCCTGTGACTGGTGGGCTACTATAGAGGGTTCATAAAGGAGTACACTAGGGATGGGCGAATCTATTCGCTAGGACTCGTTACTCGGCGAGTAGTAAGGGACTCGCAGGACTCGGTACTCTGCAAGTTTCCCAGCGATTACTCGCACAGTAACGAGTCCAATGCAAGTCAATGGCAATCCTAGTTTTGTCAGAGTTTACTTTTTCTCACTCGCTAGACTCGCTATATCACATCGCTATGTAGCTTGAATCTCCCCAAATCGTTTAAACAATCGCACAATCGCGAGTCTGAGCGAGTCTACGAATCCGAGTCCTGTTTACTGTATTCGGGACTCGCGAATACAGAATCTGTTATGTTCAGACAAAGCTTCCGAGACAGCCTAGCGTGTTAGGTCAGAAAACTTGTGAAGATGGACAAGCATGTTAGCCAATCATATTCAGTAATGCCACAGCCATGTTGGTTGTGGCAGGACTATGATTGGCTTCTGTCCATCGTGATGCCTATATCATGTATGAGAGGCGAGGCTGTATATAAGCCTTGCCACCGCCATTACCTCCACATTCCTGTGACGATCTGAGCTAGTGCAGGGTGAGGTAGATGCTGGAGCAGATCATAGGGAGTGTCAGTCAGTGTAGGGAAACTTCAAGATTCCTTATATTTAACCCAAACAGCTCTTCTGATAGCTACCAGGAGGACAGAGGAGTACTGTGTAGAGGACTGTAGGCAGGCAGGCAGGGAGGAGCAGTTTTACAGTGCACACAGGACCGACCTCATAGCTTAGCTTAGGCTGGGTTCACATTTGCGGACCCCTCCGCAGCGTTCTGCGGAGGGGTCCGCAATGTGACCGCAGCGGCCGCGAGCTCCTATCTTTATAATGGGAGCGCACGGTGCTGCGCTTGACAGCGCAGGACCGTGCGCACCCATTCACTCCCATATGTGATCTGTGCACAGGCGAAAGCCTGCGCACAGATCACACAGTCTCGTCCGCACCAGGGACGCGACATGTTGCGTCCCTGGTATGGGCGGGAGTGTGTGATTTGTGCGCAGGCATCCGCCTGCGCACAGATCATATATAGGTGTGAATGGGTGCGCACGGTCCTGCGCTGTCAAGCGCAGCACCGTGCGTCCCCATTCTAAACATAGGGGCTTGCGCTGGCTGCGCACACATGGCGATTCCTCTCCGCAGAACGCTGCGGAGGGGAACGCCAGTGTGAAGGCAGCCTTACTCACTCAGCTTTCCTATTAGCTGAAGTCAGAGGCTTAGCTGAGGTACTATTTCTTATTTGTTTGCACCTGATAGATTTTGAGTCATAATAACCCCTTCAGCTTTATTCTCTCTGTGGCAGACCAGTGCGTTGCTGCTCTCCTACCTGCAAATAGCACGTACGCCGACTACTTGTGCGCACTTAATAATTTTTGCAGGGACTAGTGTGCTGCTTCGCTGCCAAGTGTTAGCACACACTTAACCCGCCAAAACGGCAATGCGAGCGCTTTCCGAGACACATCTGCGATTTGTAAATCGCACATTACTCGCTATTACTCGCTTCCCCATTCATTAACATTGGACTCGCTAGACTCGCAACGAGTAGCGAGTCCCGGGCTCGGACTTGCTAGAGTCAAGCGATTCCGAGTAATTTAAGACTCGCCCATCACTAGAGTACACCAAGAAGGCTGCTCCCCTGCAAAACCTCTTAGTTAGCCAGCCCAAGGAGGACAAGTCTAAGGATTCTCCGTGGGAGTGGGGCAAGGAACAAGAAGAATCATTCCAGATGGTGAAGGAGGCCCTGACAGGAGAAGAAATCTTTTCTTACCCGGACTACAACCTGCCATTCCTACTGTACACGGATGCCAGCAATGTGGGACTTGGAGCTCTCCATTCTCAAAGGCAAGAGGGCACAGAAAGAGTGATCGCCTATGCCAGTAGGAAGCTGCGCCCCACAGAGAGGAACCCAGAGAACTACAGTTCCTTCAAGCTGGAATTCCTGGCATTGGTCTGGGCCGTCACAGAGAGGTTTAAGCACTATCTGGCATTCAGCAAGTTCACAGCCTACATGGATAATAATCTGCTGACCCACCTGGAGACTGCAAAGTTGGGAGCCATGGAGCAGAGATGGATGGCCAGACTGTCCAACTACCAGTTCACCATCAAGTACCGGGCGGGGCACCAGAATGGAAACGTGGATGCTTTGTCCAGAATGCTTCACCTATCAGATGTGGGCATGGATGAAGATGAGCTAGAAGTGGAGTTACCTGCATTCCATCAATTAAGAGTAATTCAGTGTCAGCATACCCGTAAAGATCCTCCTGTGAGAATGGGGAACCTGTTGTCACACTTTGGTTGGAAGGAAGTGCAAGACAATGACCTGGCTGTTGGCATGATAAAGAGGCTGATAACCCAGGAGTCAGCGAAGCTGCCAGAAAATCCTCAACCAGAAGCCAAACATCTGTGGAACGAGAGGAGCAAGCTGTTCATTTACCAGGAGAAGCTCTGCAGAAGACACATCAACCCGAGGACTCACGAGATGGTCTGGCAAATCATCGTGCCAAAGTCAGAAGTGCAGATGATGTTGAATGCCTACCATAACCTGACTGGTCATTTTGGGTGGAAGAAGTTGGAATTGTTACTGAAAAATAGGTAATTTTGGGTAGACATGCGTGGATCCATTGAGAGGTGGTGTAAGAATTGTGGACCCTGCAGCCTTAGAAGAAAGGACTTACAGAGCCAGAAAGCACGGCTCCAGCCCATAGTGACGAAGCAGCCCCTGGAGATAGTAGCCCTGGACCACGTAAACCTGACTCCAAGTAGATCTGGCTACACATACGCATTGACGATGGTAGACCATTACTCGAGGTTCCGGATGGTTGCCCCTGTGAAAGACTTGACAGCTGCCATCGCTGCCAGAACATTCCAAAACGTATTCTGCAGACCATTAGGTTATCCAGAGCAGGTCCTAACAGACCAAGGTTCAGTTTTTGAAGCGGAGGTCTTCCAAGAGTTCTGCCACATGTATGGGTGTAAGAATATAAGGACGACCCCATATCATCCCCAAACCAACAGATTATGTGAGAAAAAAACAATATCATCATTGACATGTTGAAGATCCTACCCTTGGAAGAAAGGAACCAATGGCCGGAGAAAATACCAGACTTGGTTGACATGTACAACCACACTCCAGCAAGTTCTACAAACTGTACACCAGCTTACCTGATGAGCGCCCGTACAGGAAAGTTACCCGTAGACTTGGAACTCGGAGTAGTTGATCCCAAAGCAGATGACTCAATGCCCAATTGGAACGAAAACCGCCTTGAGCAATACAAAATGGTTCAAGCCTGTGTTGAAGACAACCTGGAGAAAGCCCATGAAAAACAAGAAAGGGACTATAACAAACACGCTCCAGCAGAACCTATTGTACCAGGAAGTATTGTTTTAAAGAGGAAGAGAACACAATATAAATTGGATGACCAGTGGGAACAAGAACCCTATGTCCTATTAGATTCTGGATTTCACAATTACAAAGTGTGTCTCATCAGTAGGAATGGAGGAAAGACCACTCACACTGTGTCCAGAAACCATATCAAGAAGTGTCCAACTGAATGGGAAAACCAGAATCCCCCAACATCGCCAAAAGAACAATCAGAACCTGAAAAAGAACCCAGTCCATGTGAAAACCTAAAGGAGAAGGTAGTCTCAACAATCCTAGGATATTTCCCAGAAGATTGGCCTCAGCAAGATGGAGCCATCTTAGTGCCTTTACTGAATTTCTACCAGCCCCAAGAAGTGGTACAAAGAAATCAGAAAGAAATACCCATTGCCAGAGAATCTGAGGATGCTGCAATCGGTACACCTGCTAGCCCTGTAGTGAGACTAAGGCCACGCAGAAGCTTACCTGGCATAACTGAACCAACCTCATCAGAGACAGAGACACCTGTAGTGCGCAAGTCACAGAGGAGCACACAAGGTCAACCCCCGTCTAGGTATGGAGAGTGGGCACAGTAAAAAGGTCAGAGGTAGAATAAACAACAGCAGTAACATGTAAATAGCAGTGTACATAGTAGTGTACAGAAGGGTGGAGGAACTGGGCCTTGTCCCACGCACATTAAGTTAGGAACAGAAAGTGCCTAGAGTGGGGAGGTGCCAGGTCTCCTAAGCAGAGACACCCATAGGGAAATGTGTTTATTGAAAATGTGGACTTTTGAAATACTTTCCCCTTTTCTTACCCAGAGTGTACAGAGACTTTACTGTATAGACTCTTGTGAACTGAACCTTTCCCTTTGAACTTTTCCCGGATTAAAATTAAAAAGGATCATGATCACAGGACTGGTGTGACAGCAAACTTCTTTTTCTTTTTCAAAGCCTGCGGTGAATGGACTAGCACCGTATGGACTTACCTGTTTTTTCCCATTTTCTTCAGTGGTTTTTGTACATTTTTATATTTTGAGACTTTGGAAATATCTTACATGTTATTATTATTGATTATTGTTATTCTTTTTGTTAAAAAACAAAAATGCTCAGTCCAGGAGTACTGATATTAACTAGGGGGTTATGTGGCGCCCTGCTCACGCAGGTAGCCACAGGTTTCACTACTGCACAGCTGGGTTTCCACAGCAGGTACCTACTACATGCAATACCTTCCAACCCGACACTGTAGGGGGAGCTAGCCTCAATGTCTTTAGGTGAGATCCCCTATAAATACTGCTGCTGGGGGAGGAGTTAGAGTGTGCAGACGCTAGGAGAGCTGCGAAGACGTCCTCGTTATCAGTGCCGCGATTAGGACCAAACCAGTGACCCGGATTGGCCCTTCTGCCGTGAATCAAGCCTAGGAGTGGGGACAGAAGACACGGAGCTTAGCCAAGGGAGTATAGGAACTAGTGGAAGTTTACCCAAGACGTACCGGACTTCGGGGATCCGCACCTGCAGGATCACTTTAGGACTGCAGAAAACCCCGGCACACCATGGAGACTTCAGTCACCTAGTCCCCCTGCGTACCCAGCAAGAGGGAGCCAGACACCGTCGTGTGGAAGCACACAGCAGTGATCAAAGAGGGTAGCCCGTAGACCACGCAGGAGGATAGAGACAGGACTAGAGAAAGTGAGGAGGCCAGTCGTGTTGCATACAGACAGGGCTTTAGCGACAGCAGGGAACCTGAGGAGGCCTTGTACCCACTTGCTGTGGAGACTCACTGTGCACCTGGTCACCCAGCAGTTCTCTGGATATCTTTACCATCAGGAAAAGGTAAAAGAGACTTTCTTCAGAGTGTGTGCATTATTCCTCTCCGTCCCCAGCCTCCCTATAGACTGCCTTACTGCTTCTTACCCTTACTGCTTCTTACCCTGGCCTCAAGTCCCACTCCAAGCTGCCCCTTTAATTCTACGCTGCCCCGGTGGTCCAGCTCCACATGTAGGAAGCTTTGCCATTCCTGCTACAATACCATCGCCCACCGGAGGACTGTGGTGGCGCTGGTGATCCATCACCAGGTACTACAGATGGCGTCACGTGACAATAACTCTTATCCCCTGTATATAACCCCTCTATTGAAGTGTCACCCAGGCCACGGGCTCAGGCGCCGCCACCCGTGACATCCCCGCGGGCCCCTCCAAAAATGATACCCGAGTACCCCAGGGCCTGAGGTTCGACAGCTACATTGTAGGGTAAGAGTATTATTCCTACGATACTAAACCACGTCAAGGCAGTTGCAAAAAATCTAACTGGGTTCCAAGTTTTTTTGCAACTTGCTTGTCGTAGTTCCCCAGGGGTCACAGTGTGACTCCATTCACCTTTGTTGTAGCAGGGACATATAGGATAAGATGGTGGGGTACCATCTGCCTATAACCCCATCATCCCTGCTGCATGATAGCACATTCATCAATTTACTGCAAAATCAATGATTGGTCACATGGAACATCAACCAAACCGTCAACATCAACTGATTCTTTATAAAGCTGCCCATGTGATTTCTGCAAGACCTGCTGACCATCTTATATATATGAGGATGTCTTTACTTTCCCCAATGGATTGGGCATAATACATTTCAACATGTCTGATCATTGTTAATCTTTCCATTAAAAACACATGTACAGAGACAAATGTCCACATAAGTCAGAGAGTCAATGGAAACCCTTTAATGGATAGCTCTATTGTGGTATGTGTAGATTGATATGTATCAATATATGTGTTTTGGGAAAATCCATTCCATGCCACGGGCCTTGCCAAAAAGTGCTAAATAAGCAGAGGCTGGTGTAAATGAAAATCAATGTATACATGTGCTGAAATGAAGGGATTACATAGCAATAAGATACAAAGCGGCAACCATTTCATTACAGGCTTCTTCATTACTGTCTTTAACTTACAGAATGTTGATGGCTGATGACCATTTTATTGATTACTCAACTAATGACCGCTCGTTAGGCTGACCCAGCAATACACATTGGCCATATTGGTTATATAATGTAAGTTTAATGACTCCGGGTGAAGGACAGTGTTTCTGAGATTATTGTGAGACACTTAATGAAAACCTACAGAATTTGGCCAAAGCCACTAAGTGTACATTGAGCATACTGGTATAGTAAAAAATGCAATTATACTATTCTAAAATAGAATCTATATATCAGGAATGTTCATCATTTTAAGGGTACCTTTACATGCCACAACCAGCGGAGACATTTTTGGCGGCGATATTTCTCGCTGGAATTATCGCCGCCAAATTGCCTCCATATTGTGGTGTGTATTTCGGGAATTTGGTGGCGATAAAACCAATGTCGCCTGGTTTCGATTTTACAGCAGTGCTCTAATATCGAAACCAGGTGACATTGGTTTTATCGCCGCCAAATTCCCGAAATACACGCCGCAATATGGAGGCAATTGGCGGCAATATTTCCAGCGAGAAATATCACCGCCAAAAATATCTCCCCTGGTTGTGGTGTGTAAAGGTACCCTTACAGTTTTTCCACTTAAAAACATACAAAGGCAAAACATTACCTTTCATACATGAGAAAAATTTAAGTTGTTGCAATGGACATCCATCAACCGTTTAGCATGAATATACAGGGAGACGAGTGCTAATATTGAGTAATAGAGAGAGACCGAAGATGGAGATCATCAGGGGCTGACTGTCGACGCAAACCCTGGTTGGCAATATTTTTCCGCCAGCCCTTAGGTGAGGTCCTGCGGAGGGGGATGGGGGGGAAATATTGGTGCTGTCGGAAATTTTCGGCGGCCCATCTCAGTGCCGCCAGCCCTTAGATGAGGTCCGGGGGGTCTGGCCCATTTCTGTGGGTGGGCGGCCCTAGGTGGGGTCTATAACACCAGCCCAGGGGGCACTTGTTCCCCTGCCACCTGGGACAGTCCGCCCCTGGAGATCATTGTGATTACAATGAATGGTTATTTAAGATAAGTATAAGACTTGTATAATAGATGTCACAGAGCACACATTGACTAGAAAGTTGCACTCACGGAAGCCAAAGAACATATCATATATAGTGCTATGAAGTCCTTAGTACTAAGATCTACACTTTGCAGCAGTTCTTTACTAATTGCATTTGGACCTCCTACCATAATACTTATATGCTGTATAGTAGCTGTTCCAGTGGTGAAAGTCACAAAATTAACAGCAAGAATGTACCATAAAAAATGTACAGAGATAATGAATAGCTGACACCGCTCATGTAATGTCACAGGGGCTTTTGGAAAAAGGGAAGTAGTGATGGGCGAATCCTAAATTACTCGGAATCGCTTGACTATAGCGAGTCCGAGCCCGGGACTCGCTACTCGTTGCGAGTCTAGCGAGTCCAATGTTAATGAATGGGGAAGCGAGTAATAGCGAGTAGTGTGCGATTTACAAATCACAGATGTGTATCGGAAGCTTCAGCCTGAAGCAATCCTAGTTTTGCCATTAATTTGCATTGGACTCGTTTACTTTGCAAGTAATCCCTGGGAAACTCGCACAGATAAGAGTCCTGTCTGCTCTGTGTGCTGGCTGCCACAGCTCCAGGGTCCTAGAGCCCGTCTGCTGCCTGATGTAGCAGAGCTGAGATTGTTCTCAGTCTGCTCATCCCTGTGCATAGACATCTATATCTATGCACAGGGATGAGCAGAGAGGACATCGCGTTTTGGACTGCGTCGGACGGAAGAGGATTTTTTTAATTAAAGATGGAGTCCCTAATGGCTTTTTTTTTTTATTTCTAATAAAAAATTTTCTCTGTGTTGTGTTTTTTTTTAAACAATTTAATAGAAATTCATGGCGGTCATGTCTAATATTGGCGTGACCGCCATAAATTTCGGGCTTAGGGCCAGCTGATAATACAAAGCTGGCCCTAACCTCTTTATTACCCAGCGTGCCACCGCCACCAGGGCCGCTGGAAGAGCGGGGTTCAGCGCCAGAGGATGGCGCTTCAATGAACGCGCCATCTTCTGGGGCGGCTGCGGGCTGCAATTTGCAGCGGGGGGTGCCCAGAAAGCTTGGGCATCCCTGCGCTGCGGATTCCAGCCCCAGCTGCTTAGCTGTACCTGGCTAGACATAGAAATTGCGCGGAGCCCCACGCATTTTTTTTAAATTATTTCATGAAATTCATGAAATAATAAAAAAAAAGGGCTCCCCTATATTCTTGTGTCTGGCCAGGTACAAATAGGCACCTGGGGGTTGGGGGCAGCCCGTCGCTGCCTGCTGGATCCGGCTGGTTCCAGAAATACGGCGAAGCCCATGTAATTGTTTTTCTGAAAAATCAATAAAACAATCCTAAAAAAGGGACTGCATCTTTATTAACCCCTCGCCCATGGTCCAGGGGTTAATAAAGATGCAGTCCCTTTTATTTACATTGTTTTATGGATTTGTCAGAAAAAAATTTCACGTGGGCTTCGCCGTATTTCTGGAACCAGCCGGATCCAGCAGGCAGCGACGGGCTGCCCCCAACCCCCAGGTGTCTATTTGTACCTGGCCGGACACAAGAATATAGGGGAGCCCTTTTTTTTTATTATTTCATGAATTTCATGAAATAATAAAAAAAAAATGCGTGGGGCTCCGCGCAATTTCTATGTCTAGCCAGGTACAGCTAAGCAGCTGGGGGCTGGAATCCGCAGCGCAGGGAGGCCCAAGCTTTCTGGGCAACCCCCGCTGCAAATTGCAGCCCGCAGCCGCCCCAGAAGATGGCGCGTTCATTGAAGCGCCATCCTCTGGCGCTGAACCCCGCTCTTCCAGCGGCCCTGGTGGCGGTGGCACGTTGGGTAATAAAGGGGTTAATACCAGCTTTGTTATACAAGCTGGTATTAAGCCCGAGATTCTTAATGTCAGGCCACGTTTGACCCAGCCACTAAGAATCTCCAATAAAGGGTTAAAAAAACACAACACAGAGAAAAATTTTTATTTGAAATAAAAAAAAAAGCCATTAGGGACTCCATCTTTAATTAAAAAAATCCTCTTCTGTCCGACGCAGTCCAAAACGCAATATCCTCCCTGCTACATCCCCTGTGCATAGATATAGATGTCTATGCACAGGGAATGAGCAGACTGAGAACAATCTCAGCACTGCTACATCATCTCTGTGAGCAGGCGGGCTCTAGGACCCTGGAACTGCGGCAGCCTGTACAGAGAAGACAGCTGGACTCGACTCGCAAAGTAACTGCTGTTACTTTGCGAGTTTCCCTGCTATCACTGGCACAGTAGCCGAGTCTAATGCAAGACACTGGCAATCCTAGTTTTGTCAGCGTTTGCCATTGATTTGCATTGGACTCGTGCGAGTAAACGCTGGGAAACTCGCAGAGTACCGAGTCCTGCGAGTCCCTTACTACTCGCCGAGTAACGAGTCCTAGCGAGTAGATTCGCCCATCCCTAAAGGGAAGCTCTCAGAACCAGGGTTCTCGGTAAGGAGGCTTGATGTTGGGGTGTTCTATTATTTGGGGAGTGGAAGAGGCAATGGGCTGGGGGCCTCATAAGGGTGTGTAGTTATGGGGAAAATTGTAAATATCCATCCAGAATCCCATCCATATAAAGTGGCAGGTATGGGATCATGACAGTTGATAAATGGTTAACAATTACTGCTCTATAAATGAAATGTAATAGTCTGCTTTGTGGTATTGGCTCAATTGATTAAAGTATCCTGCTTGTCTGCAAAATAATGTTATTTCTGTTTTGTTGCACAGTCGCCTGTGGAGGTTCACAAAAGAACCTATGGATTCAATTTTGAGATCATTATTGTGTATGCAAACAGCCCAGCGAGAACTAGCATGTACATGGTGTGACGGAGGATCCTGCACTCTGAATATGTAGAGGTGTAGAGAAAATGTCCGACACTCGCTATGACTATTGTGGTTCGCGGTATGTTATGTACTTGGGAGGGACGTAACTACAACCAGTGCAGGGGTTGCGATTGCACCCGGGCCCCGGAGCCTAGGGGACCCCAAAAGTCCCTATAGAAAAAGGCCTATAGAAAAAGACTAATACTATTAAAGATTTGTAATAATTGGGGGCCCCGTTGGAGCTTTTGCAATGAGGCTCGTGAGCTTCAAGTTATTCCACTGGTACTTGGTATGTTGCCTGCTTTTGACATCTTTAGATACTCATGTGGAACATCCTATGTTCTGAGGTGACAGGGTTAATATCTAGCCAGCCAGCAGAGGCTGCATTTACTGTGCATGTTCAGAAAATTAGGTCCTGTAAGGCTAGGATCTGATTTGCTTTTCCTCTCAGGCTGTTTTTGACGAATTCCTGAGCCTGAGAGGTAAACGCAAATCAGACACTACTCTAAGGCTAGGGTCAGACCTGCATTTGCCCTCAGACTACCGGATCCGCTGAAAACTTAGAAATTCTCATCATGACACAGGAATGGCTGACGGAGCAATGCTCTACAGGACGGGTCTTTGCATTTGATGCTGCCTGGGAGTTTGGATTCCTAGAGGATAGTGAGACCAGGGATTGGGTGTATGTGAATTGGAATATAGTAAAGATAGACTTCATAAAGTATGGAAGATGGAGGATCCCAGTACACTCGTTCTGCCAGAGTACTATTCTCTTCAAGTTATGTGCTGTCACCTGTAGCCATCATGTGTTTGTCAGACAAAGACTGCAAATGCCCAACCTGCTACGTATTGTATATACTTCTATTGATAAGTAAACAAGACACTGTTTTAGTTAACACTGTCTGGCTCAAACCTTTGGAAAATCAAAGGATTCCACTACGTCCCAAGCTGCAAACAGGACAGTAAATTTATTAGGACATCTGTATAAATCCAGGATCCCCAATTTCATGTAACGTGTCGGGGCATTAGAGTGAACATTCTCTAAAATTATCATGTATTCTGAAAAGTGTAGAGGGAAAATGAGCTAAGACCGTTGTCAATGAAAATAAGAAAAGGCTACGTGATGGCATAGTGCCGAGTTGTGAAGTCACGATTCCCCAGTATTTCCTGTGTGAGTCGGTGGTGACGTGACCTCATGTATGTGATTTGCATACTTGCAACCATGTTCCGATTAGTCTTATCTCTCAGTAAAAGAAAATGAAGAGGATCTGGATGAGTCTAGTTGGTGCATGATCACAAGTATGCAAATCCTATATAGACGGTCATATGACCTCCCAATCGCACGGGGAATACAGGGGAATTTGCAGTCTGCAACTTTGTGGGTACAGGCAATGTATAAGATATCTGATGGTGAAGTAGTTAAAACACTTGGAATTAAATAGCTGTTCCCTATATTCTATTTAGTATACACTGTTTAATTTGGCTACCTGCACTAGTGGTACTGTATTATTAATATTATAAAGGAACAGAACTGCTCTCTATTTCCTTCATAACATCTCAGGAAAATCAATTAAAATCTATTGCAAGCTCCAACAATGTTCTCCCTAAATGTGTCATTCCTCAGGGAAATTGAATGTAATGCAGAAAAAAATGGCATTTTCTCTTATAAGCAGTGGCGGATTAAAATGAGGTCAATCTGGGCGGCTGCCCAGGGCCCAAGGCTCTGGGGGGCCCAGCTGTCCTGGGTAAATTGCCCCACTATAATCCGCCACTATCTGCTCTCCGCAGGCACCACTATGAGGCCAATATTGGCGCTGCTGCTTCGTCCCCTCCTTCCTCCCGCACATCATGGCGTGAAGGAGGATGTAGCAGAAAGACCGCAGGTGCTGGAGGAAGCATACAGCCTATCTACCTTACTGCCGATTCAAAGAGGAGCTATTTAGTCTGCCTGCCTGCTCATAGCAGAGCTGCTCTCCTCACACTGTGTGTCACCACCTTCCACCAATGCAGCCCTGACTCCTGGACCTGTTTGAAGACAGACCTTGGGCAACACAGAGCACAGAGGAGAAACGTAACTGTGAGTGATCTACTGCAGCTGCTGTGAAGTGCTGTGTGTGTGCTTGTGTGGCTGCCCTGCGACCAGGGTGACCACATAGGGAACTGCAGTCAGGCAGAAAGATAGAAAGTTTGTACACCAAACACCCTCACAGAACAGCACACACCACTAGAGGCAGCACCCAACCCGGAGCCCGGAACTCTAGGCGGGTGAGGGGTGGTGGGTTTAGAGGAAAATGGGTGGGAAAGAATGTAGATCAGGTGACAGAGAGCACAAATAGAGGAGAAAGAGGAGGAAGGAGTTAGTAGGCCGAGGTAGGCTGAGCTGTAAAGACACCAAGCAGAGAGTGACACACATCCCGGTGGGGTTGGGCTTGATGGAGATGAAGAATCCACAGAGTCACAGAAACCATGGAGAGAAAGCTCATCCATAGCCGGCATCTCAGGGGAGTGTGAGGAAAGAGACCGGACCAGCAGTACTGGGTCCGAGGAACACGGCAGCACTGACTAACTGGTGAAGTTTTCCCTGATTTGAGCTAGAGTCACACGGGCTAGATGGAGTCTGGTAACACCTTGCAAGAGAGGATTACTGCAGACTAGGCACACAGCAGAGTGTCGGCACTGGAGGGAACCGATGATTCACCTAGATTAACCGACGGGGAGCTTTAACTCCAGGTTGGAGTTCCCACGACAAGGGTTGAAGGCACAGCAGCAACCACGAGGACCCACAAGGTTCCGAGCTGCCGCCATACAACCCGGGAAGACAACAGAGAGAAACAAAAGCCTGGATGGAGTGAGGGTCTCAGAGTGACAGCCTGGCTGCAGAGGGCTCGAGTGCTCCCGGGATTAACTGCACTGTGAACTGTTAAGAACTGAACTGTACCGTGAACTGCTGTTAACTGTGAAGAACTGGCAAGTAAACCCGGTGAACCCTGCCTGAGTGTCCGTGTTTGATTCCAGGTATATTGAACTTTGCATACCTTTTATCCTGTCAGGAGCAGCCCGACCCGCGGCGGGCTCATCCATCTGGCTGCAGCCCATCCCTCCCTCCATCCTCCTGGCAGAGCAGCGCTGCAGCGGTGGTCCCATCATTGACCACAACCTATTGGTGGCATCACGACAAACTTTATCCCCTGTATATATCCCCTTTTACTTGAGAGAACCCGGGACACGATCTGGACCAGGACCTTTGTGACATCCCCAGCAGTACCCCGGTCCGGCACCGAGTACCCCGTCCTAGTGGGTTCCACACTTGTAGTCCTGCTGGCTGCTGCACACCAGGACTCAGTGAAATAAAAATACTAATGTCTTTAAAGGATTTGTACTTAATCACTGGTCAGCGAGGGTATTGGAGACACAGTGGACAGAGCTAATATGTTTGTATATCTCTATTATAAATTGTTTTTAATACATGTGTATATGCTTGTGTGTGTGTATGTCTGAACATGTGTGCATGCATGTGCCTGTCTGTTCTTGTGCATGCAAATTCCCATCTGTGCTCTTGTGCATGCGTGTGCCCATCTGTGCTCTTGTGAATGTGTGTACCCATCTGTGCTCTTGTGCATGCGTGTGCCTGTTTGTGTCCTTATGCCTGCGTGTGCACCCTGTCTGCATTCTTGTGTGTGCCTGTGCATGTCTGCGTTTGTGTGTGTGTGTGCCTGTCTGCATTATTTTGCATGTGGTCTCCTGCTGTATACAATGAGCAATTTGTGGGCTCCTGCTGCATACTGGAGGCTATTTGTGGGCTCCTGCTCTATACAGGAGGCTATTTGTGGGCTCCTGCTGTATACAGGAGGCTGTGTGGGCTCCTGCTGTATACAGGAGGCTATGTGTAGGCTCCTGCTGCATACAGGAGGCTATTTGTGGGCTCCTGCTGTATACAATGAGGTATTTGTGGGCTGCTGCTGTATACAGGAGGATATTTGTAGGCTCCTGCTGTATACAGGAGGCTATTTGTGGGCTCCTGCTGTATACAGCATGTTATGTGCGGGCTCCTACTGTGTGCTAGGGCTATGTGTGGGCTCCTACTGTATACAGAAGGCTATTTGTGGGCTCCTGCTGTATACAATGAGGTATTTGTGGGCTGCTGCTGTATACAGGAGGATATTTGTAGGCTCCTTCTGTATACAGGAGGCTATTTGTGGGCTTTTGCTGTATACAGGAGGCTATATGTGGGCTCCTGCTGTATACAGGAGGATGTGTGGGCTCCTGCTGTATACAGGAGGCTATGTGTGTGTTCCTGCTGTATACAGGAAGCTATGTGTGGGCTCCTGCTGTATACAGGAGGCTATGTGTAGGCTCATGCTCCATACAAGAGGCTATTTGTGGGCTCCTGCTGTATACAGCATGTTATGTGCGGGCTCCTACTGTGTGCTAGGGCTATGTGTGGGCTCCTGCTGTATACAATGAGGCTATTTGTGGGCTCCTGCTGTATACAGGAGGCTATTTGTGGGCTCCTGCTGTATACAATGAGCTATTTGTGGGCTCCTGCTGTATACAGGAAGCTGTGTGGGCTCCTGCTGTATACAGGAGGCTATGTGTGGGCTCCTGCTGTATACAGGAGGCTATCTGTGGGCTCCTGCTGTATACAGGAGGCTATGTGTGTGCTCCTACTGTATACAGGAAGCTATGTGTAGGCTCCTGCTGCATACAGGATACAGGAGGCTATTTGTGGGCTCCTGCTGTATACAGCAGGTTATGTGCGGGCTCCTACTGTGTGCTTGGGCTATGTGTGGGCTCCTGCTGTATACAATGAGCTATTTGTGGGCTCCTGCTGTATACAGGAGGCTATTTGTGGGCTCCTGCTGTATACAATGAGCTATTTGTGGGCTCCTGCTGTATACAGGAGGCTATCTGTGGGCTCCTGCTGTATACAGGAGGCTGTGTGAGCTCCTGCTGTATACAGGAGGCTATGTGTGTGCTCCTACTGTATACAGGAAGCTATGTGTGGGCTCCTGCTGTATACAGGAGGCTATTTGTGGGCTCCTGCTGTATACAGCAGGTTATGTGCGGGCTCCTACTGTGTGCTGGTGCTATGTGTGGGCTCCTGTTGTATACATGAGCTATTTGTGGGCTCCTGCTGTATACCGGAGGCTGTGTGGGCTCCTGCAGTATACAGGAGGCTATGTGTGGGCTTCTGCTGAATACAGGAAGCTATGTGTGGGCTCCTGCTGTATACAGGAGGCTATCTGTGGGCTCCTGCTGTATACAGGAGGCTGTGTGGACTCCTGCTTTATACAAGAGGCTATTTGTGTGCTCCTACTGTATACAGGAAGCTATGTGTGGGCTCCTGCTGTATACAGGAGGCTATGTGTAGGCTCCTGCTGCATACAGGAGGCTATTTGTGGGCTCCTGCTGTATACAACAGGTTATATTCGGCTCCTAGTGTGTGCTAGGGCTATGTGTGGGCTCCGGCTGTATACAGGAGGCTATGTGTGGGCTCCTGCTGTATACAATGAGCTTTGTGGGCTCCTGCTGTATACAGGAGGCTATTTGTGGGCTCCTGCTGTATACAATGAGGTATTTGTGGGCTGCTGCTGTATACAGGAGGATATTTGTAGGCTCCTGCTGTATACAGGAGGCTATGTGTGGGCTCCTGCTGTATACAGGAGGCTATCTGTGGGCTCCTGCTGTATACAGGAGGCTATGTGTGTGCTCCTACTGCATACAGGAAGCTATGTGTAGGCTCCTGCTGCATACAGGATACAGGAGGCTATTTGTGGGCTCCTGCTGTATACAGCAGGTTATGTGCGGGCTCCTACTGTGTGCTTGGGCAATGTGTGGGCTCCTACTGTATACAGGAGGCTATCTGTGGGATCCTGCTGTATGCAGGAGGCTGTGTGGGCTCCTGCTTTATACAAGAGGCTATTTGTGTGCTCCTACTGTATACAGGAAGCTATGTGTAGGCTCCTGCTGTATACAGGAGGCTATGTGTAGGCTCCTGCTGCATACAGGAGGCTATTTGTGGGCTCCTGCTGTATACAACAGGTTATATTCGGGCTCCTAGTGTGTGCTAGGGCTATGTATGGGCTCCGGCTGTATACAGGAGGCTATGTGTGGGCTCCTGCTGTATACAATGAGCTATTTGTGGGCTCCTGCTGTATACAGGAGGCTATTTGTGGGCTCCTGCTGTATACAATGAGGTATTTGTGGGCTGCTGCTGTAAACAGGAGGATATTTGTAGGCTCCTGCTGTATACAGGAGGCCATTTGTGGGCTTTTTGTTGTATACAGGAGGCTATTTGTGGAATCCTGCTGTATACAGGAGGCTATGTGTAGGCCCATGCTGCATACAGGAGGCTATGTGTGGGCTCCTGCTGTATTCAATGAGCTATTTGTGGGCTCCTGCTGTATACAGGAGGCTATTTGTGGGCTCCTGCTGTATACAATGAGCTATTTGTGGGCTCCTGCTGTATACAGGAAGCTGTGTGGGCTCCTGCTGTATACAGGAGGTTATGTGTGGGCTCCTGCTGTATACAGGAGGCTATTTGTGGGCTCCTGCTGTATACAATGAGGTATTTGTGGGCTCCTGCTGTATAAAGGAGGCTATGTGTGTGCTCCTGCTGTATACAGGAAGCTATGTGTAGGCTCCTGCTGCATACAGGAGGCTATTTGTGGGCTCCTGCTGTATACAGCAGGTTATGTGCGGGCTCCTACTGTGTGCTAGGGCTATGTGTGGGCTCCTGCTGTATACAATGAGCTATTTGTGGGCTCCTGCTGTATGCAGGAGGCTATTTGTGGGCTCCTGCTGTTTACAATGAGCTATTTGTGGGCTCCTGTTGTATGCAGGAGGCTATTTGTGGGCTCCTGCTGTATACAGGAGGCTGTGTGGGCTCCTGCTGTATACAGGAGGCTATGTGTGTGCTCCTACTGTATACAGGAAGCTATGTGTGTGCTCCTACTGTATACAGGAAGCTATTTGTGGGCTCCTGCTGTATACAGCAGGTTATGTGCGGGGGCTCCTACTGTGTGCTGGGGCTATTGTGGGCTCCTGTTGTATACAAGAGTTATTTGTGGGCTCCTTGCTGTATACAGGAGGCTAGTGTGGGCTCCTGCTGTATACAGGATGGGCTCTTGTGAGGCTCAGTGGCTCTGCTGTATACAGGAAGCTATGTGTGGGCTCCTGCTGTATACAGGAGGCTATTGTGGGCTCCTGCTGTATACAGGAGGCTATTTGTGTGGCTCTTTACGATTGTGTCTGTACAGGAGTATTGGGCTCTGCTGTATGCAGGAGCTATGTGCCTATCTGTATACAGGAGGCTATGTGTAGGGCTCCTACTGCATACAGGAGGCTATTTGTGGGCTCCTGCTGTATACAGCAGGTTATATGCGGGCTCCTACTGTGTGCTATGTGGCTCTATGTATCGAGTGGGGCTCCTGATCTGTATACGACGGAGTGGCTCGTATAGGTATGTGGCTCCTGCTATAAAATTACATGGAAGCTATTTGTGGTGACTCCTGCTGTATACAGGAGGCTATTGTGGGCTCCTGCTGTATACATGAGGTATTTGTGGGCTCCTACTGTATAAGGAGGCTATGTGTGGGCTCCTGCTGTATACAGGATGGTGCTCCTCTGTAGGAGCTATTGTGGCTCTGCGTATACAAAGGATGGCTTATTTGGTGGGCTCCTGCTGTATACAGGAGGTTATGTGGGGCTCCGTACAAGCTATTGTGGGCTCTGTATAGGGCTATGTGTGGGCTCCTGTCAAGTATTGTACTACTGAAAAAGCTATGTATGGGCTCCTGCTGTATACAGGAGGCTATGTGGGCTCCTGCTGTATACAGGAGGCTATGTGTGGGCCTCTGCTGTATACAGGTGGGCCTGTGTGAGGGCTTTGTGCGATTATACAGAAAGCTATGTGTGGGCTCCTGCTGTATACAGAGAGCTATGTGTGGGCTCCTGCTGTATACAGGATGGGCTTGCGTATCAGGGCTTTGCTCTGCATACAGGAAGGCTATTTGTGGGCTCCTGCTGTATACAACATGGTATGTTGCTGGTTACCTACTGTCGTGCTAGGGCTATGTTGTGGGCTCCTGCTGTATACAGGAGGCTATGTGTGGGCTCCTGCTGTTAGTATGCTCACTCTTATAAGGTTGTGGGCTCCTGCTGTATACAGGAGTTTGGCTGTATTTTTGTGGGCTCCTGCTGTATACAGGAAGCTATGTGTGGGCTCCTGCTGTATACAGGAGGCTGTGTGGGCTCCTGCTGTATACAAGAGGCTATTTGTGTGCTCTTACTGTATACAGGAAGCTATGTGTGGGCTCCTACTGTATACAGGAGGCTATGTGTAGGCTCCTGCTGCATACAGGAGGCTATTTGTGGGCTACTGCTGTATACAACAGGTTATATGCGGGCTCCTACTGTGTGCTAGGGCTATGCGTGGGCTCCTGCTGTATACAGGAGGCTATGTGTGGGCTCCTGCTAAATACAATGAGCTATTTGTGGGCTCCTGCTGTATACAGGTGGCTATTTGTGGGCTCCTGCTGTATACAATGAGGTATTTGTGGGCTCCTGCTGTATAAAGGAGGCTATGTGTGTGCTCCTGCTGTATACAGGAAGCTACTTGTGGGCTCCTGCTGTATACAGGAGGCTGTGTGGGCTCCTGCTGTATACAGGAGGCTATGTGTGTGCTCCTACTGTATACAGGAAGCTATGTGTGTGCTCCTACTGTATACAGGAAGCTATTTGTGGGCTCCTGCTGTATACAGCAGGTTATGTGCGGGCTCCTACTGTGTTCTGGGGCTATGTGTGGGCTCCTGTTGTATACAATTAGCTATTTGTGGGCTCTTGCTGTATACAGGAGGCTGTGTGGGCTCCTGCTGTATACATGAGGCTATGTGTGGGCTCCTGCTGTATACAGGAAGCTATGTGTGGGCTCCTGCTGTATACAGGAGGCTGTGTGGGCTCCTGCTGTATACAAGAGGCTATTTGTGTGCTCTTACTGTATACAAGAAGCTATGTGTGGGCTCCTACTGTATACAGGAGGCTATGTGTAGGCTCCTGCTGCATACACGAGGCTATTTGTGGGCTACTGCTGTATACAACAGGTTATATGCGGGCTCCTACTGTGTGCTAGGGCTATGCGTGGGCTCCTGCTGTATACAGGAGGCTATGTGTGGGCTCCTGCTAAATACAATGAGCTATTTGTGGGCTCCTGCTGTATACAGGAGGCTGTTTGTGGGCTCCTGCTGTATACAATGAGGTATTTGTGGGCTCCTGCTGTATAAAGGAGGCTATGTGTGTGCTCCTGCTGTATACAGGAGGCTATCTGTAGGCTCCTGCTGCATACAGGAGGCTATTTGTGGGCTCCTGCTGTATCCAGCAGGTTATGTGCGGGCTCCAACTATGTGCTAGGGCTATGTGTGGGCTCCTGCTGTATACAGAAAGCTATGTATGGGCTCTTGCTGTATACAGGAGGCTGTGTGGGCTCCTGCTGTATACAGGAGGCTATGTATGGGCTCTTGCTGTATACAGGAGGCTGTGTGGGCTCTTGCATTATACAGGAAGCTATGTGTGGGCTCCTGCTGTATACAGGAAGCTATGTGTGGGCTCCTGCTGTATACAGGAGGCTATGTGTAGGCTTCTTCTGCATACAGGAGGCTATTTGTGGGCTCCTGCTGTATACAACAGGGTATGTGCGGGTTCCTACTGTGTGCTAGGGCTATGTGTGGGCTCCTGCTGTATACAGGAGGCTATGTGTGGGCTCCTGCTGTATACAATCAGCTTTTTTTGGGCTCCTGCTGTATACAGGAGGCTATTTGTGGGCTCCTGCTGTATACAGGAGGCTATGTGTGTGCTCCTACTGTATACAGGAAGCTATGTGTGTGCTCCTACTGTATACAGGAAGCTATTTGTGGGCTCCTGCTGTATACAGCAGGTTATGTGCGGGCTCCTACTGTGTGCTGGGGCTATGTGTGGGCTCCTGTTGTATACAATGAACTATTTGTGGGCTCTTGCTGTATACAGGAGGCTGTGTGGGCTCCTGCTGTATACAGGAGGCCATGTGTGGGCTCCTGCTGTATACAGGAAGCTATGTGTGGGCTCCTGCTGTATACAGGAGGCTGTGTGGGCTCCTGCTGTATACAAGAGGCTATTTGTGTGCTCTTACTGTATACAGGAAGCTATGTGTGGGCTCCTACTGTATACAGGAGGCTATGTGTAGGCTCCTGCTGCATACAGGAGGCTATTTGTGGGCTACTGCTGTATACAACAGGTTATATGCGGGCTCCTACTGTGTTCTAGGGCTATGCGTGGGCTCCTGCTGTATACAGGAGGCTATGTGTGGGCTCCTGCTGTATACAATCAGCTATTTTTGGGCTCCTGCTGTATACAGGAGGCTATTTGTGGGCTCCTGCTGTATACAGGAGGCTATTTGTGGGCTCCTGCTGTATGCAATGAGCTATTTGTGGGCTCCTGCTGTATAGAGGAGGCTATGTGTGGGCTCCTGCTGTATACAGGAGGCTGTGTGGGCTCCTGCTGTATACAGGAGGCTATGTGTAGGCTCCTGCTGCATACAGGAGGTTATTTGTAGGCTCCTGCTGTATACAGCAGGTTATGTGCAGGCTCCTATTGTGTGCTGGGGCTATGTGTGAGTGCCTGCGGTATTAATTTCCCACCTTAGCTCTGTTATATATAGTGCTCTGTTATGTATAGAGCTGTATATAAGGGGAAGAATATGGAGCGGCGTGCATAGCGTGCCACTGTTTTTTTTTACTAGTTTTGCTTTTACGAATCTGCACCTGTGTGCTAATCATATGACCTATCACAAGATCTATCAAAGGATGACCATGTGACATGTCACATGATACTTCGGGTGGGGGGGGCTTGCCTGCTAAACAGCCTAGGGCCCTGGCTACCCTTAATACACCCCTGCTTATTAGCCATATTAGAAAGTTTCTTATCCTCATTTGAACTGTGGATTTATAGAGAAATAAAATCATGTAGTTACCAAAATGAATAGGGTGCAATGAAGCACATGTCCACTAGGTGGTAGCAAACATAGACATTATAATAAAAATTTTCACTAATAGTCTACATTATATTCTGAAGAAATGTATGTAACATACATGTATACACACACACTCACATACATATATAATTTCATATGGTTGGTGTATGAATGAACATTGGATAATCCACCCCTGAACTTATGGACATTACCCTGGCAGCCTATGATGAGCTCTTTTTTCCCGTCCACTATTCACTGTATAAGGCTTTGATCAATGTTACTGCTCACATACAGGAATGCTTTCAATATCTGACATCTTTCTTTTTTATTCCTCAATCTGGGTGATACGGACAGCTGCTATTATAACGTAAAAGAGATGAAGGATTCAACTTTATTTTTTCTAGAATTCATGAAAAATATGTTTTTTCTCTTTTCTACACCTCAATAATAGGAAAAAGCAAATGTGACATAGATTGATATGTGATTGATGTTGCATTGGCTCTTTAGTCAGCAATTATAACCATTCATAATAACTTTTAACTTATTTTGAGTTTATTTTATACTTTGAAATTTTTGTTGATACCTTGCAAAAATTAAGGGTCGTCCTCAACTGCCCCCCCTCTCTCAGCTCAGAATTTGATCGGAGGTTAATCATCAGTTTTACTAGGATTTGATAAAAAAGGTTCTTCACCTTCCCCATTCGTCAGTCGGCACGCAATTATGGTCCAATATATTTGAATGGGTGAGTGCCATGCTGCAATTTATTGTTCATCTTGTAGGGGGATCCAGGGCTATGTCACCCCCCCACCCTGCAGAATGCTGTGCTCTTGTACATATATTGATGTATTAAGGACTTGTCTGTATCTATGTTGACACATTATAGATTTATGTATATATAGTTCCATGTATGTGGACACTCTGTGACCAAGTTAAAAGACTGCTCTCAGGTACTTCGGATAAACTAGAGTTAAATTAGCCAGTGAGTTAGTACACCCTTTAAAGGGGAGCTCCAGGAGAAAAAAAAATGTGTACATCCCTGAACTCCTAGAGTATAATAATGCACTTCCTCATTCCTCCTTCAATCACATGGGCGTGATATCACATAAGGTCCTGTACTAAGCTGGAGTGTGTAGATCTCTTTCTGTACAGAGAGCAGGGAGGGGGGACCTGTGTCAATAGGACCTGATGTGTCATCATACCCATGTGATTGAATGAGGAATGAGGAATTGTTAGACGGCATTGAAGATTTCTGAAAGGAAGGGGTGAGAGCTTCTCACTCAGGCATGATGTATTGTCCCATATGGGATTGGGGATTGGTGATGGTTAGGGAGCAGTTAGTGAATACATAATTTATATTAATTCTAAACAAATCTTACAGGTAGCCTAACATTATAATCTAGGAGTGCAGGACCATACAATTTTTTTTCTCTCTGGAGTTCCCCTTTTAAAGTGGAGTTATGTATTTCTTCTAAAAGCAAAAGTGAAACTGTTATTAGGTTAGATAGTGAGTCTGGTTTAGGTAACAAAACAGGCCTGTATGTGCGTGCATACAGGAGAGTACCCGGAGAGAGAAGTGGAACAGGAACAGCCCAGCATTTAATTTGGCTGAATCCTCCAGATCACTCCAGGACTTTGAGTTCGAGAGATGCGACCATGGTTCAGGACACACGTGTATGGGATTTTCCCCCTATATTGGTACCTGACCCCTTCCCTGTGTGGGTCACCCTGGGCAGCAATTGTTCCCTATGGTACCATTGTGGCAGACTTCTACATTGACTTAGGCAAACGGGCCATCAGGGTGCTCACTACAGAGGAACTCTGTCTAAAGGTGGCCCTGATTGTTCTTCTGGACTGATCCCTGTGGGTGGGATAGGGCTGGAGCCAAGAGAGACCATAGAATTTGGAGCTAAACATCATGGTTTTGCAAGTACGGCAAGAGGGTGGTGAGGTACCGGAACGGCGGGAGCAGTCTGCACTAAATTCTGTTGAAGTAACTGTCCCAAAGAAAGTAGCATTTAAGTTGTGTGCCCGTGTTTCACAAGACTATTTAAGTAAAGAACTGTTACAGAGCATGATTGAATCTGTGTGTGCTTTGGCCCTCAATGAGGGCGAATCTGGACTGGACTATTACACTGCAGCGCTGACCAAGGTGTGCACTGCAAACTGGGATGAACCAAGGCTCCCTGCTGCCTGAGCCTAGGAGCGGGGGGTTGCTGTCAGTCCGGAGCAGGGGGGAAAGTGCTGTCAGTCCGGTGTGGAAGTGAGGAGCGGGGGTGCTATCATTGCCGGTGGAGCGGCGTTCTGTGCATTTACCCTATGCTGTTGTTTTGGAGGCAGACGGCGGCAAGCGTCGGACATCAGGCAGGAAGCCGCTCTGTGCATGGCGCCGCCCCCTGCAGCATTGCTGCTCCCCTGCCTCCTTGCCGCCTGAGCAAAAGGCTCACCTTGTCCAATGGATGCTGCGACCCTGACTGCAAAACCAGGGCAACTCTGCAGCTGAGGCCTTGCCTCACCTGAGATTACCGAGCAACTGCCATGCTGGCCCAAAAAATATGGTCATGTGCAAGAGCCCTTAAGGGCCCGTTACACGCTATGATATCGTTAACGATATCGTTGGTACATCACGGCTTTTGAGACAGTGTGACAAGTAGATTGAACCAACGATAAGTCAGATGATCGTTGATCGTAGGTTTATGAACTGGACCATAAATCAGTCGTTGATCGTTCGTTCAACCTGGTGTGTGACACCTTGATAACGATGTCGTTGACGACCTCGCCTATTCAGAACTGAAGGACATAGGCAACCAAACAACTGCAAGTATCGTTCCCTTGTCGCGGAATTATTGCTGTGCCGTTAACGATATCTGTACGTGTGACACCTCACCAGCGATCATTGAATGACATTCCAGAGATCCAGGCCAAGTCGGATCGTTGGTCGGATCGCTGAGACATTGAAGCGTGTAACCCGGGCTCTTAAGAGAGGAAATGCAGTATCACAATATCAACACACAATCCATTAACAGGTGTGGTGCTGTTTTTTAAAAAGAAATTGTCATGTTCTCTAACTCTAAACGACCCCTTTTGACCCCTTATACAAATCTACAAAGACCCAAATCAAAACTGCCTTCGAGTTTTTAGCAGCCGCCTGATACTTTGTAAAGTAAAAAGAAGGACAACCCCAATTTCAGACTTGGTTGAGTGCAGTATATTATATGAAAACAACTTTATTGTAGATTGTGATACAAAAGAGGAGTTATTTTAATGTTGATAATCCTTTTCATATGCCCTAAAATTACTGCAAAGGATTGCTGCTGTGGAAAAATGCTGCAAAGAGAGAATACTTTAAAGTAAATAGAAGTGTAAATAGTTTAATGACAAAATTAATAGTGAATGAACAAAACATAAATCTTAAATCAAAATAATATTTGGTTAGACCTCCCTGTGCCTTCAAATCACCATCAATTCTTCCACTTACAGTAGGATTATAGTCAGCTGTACGAGTAAACAATTATACTAAACAGCTGACAATGATAATCATTTTCATATATAAGTTGAAACACCATCAATATCTGAAACAGAAACTGCTGTGTAGGAGGCTGAAACTGGGGCTGGAACAACCAAACTCTGCCACAAAGGTGAGGTTGTGGAAGACAGCTTCATGTCACAGGTTATACATGATGGCAAGACTGAGCACAGTGACAACACTCAAAGTAATTATACTGAATCAGCAAAGTTACTCCCAGGTAAAGATTTCAAAGCAGACTGGGGGTTTGAGGATGTTATTCAATCCCTTTTTGAAGAAACGGGCAACATTGGGGACGGTAGTGGTCAACCACAGAAACTTAGTGCAGCAGCTGAAAGACATCATACTTACTTCCCTTTGAAATCAGAAGATGTCCAGCAGTGCCATCAGCTCAATCATGGCAGCAAACAGTGGGTTAGTTCTCCGAAATGTTTGGAACACCCTCCCTGCCTATGTCCTTCCAAAGCTGTATGCAACTGTTCCTAGAAGAACTGGTGGAGGCATATGGAGGTCACACCAAATGACTTAATTTAAAATCTCTTTTGTTCATTCAGTTTTTATTCAGTTAACTGATAAAATAAACTATTAGGCCCCTTTCACATCAACGTTTTTTGCAAATTGCGGCAGATTTGCCAGATCTGCCGCCTAACGGCCGCACTTGCAGCACGCTTCCGGCAAGCCCCATGCATTGTCTATGGGGCTTACGGCAAGTGTGGTATAGCCGCCGTTTCGGCAGTTGGGGCTGCGAAAAAAACGCGGTCAGCAGCATTTTTTTTCATGACCGCAACTGCCGCAAGAGCCGGAACCGTGGCTATACCGCACTTGCCGCAACTGCCGCAAGCCCCATAGACAATGCATAGGTCTTGCCGGTAGTGTGCCACAAGTGCGGATGTTAGGCAGCACATGTGGCAAATGCATTTTTTTGTCCGGATCCGCCAGATCCGGACAAAAACGCTAATGTGAAAGGGGCCTAAATCCTTTTAATCTGAAAGCATTCTTATCTTGCAGCATTTTCCCACACCTGCGTTTGCACAGTACTGTGTGAATATATACATATTTAATGTCTTTTATATTAGTTGCTGTGAAATGTGATGTAAATATATGTAAACTACACGCACAGACACATATACCGGTACATACTTATACCACATATCTCAGCAACTAATATATGTATTTCTATGCTCCGTTATATTGATATAGGGTTACAGCACAAAATGTCCATAGGGGATCACCGTCACTATAGTATGTGCAGGTCTAATATATTGGTCTACAGCTCACACATACAATGCTACATTTTGCTCCCATCTGGGAAATTACATTTAGACATCAATTATATTTAGCAGTTCATTAAAAGCAAAATGTGAAATATATTTCAATGCTTATTGCTGTTCCTACCTTCATGTTTAGATATATTGATAAGAAATAGAACAAATGAGGAAATATCAGAATTGTAATATATACCCAGGAGGACCCTCTATTTCCACCAGAGAAGAACCATGAAGATTAAACACAACTTTCCATTAAGACACAGCAGATATTGGGGTCTTGTGTTGCTTTGTGCTCATTTTTTTCATCTCTTTTGAGCTGAGAAACAAGGGAATTTCCTATTGGGCTTTGAAATCTAGTTCAATAGCTGAACCTGTCTACCTCTTCATTAATGCACTCCTGTACGTTTCCTTCATAACCTAGACCAGGTTTTATGGATAAAACCATAAACTTTCAGACCCCTTCCATTGTCATGACTACCGTAGCTATCCACCTACTATATCTAAATATCTTATGACTATGACTTAAATCATAGGTTCCTCTGGAAGATAGCGTAAGTAATTTATTTTTAAACAGGTTTTTATATTTAGTTTTTTAAACATTATGGTACCTTTACACGCCGCTACAGAAGGTTAGAAACAACCAGGTGTCGGAGACAAATGTATCTTGCACCGTCAAAACACCACGAGGTAGCGGCGTGTAAATCAGGTTGTTGCCACCCGTCACTGTCGACACCAGTTTCAGAGCACTTCTCAAAAACAGGTTGGTTTCAACCCAATGGTAGAGGCGTCTAAATAAGGAACAGGAAGGTTTTTTCGTCACCTAGTTAACTCCCTGGGGCGTGACACAGCCTCCAGGATACCGCCCCCCTTCAGCGATCATTGGTGGAAGCTCCTGCGTTACGATTGGTTGTCGCTGCATAGGGCGGCATATTTAAGGAGCTGACCAGTCACACTACACAATTGCTCGAGCGTCATGTATTAGCCAGCCTTCCTGCGCTGGCTGGCCAATCATGATGTTATTGCATTGTCCAATCATTGTACGAGCGTCTTGTAATCCACAACTCTGGCACGCCTTTGTGTTGTCCCTGCTGCCCCAGGTCCTCCCATATTACCTTCTGTAGCGGTGTGTAAATGAGGGACGGTGCTCTGCAGAACGTAACTTGTGGCATCCGGCGGTGCATCCAGGGATAGAAAAATCCTTCTGTAGAGCACTTTGTAGCGGCGTGTAAAGGCGGTATTGGGTACCGTTTGCAACCGTTGGAACGTGCTCGTGCACGTGAGACACCCGGTTGTTTCTAACCTTCTGTAGCGGCGTGTAAAGCTGTTGTCCCCTACTTAAGGGAAATTTAGAAGAACCAGCAGTAGAAGAGCATATTCAAAATTAGGTTTATACATAAATACCAAGTGATGAGCATATAAACAAAGTGGAAATACAATGTTGTTTTCTTACTTTTGTATCTTGAATCATTTAATTTCCAAACATTTATCTGTTGCTTCTTGCTATCTTCCATTCCAGTCCTCCCATTCCGGTCATGGGAAGCCTTATGCCAATATACATTATATAGAACACTCAAGACCACCCCTGATTTTCCATCGTTGGGTACAATAATGAGTGGAAATTTAAGAAGTTGCCACGACGTTAGAACAGAGGGACAGATCTCCCTATGATAGGGCATTGATTAGAAATCTAATGGAAATAAACTAGTGAAAGCTAATTCACCAATCGGATAGCCACATGGGAGTCCACTATATGTAGGTAGTGAGTGTCTATATGTTGAGTTGCTAAAGGGGATTCCTGGCCACATTCATGGACCATTCAAAATTCAGACAAGTACGGCTCACAGTTTTGCAATTCACATGTGTGACTGTATAATGCTGGAGGTCTGAAAGCCACTAAAGCCACTTTGACTTGCCATTAGTATTTCAATACAAGGCTAGGGTACTGACCTGATCTATATATGGAAAGGCCTACCCACAGCTCTTATTTGATACAAATTGACCATTCTGATAAGAAGGACATAATGAATGCTCTATTATGGTCCTCCAAACTCTTGCTTGGGGGGTCTTTCATCAAGAGCAGTAGAACCCAATGGCTTGTAACCATTGGAGAAATGGTCCTTACATAAAAAAGTCGATTTAGACTTGTTCACATTGGGTCACCAGACTGTTTTCTTCACAAGTTTGTTTAGTGTGCGAGACACCAGCCATTTCTGCTGAAATGTTCCCCAGTCAAAATATACATAGAATAGATGTGGTTGTATTGTGGAGTCCCTGTGGTCTAGTAGCCACAGTGGTAATTAACTCCATCGGTCCTAATACCACGTCTGAGGAGAATTCAGGTATCTTATGATGGAATTCCTATACATGCACACATTTCCCAAACTCTGATCAGTGGACTGGGCACAAAATGCCTATTTAGAGCAGTGACAGATGCTGGTTGGAGGGAGGGCTTAGCTGTAGTGACCAGGAGGGAGGGGTGGCATTAGGAGGAACTTAGACACTTGGAGACAGAGTCGAACAGTGGATGAGTGTGGGCCTGCTAACAGCCTTCAGGCTGTGCAGGACACGATCTGTGGAAGAAGTACCAGGACTTAGGGATGAGCGAGTACTGAAATATTCGGACTCGCTATACTCGTAACGATTAGGTCCCAATACTCGGGTACTCGTTACGAGTTCAATGCAAGTCAATGGGATATGCAAGTTTTTGTCTGCTGGACCCAAAAAAGTGGTCTGGGGGCTGAGAAAAAGGCTAAAATGTGTGCCTAATTGTTTAAAAGCCGGCTTTTAAACAATCACTCAGCTGATGCATGCTCCCCCATGGCCCCCCATGATACACCAGCTTTCATTTGAAATAGCCGTCAGGAAAGCCGGCGGTGAAGTTTTGTCACCGTCGGCTTTCACGTTGGCTATTTCAAACAATCAGCTGATCAGCATTAGCTGATCGTTTGAAAAAGCCAGCAGTGACAAGAGTTTTGTCACCGCTGGCTTTCCCGCTGGCTATTTCAAATGATCAGCTGATCAGCATCAGCTGATTGTTTGAAAATAGCCAGCGAGAAAGCCGGCAGTGAAGTCTTGTCACCACCGGCTTTCCCGCCGGCTATTTCAAATGATCAGCTGATCAGCTGCTGATCGTTTGAAAATATCTATGCGCGCTGCATAGATACCCGCTGTTTATCATATACCAGCGTCCTCCCTGCTTAGCGCAGCCTGTAAGTTGGTAACTATGATAAACACTGGGTATCTAGGCAGTGCACACTGCCTAGATACCCGCTGTTTATCATTTATCATAGTTACCAGTGTCCTCCCGCTTCCAGCAGTGTGGAGGTGGCTCCCTGGTCCCTGGTCGCTGAGAAGATCTGCCTGTTTGACAGCTCCCCAGCGACCAGATAACGACGCACCAACGATCCCTACAGGATCGTTATCGTCGGGATCGCTGTTGCGTCGTTGTGTGTAACGGGAGCTTTAGTCTAATGGAAGTAAACAGTTAAATCATGTGCATCAATTACCCATTGGAACCAATTGCAACCTATTGTTTGTGATTGGGATAATAAAAAAAAATCCTTTAACTGCATGATTTGAGCTTATTCTCTTTTTTTCCTTTTTGATATGAACTGCTATACAAGTAAAAAGTAATGAAGAGACTGCATGCTTCTTTTCTGCGGCCATCCTGCACCTGCACTCACTACTATGACTCCTACCATGTTGAACATAATCTCCTCTGCACCCCAGGGGTCCGCTCCTGCTGAGGGGAGTGCTCCATCTAGCTGCCCTACCATCTTTTCCTGGGGACTACTAACTGCCGCGCTGGTCACCAGATCCCTCAGCTGGCATCACGACAAGTTCTCTATAAACTTGATTGTTCAATCTTTCTTTATTAAACATAACAGAGAATAAAGGGGATATTCATACAGTCATAAACCATAGAAAACATTACAAGTTATAGACATGTCAACATTGCAACTTTTCGGTTTCCTTAGCTCTGTCAACTTAAAGGTAGTGAACAGCTATAGAACTATAGTATAAGTCCTGGTAGAGTATTTTCACGAGTTCACTCAATAGTCCACACCTTTTTGTAGCAAAACCATTCGTAGCTGGAAACAGGACTCCAACGATATTATTCCAATTGCACTTAAGATATTTAAGAAGTCCTCCGTATCTGTTAAACATATTAAATAAAGGAACAAACCAGTAGTCGTAGCGGAGCTGTAAATTAGCCTCTCAACCAAGTCACTCAACCCTTATCAAGGAAAGAGGATACAAACCTTAATGTAGATCAGGAAAACAACTAAAACATCTTAACAAACATATTTACCTATGAAGAACCAGAGATTATGTACGGCATACCAGGAAACACGATAAAGAAGGTAGAGAAAATAGAATAAGAATAGCAAGAGAAAGAGAGATAGAAGAGAAAGAAAAAAAGGAGGGGGGGAACCTAGGGACTGAGATAGGAATGGACAGACATAACAATAGGATATAGGGGGGGACAACTCTGTAGCATACTGAGCAGTCTAGTTTTCGCGAAGTGGATCTATATGAGATTAGCAAAATCAGAAGGGAGTAGATTTAAGTCTAGCAAGGGCGAACTCACACTATCCAGATACAGTTTGTTCTAGGGGTGCCCCAAATGCTTCTGTTGCGCCCAGGCTTTGGGGTACTCGGGTGTCAGGCGGCAAGGGTAAAAGGTGTCACGGGGAATGGCGGCCGCGCCTGATCCCGTGTCCTGGGCTTATCTTCCAAAAAGGGGGTTATATTTACAGGGGACTATTTACAGTTTGTTGTCGTGACGCCACCTGTAGTTTCTGGTGATGATTCACCAGCGCCGCCACAGTCCGCCAGAGGACGATGGTATTGCGGCTAGAGTAGTAAAGTCCTCCACATGTAGGACCGGACCTCCGGGGCAGCGTAATATGAAGGGGCAGCTTGTAGAGGAGTTGTAGATGGTATATGGAGTGTTGGAGCAGTCTATGAGGGGCGCCGGGAATAGAGAGGACTGATACACGCACACTGTAAAGTCTCTTTTACCTTTTACTGATGTTCGGCAGGTAAAGTTGTCCATGGCACTGACAGATGACCAGGTTGCACAGTTGGTCCCCACAGCAAATAAGGCCTCCTCTGTTCCTTAGTGATGATTGAAGAACAGGCTGTATGCAGCCAGACTTGCCTCCTCTCTCTTCCTGACACTGATGTCTATCTCTCCTCCTGTGCGGTCTCCGGGTTACCCTCTCTGATCACTGCGGTACTATACTGCTGTGTCTGGCTCCTTCTCTTGACCCACAGGGGAAAACCGAGTGGCTGAAGCCTCCACGGTGTGACGGGGTTTTCTGTGGTCCTTGAGTATCCCACAGGTGCGGATCCCCAATATCCGGTACATCTTTGGGCGAACTCCTTCAGGTTCCTCACTCCCTCTTGGCTATCTGCTCCTTGCCTTCCATCCCCACTCAGGCTTGCGGGTCGTAGAAGGGTCACTCCGGGTCGCTGGTTCGGGCCTAACCGCGGCACCGACCACCAGGACGTCTTCGCAGCTCTCCTAGCGTCTGCACACTCTGACTAACTCCTCCCCCAGCAGCAGTATTTACAGGGGATCTTGCCTAAGGGCAGCAAGTTGGGCTCCCCCTACTGTGTCGGGGTGGAAGGTGTTGCATGTAGTAGGTACCTGCTGTGGAAACCCAGCTGTGCATTAGAGAAGTCTGTGGCTACCTGTGTGAGCAGGGCGCCACACTTCATTAAATCTCGGAGAATCAAGAAACGTGACCCATTGACTCCAGGTACGAAGGAACCCATTTCTCGCATCAGTCATCTCACCAGTAAGGTCCTCCATCTTGTAAATCCAAACCATTTGTTCAACCAGTCAGTAAAGGACAATGTGGTGTCTTTGTGGCACCCGAGAGGTTAATGTGCCACAGTAACATCACCTGGGTTAATCCCCACACAACACCTGACACTGCACTAGCACCTCTAGGCCAGAAGGGGGAGCTAAAGCAGCTCCCCTATATATTCTGGTGTCAAGAGGAAGTAGTTCAGTTCAGTTCCTGGGAGAACTGAGGAAGAGAGACTGTGGTGTAAAGGGGCTGCATTAGGCTTCTCCACAGTCTGCTAGTCAATTCCAGGCCTAGCCAGGTTCTGAGGGAAGGAGTAAGAGAAACAGGAGAACACATCTGGGAGGCTGAGTTACCTCATAACTCCCCCCGGAGGAGCGCACAGACCGGATCCCGGATCCGAAACTGTGACTGACACACGCAGCACAGTAAACACCAGGATAGTGGAGGTTATAGATCTACACTGTACCTCAGCGAAGCAACACGGCGGGGTCAGAAGCACATGGAAAGACTCAAGTTGCCTAGCAAAGAGGGTACCTGTGAGGAGAGACAGGGCCAGCAGCTCAGCTAAAGCAGCAGCAGGGCCACACACCAGGCGCAGGAGTAGGAAGCTGAGGACCCGGTCAGGGTGGGAGCAATCCGGCCCCGGTACAGACTCCGTGGACAGTACTTGCTGAACAACAACTCCAGTAAAGCCTTGGAAAACGTACAACCGTGAGCCTGTGTGATCCTTGCATTCAAGCCCTACCCTCCCTCACAAACTGCCATCACCTCTACTACCACCCCTATCCTGCAACATCCATAGCATCAATCATAGGCTTTAACTACCACTGCCCTGGGGAACCAGGCTTTACCCGCGGAGAACCGTTACATCACCGGCTGCCAAACATCATCCCCGGAGGTTCTGCAGCAGCGGTGTCACCTTGACCACAATCCGTGGGTGGCATCACGACAAACTCCCCTGTAAATAATCCCCCCCATTACTTGTGGGCTCGGGACACGGTCCAGACCAAGACTGCCGTGACATCCCCCGACCCTGGTCCGGTACCGAATACCCCGTCCCAGTGGGCTCCACAACTTCCAATGTCCGGTAATATTGATAATAGTGCTATCGTGGGTATCTTATCTATTGTCTGCCCACTAATTAACTGATAGGTGTGAAACACTCCCTCCCAAAATAGCTGAATCTTTCCACAGCTCCACCAAATACAGTTAGGGCCAGAAATATTTGGACAGTGACACAAGTTTTGTTATTTTAGCTGTTTACAAAAACATGTTCAGAAATACAATTATATATATAATATGGGCTGAAAGTGCACACTCCCAGCTGCAATATGAGAGTTTCCACATCCAAATCGGAGAAAGGGTTTAGGAATCATAGCTCTGTAATGCATAGCCTCCTCTTTTTCAAGGGACCAAAAGTAATTGGACAATGGACTCTAAGGGCTGCAATTAACTCTGAAGGCGTCTCCCTCGTTAACCTGTAATCAATGAAGTAGTTAAAAGGTCAGGGGTGGATTCCAGGTGTGTGGTTTTGCATTTGGAAGCTGTTGCTGAGACCAGACAACATGCGGTCAAAGGAACTCTCAATTAAGGTGAAGCAGAACATCCTGAGGCTGAAAAAAAAGAAAAAATCCATCAGAGAGATAGCAGACATGCTTGGAGTAGCAAAATCAACAGTTGGGTACATTCTGAGAAAAAAGGAATTGACTGGTGAGCTTGGGAACTCTAAAAGGCCTGGGCGTCCACGGATGACAACAGTGGTGGATGATCGCCGATACTTTATTTGGTGAAGAAGAACCCGTTCACAACATCAACTGAAGTCCAGAACACTCTCAGTGAAGTAGGTGTATCTGTCTCTAAGTCAACAGTAAAGAGAAGACTCCATGACAGTAAATACAAAGTGTTCACATCTAGATGCAAACCATTCATCAATTCCAAAAATAGACAGGCCAGAGTTAAATTTGCTGAAAAACACCTCAAGAAGCCAGCTCAGTTCTGGAAAAGTATTCTATGGACAGATGAGACAAAGATCAACCTGTACCAGAATGATGAGAAGAAAAAAGTTTGGAGAAGAAAGGGAACGGCACATGATCCAAGGCACACCACATCCTCTGTAAAACATGGTGGAGGCAACGTGATGGCATGGGCATGCATGGCTTTCAATGGCACTGGGTCACTTGTGTTTATTGATGACATAACAGCAGACAAGAGTAGCCGAATGAATTCTGAAGTGTACCGGGATATACTTTCAGCCCAGATTCAGCTAAATGCTGCAAAGTTGATTGGACGGCGCTTCATAGTACAGATGGACAATGACCCCAAGCATACAGCCAAAGCTACCCAGGAGTTCATGAGTGCAAAAAAGTGGAACATTCTGCAATGGCCAAGTCAATCACCAGATCTTAACCCAATTGAGCATGCATTTCACTTGCTCAAATCCAGACTTAAGACTGAAAGACCCACAAACAAGCAAGACCTGAAGGCTGTGGCTGTAAAGGCCTGGCAAAGCATCAAGAAGGAGGAAACCCAGCGTTTGGTGATGTCCATGGGTTCCAGACTTAAGGCAGTGATTGCCTCCAAAGGATTCGCAACAAAATATTGAAAATAAAAATATTTTGTTTGGGTTATGTTTATTTGTCCAATTACTTTTGACCTCCTAAAACAGTGATGGGCAACCTTTTGAGCTTGGTGTGTCAAAATTCGCCAAAAAACCGAGCATAAATCGCGAGGTGTGTCACCTTGAGAAAAAAAAACCTAATTTTACGATATTTATAGTTTAAATAACAAATATGTATAATTCTTTAACTTACCTGCTTAGTGAATTCTTTGTTAATCTGTCAGTTGGTTTCTTTTGTTGGTCTTGCTGTTATTTAACTTGTGTGGGGTGTCATGAACTAAGATAAGTGAGAGGGAGGGGGAATTCTTCAAGTGATGGCGAACCTGTGGCAGTCCAGCAACAGCTGGACTGCCACACTGCCACAGGTTCACCATCACTGATTTAGTGACTTTTTTGTTGCTGAATTTCATTGGCTAAATGTTCAATTGAAGGTTGGTATTTTGTACACTTCAAGGCCAAGCAAGCGCTACTAAGGTTATCTGTCAAAATGTCTATTTATATTCCACGTTCTGCTTACTACCGTTTCACTACATAGAACGCAAAATGATCTGCCATTTTTTTCTATAATGCCATACATCTCAGTCCATGTCTCTTGAAAGGGTCGGCTACTGCTACTACCACTTCCTTTACTTAACCTTGGTTTTTTTGGCTTCTCCATAAGAGGGGCAGTGACAGAAGATTTATAGACAGCCCTGCAGGCAATTAGGGGTTAACTGTCTTTTAGGAAAGGGCAGAGTTAATAAGCAGAAATAGGGATTAATAGGGTGAAATGCAGTCTGTACTATGCTGCAAGATGGCGTTCCTTATGTAAATCAATGGCGGGAAACGGCACCCATAGCACAGGCCTCTTCCAGCCTCCCCCTCATTATCTCAGTAATGGCCAATCACACATTCATGACACCCCAGATTCTGCCCAGAACCTTTCACTGGAGGATGGTTGCTGTAGTAATCACTGGACCTCCAGACAGCGATCACAGGGCCTCAGATATGCGTCCCCCGCAGCGTTCCGCTGCTCCCTGCTGCGCCAGCCAGAAGTTCCGCTTACCGGAAGTCCCAGGACTAGACGCTCTGTGCCGGAGCTCTGCTGTTCTGGCTACAGACCTCCAGCACATTTTTTTTTCCTCAGCTGTAGTTAGTGATGGGCGAGTCCTAACTCGGAATCGCTTGACTCTAGTCTAGCGAGTCCGAGCCCGGGACTCGCTACTCGTTGCTAGTCTAGCGAGTCCAATGTTAATGAATGGGGAAGCGAGTAATAGCGAGTAGTGTGAGATTTACAAATCGCAGATGTCTCGGAAAGCGCTCGCATTGCCGTGTCGGAAACCCGACTCGCAACAGTTTTTTGCTGCTGTGTCTGTGTCTGTGGTTTTTATCCAAATAGCGAGTCTAGTTTCTCCGGCGGCCGCGTGTCACTGAAAATGGCTACGCGTGTCAGTGCTGACACGCGTGTCATAGGTTCGCCATCACTGTCCTAAAATGTGGAGTGTTTGTAAAGAAATGTGTACAATTCCTACATTTTCTATCTGATATTTTTGTTCAACCCTTCAAATTAAACGTTACAATCTGCACTTGAATTCTGTTGTAGAGGTTTCATTTCAAATCCAATGTGGTGGCATGCAGAGCCCAACTCGCGAAAATTGTGTCACTGTCCAAATATTTCTGGCCCTAACTGTATGTAGAATAGAACCTCTTTCACTGTTACACCTCCTGCATTCATCAGGGACAGAGGGGAAAGCAGCATGTAGGATCACCGGGGAACGATGCCAACGGAAAAGAATTTAGTAATTTCTTTCCTGAGCTGCACAGGCCATTGATAATCTGTGACACAGGATGCATGCCTTCCTCCATTCTATGTCCGATATTTGCATTTCAAGATCTTCCTCCCATCTCTCGAAAAATCTAGGTTTAGTCGTCTCATTCCCCAAGTTTAGGATGTTGTATATCTGGAAAATACAGTGAGCAGGCGGGGACTCCAAAGTAAACAACTCCTCAAATTTAGTTAATGGGACCTTAAAGATCCCTGTTTTCTTTCTAGTGGACAAATATGATTTTAACTGAGAGAATTAGAATCAAAGTGTTGCAGGTCCTGTGTTTTTCAGCGATTCTAAGTGCGTCAGGTCTCGTCTTTTCAAAATATGGAAAAGACGTGGTTCATCACGTTCTTGCCAACACAAGAATGTCTTTGCCTTCAATGCAGGGGGTAGTCAGGATTATGGAAAAGTGCCATAAGGGGGTCTCTGCCTGAGGATATGTTGCCTGCCCTAACCTCTCTATCCCAGAGCCTCAAGTTTATTGTCAACATACCTGTCTCAAGGCCAGTTATGTCCATGCCATAGGTGGAGACCCAGGGCAAGCACCACAAGGGGGTCGCCACATCTAACTGCTCCAATGCTACCCATTGTTTAGATTCTCAATGGTGTTGCAAGTCCAACAACCATAACAGGATGGCCGCTTTATGGTATTTTTTAAAGTTAGGGAGGCCCGACCCTCCAAGATGTTTATGTCTATATAAGGCTTTAATTCCAATCCTGGGTCAACGATTTCCCCAAATAAAACCAGAAATAGCTGATCGGAGTCTAACAAAGAATGAGGCAGGGATACCTATGGGGATTGACTGGAACAGGAATCGAGGAAGTACGTCCATTTTTATTGCATTAATGCGACCAAACGATGACAACTTAAAGTATAAACTATAAACTTTATCCCCTGTAAAAATACCCCCTATAACATGTACGTCCAAGGCCACGGGGCTGGGCAGTTGCCACCATGATATACAGATTGACTGCTTGCCAGGCTACCGAGTCCCCGGCCCTATTGACTAAGATAGTATCCTTCAATGCTATTGGGTGGGGTGGAAGCAGAGAGTAGGAGCCGCATGGCTACCTAGGAAGAAGATTTGGAACAAGTGCAATTGTGGCATATAAAAGAGGGATAAGAAGCTACACCCCATAATGATAATGTTTTCCCACTTCTGTGAGCTGTCAGTGTTTATAGGACTTTCAGTTTGTCAGTGCATGCTAATTGTCTGCAATCCCTGATACGTTTCCTGTCTGCCGGCGGTGTCTGTGGTATTCAAACTGTCTAATTACTCCGGAGTTTTGTCTGCTACCTGTTCCTGGTTTTCCAGAAACTCTGCTATGTGTCCGCCTGTGCCTTTCAGGACGTTTCCTGTCCGCATGAGGCTTCCATGGTATTAAAGCTTGCTAGGTACTCCAGAATTATGTCTGCCACCTGTCTGCAGTCTACAGGACTTCTCCTACCTGACTGCGGTTTCCAGTATCACACAATTTGTTTGCAGTCTCCATGATGTTTCGAGGCTATCTGTGGCCTCCAGTTTCATAGCTATCTGCCTGACTGCAAATTCCAGTATCTTAACTACCTGTTTATGGTCTCTGGGATATCTTCCAAATGCCTATGGTACATCTGAACTGTCTGTCTGCGGTCTCAAATCCCTCTGCTGTCTGTGCCCTGTGTTAACAGGTGCAAGTAAGCAACAGGGCAGACAATGAGGAGACAGTGATAGTGGAACTAACAACGGTTTATTCACTTAACCAAAACAAAGATAAAATGCAAGTAAAGTACAGCAATTCAGCAAATAGAATATCAATTCAATGCTATTTATACATTAAAGTTCTATGTTACTCATAAAGTCACATTTACCATTGCTATTGTTTTTGTCTCAACACCCCAAACCAGGAAACGTTAGTGTCGTTACTGTACCCCTCACCGTGGTCACTCTTTAGGCTATACTAAATGTCACATGGGCACAATACTACCCACTAGGCCACAAGTTCCAATTGATAAGTAACTCTGCCCCCTTGGCATGCTCCTTTGTTCTCTTAAGTTCAGCCTTAGTCCCTACTTGGTACTGTGTGTTCACGCAGGTGATGGCTCACCAGATGGTCCTCTGCTATGACCAGGTCGCGTCTCCCCATATTTTGCCTCTGGCTCTATCAGGTTGGATCTTCTCTCGAATCTTCTCTGGGGTCTGGTCTTGGGTCTTCTCTCAGAACTGGTTCTTGGGTCTTCTCTGGGGTCTTGTGGGTCTTCTTTTGGAACTGGTGTTGAGTCTTCTTATTGAACTAGTCTCAGATCTTCTCTGGGATTTGGCCTTGGATCTTCTTTGGTATCTAGTCTTGGATTTCTCAGGTATATGGGGCTGTAAGCTCACTCGGCTGCTAACACGACTGTCCTGCTACAGGTTCAGGCGCCAACTGCTCCCCTTCTTGGTTCTTCTGAGTTTTATCTATGTAGTAACTGTGTCACAACTATCACATGTCTATTCCAATTTTACCCCCAAGGAAACATTCACTTCACTCTCAAGTTGCTGCTTGACCTCTCCCTTTCATTTCTGACCAGCAAGATGGTGGCATTCGCTTGCTGACACTGTGAGGTATTAACTGAGAGTGTTTTCTGCTTCATCTGCTTCCTTACACCCGCCATGCTTAATCAGTCTACATCAATGACGTATGTGGCCCATGGGCCCAACTGGACCTTGAGCTTAGAGGATCTACCTCATTTAGTGAGCCTCTGTTTTAGCCCTGAACTCCCTGCTTATTGTGTACAATTGAACACTTTCAGCCTCACCTATTTCACCGTCAGACTAAGGCTCGGGTCAGACTTCGCATGTCACTCACGTTTGACTGATCCAGTAACTGCAGAGGCAAGCCTGCTGTAACGGACAGCATTAACATCTGGAGCTGAGAGCAAACGCTGCTCCATAGTAACCCGATATTTACCATGGATGCAGCCACACAGGAAGCCCCTGGAACTGCGCTTTAGCAGAGCGCACAGGAAAATGTTGTCTGTAATGTTTTCCTGTGCGCTCTGCTAAAGCGCAGTTCCTGGGGCTTCCTGTGTGGCTGCATCCATGGTAAATATCCAGTTAATAAGGAGCAGCGTTTGCTCTCAGCACCAGACGTTAATGCTGTCCGTTACAGCAGGCTTGCCTCTGCAGTTACTGGATCCGGCAAACGTAAGTGACATGCTAAGTGTGACCCTAGCCTATGGCGGTTTCACATTAGTGTTCACAACACAGCATTTGCGAACCCATCAAAACGCATGCGTACTGCGTTCCTATGTTTAATATGGCTACACGTGATTCCTGCGTTTAGCTGTGTTCACCTGCATTTGCGTTCGCTTGCGTACAAAAGAAGGTTTCGCGGACGCACAGAAAATGCAAGATGCTGCATTTTCTGTGCGTCCGACAGAGCTTGTTTAGTACGCAAGCGTCCAGCTGCAGTGCAATGATGAATGGAAGCCTATGTGAACGCATTGCCATCTGCAGGCCAAAGCAGGGAATGCATGCGTTCACACAGATTAACCCATAGGAAACCATTAGTAAACTGATCCTCTCTCCTCCTCTCCTCTCCTGTCCTCTCCTCTCTCTCCTCCTCCTCTCTCTCCTCCTCTCGTCCTCTGCTCTCACCTTCTCTCCTCCTCTAGTCCTCCTCTCCTCTCTCCTCCTCTCCTTCTCTAGTCCTCCTCTCCTCCTCTGGTCCTCATCTCCTCTGCTCTTTCCTCCTCTCCGCTTCTCTGCCTCTTGTCCTCCTCTCCTCTTCTTGTCCTCCTCTCTCTCCTCCTCTTCTCCTCTCGTTCACCTCTCCCGAACCTGCATTACCATGTGTCCTGTGGACCGCCGCCAATATAATGGAGGTCTATGGAGTTTTGTGACCTTATGCATGAAGACAAAATCAGCTGCTTTCACTTGGGGTGGTGTGCGTTCGGCAGTGTGTATATGTCTGCAGACCAGACGCAGCACACAGATACGCCAATGTGAATCCGGCGTTAGTTTACTCCCTGCAGCATACTGATTGTGAATTGTGAATGCTTTCCTCTTTATATATCAGCCATTCCTAATGAATATAATTGCAGGGTAGCGTCCTGGGTGTTTAATGTGGAAAAGTCCATTAGATTCAAAACTCTAGTTTAGGCTGAAGGCACACTGTCCGTGCGCCTCGTGCGAGTGTAATGCGAGGGAGACTCGCATTGCACCTGGACCATTGTCATTAAATGATACTGGTCGCATTAGTGTGAGTCCCTCACATTACACTCGCATTGTGAGGGAAATGTGTGTTCAATCGCAGCATGCTGCAATTGAATGTGATTTTCCCGCACGAGTGGCTAATGAAAGTCTATGGGTGCAAGAAAATCTCGCACCCATACAGCACACTGTGCGATAGTCGCATGCATGTGCATTAAAAATCGCTTCAAACTCCGTGGCTGTCAAAGCCTCGGGGTTTGAGTTTGCCAGTTTCCCGATACAGTAACCAATCATCTTGCATCACATCAAGATGATTAATAAAAACACAGCTGATGTCAAAAATTTAAAAATCCCGTGGTTTTGCTGCATATTAACCCCATCTGCAGCCTCTGTGCGGCATGTCAGCATAGAGATTGCAGATGCGGCTAATAAGCCTGTTACTGAAGGGCTAACCTGCTGTTTGTGTGGTGCCAGCATGTGTCCAGGGTGTGTCCACATACAGTACATTGGTGCAGTCTCCTGAAGTCAGGAGCTGTCCGAGGTACTGTACGCAATTTGCGTACATACAGTACATACCTGACGGCTCCTGTCAGGAGACTGCACCAATGTACTGTACGCAAATTGCGTACATTACCGCCACCAGCATTTTCAGTATCTTTCTAAAAGCCGACAATTGCCAGCTTTGAGTTACACCTTCTATTAACCCATGCAGAGCCAGTGTGTGCTGTCAGTATGTGTCCAGGGAGTGTGGACACACCCTGGACACATGCTGGCACCACACAAACAGCAGGTTAACCCTTCAGTAACAGGCTTATTAGCCGCATCTGCAAGCTCTGTGCTGACATGCCGCACAGAGGCTGTAGATGGGGTTAATATGCAGCTAAACACCAGGATTTTTAACATTTTGACATCTGCTGTGTTTTTACTAATCATATTGCACTGCTTCTGTCACAGCGGTGCAAGATGATTGGTTTCTGTACCGGGAAACCAGCGATTTCAAACTCTGCGGCTTTGACAGCCGCAGAGTTTAAATTCACTTGTAAATGCTGTCCGCGGTCCTGAAGTTTGCTTCAGGACCACGGACAGAATCACACTCACACGCACCACACACATACTCACTGTTACGTATTGACTGCCTTGTAGTATGGAAGTTTTGCTGCTGTAGGTTTAAATGAAGCCTTTTTTTTCCCCTGCTCAATGTGAATAGATGAGGCAAATGAGCGGAGCATGTAGCAGCAGGTGTGTGTGTGTGTGAATGTTTAGGTATGCAGGGGCATGTCTGTACTCCTCACCCCTTGGCATTAAATGGATCAGCTCACATACACCTGTTGTCGCTGATTCAGTTCACTTCTGGACTATGACCTGTCGTGAGCAGAAGTTGATCCTGAGTTGCTGTAATATTCTGCATTGGAAGTTGCTGGGTTCCTTGTCCATGGGTGGAGGTAGGGGCTTATGCCTAGGGCTTCTTAGGAGTCATGGATTTAGGTCGAACCTCCTCACCTTCAGAGGTACCTTTGAGATCAGGGCGAGCCAGTGACCCCAGTATCTGGGCCAGAGTAGGCTCCCTTGACCCCCTACATCCAGCGCGTTTTTACCCTGGCCTCCACAATGTGTCACTCACGCAGCACACTCACATGCATACAGCCATGCACACTCACCCACACACACCACACTCGCACCACACTCACAGCAAACACGCACAACACTCGCATCACTGTCATGTATCAAACACGCTCCATGTTTGATGCATGACAGTGTGCCTCCAGCCATAGTCTTTAGGACATTCAATACATTACTTAGCAGGACAAAACTCTTTATCCTTTCCTATTCCTTGGTTGAGCTTGATAAACATCCATTTTTTTAAAACTGCACTATGTACAGTAATTATAGATTTAACGCCACAATTAGCTGTTTGTACTAAATTTTTGTGAAAAAGTGGAAACAGGGATTAGCAAAAAAGAGAATTTTCTGAAAAATTGCGGCATATCCCAAAAATCTGCCTGAAACAGAAGTTCGGTTAAGGAAAAAAAGAGTCCTGCATGGGAAGTGGATGCCAATGGACTGCACTCTCCAGCTTTTACATCTCCAATTTAGCTTTGCTACCTCATCTGAAAGCAACATGATGTAGGAAAAGAGAGCCTGATTCAGACGATGTATCAGTTTAATGGGTGCAACAATTGTCACACAATCAGAATTCTTACATGTGGCATGTAGCAGAGCTCAGGAAGCTAACACTGCCCACACCAAAGCTTTCACTGTACATTGTCTATTGAGAGTGAGCTGCTTATCTGCAGATGGGTTGTGATCGTACGACTTGGCACGAGGCAGCCAGTCCTGGCACTGATAATTAGGGATGGGCGAATCTACTCGCTAGGACTCGTTACTCGGCGAGTAGTAAGGGACTCGCAGGACTCGGTACTCTGCGAGTTTCCCAGTGATTACTCGCACGAGTCCAATGCAAATCAATATCAATCCTAGTTTTGTCAGAAACGCTGACAAAACTCAGATTGCCATTGTTTGCATTAGACTCGGCTACTGTGCCAGTGATAGCAGGGAAACTCGCAAAGTAACTGCTGTTTCTTTGCGAGCCGAGTCCAGCTGTCTTCTCTGTGCAGCTCCAGGGTCCTAGAGCCCGCCTGCTCACAGAGATGATGTAGCAGTGCTGAGATTGTTCTCAGTCTGCTCATTCCCTGTGCATAGACATCTATATTTATGCACAGGGGATGTAGCAGAGAGGACATCGCGTTTTGGACTACGTCGGACAGAAGAGGATTTTTTTAATTAAAGATGGAGTCCCTAATGGCTTTTTTTTTTATTTCAAATAAAAAATTTTCTCTGTGTTGTGTTTTTTTAACCCTTTATTGGAGATTCTTAGTGGCTGGGTCAAACGTGGCCTGACATTAAGAATCTCGGGCTTAATACCAGCTTGTATAACAAAGCTGGTATTAACCCCTTTATTACCCAGCGTGCCACTGCCACCAGGGCCGCTGGAAGAGCGGGGTTCAGCGCCAGAGGATGGCGCTTCAATGAACGCGCCATCTTCTGGGGCGGCTGCGGGCTGCAATTTGCAGCGGGGGGTGCCCAGAAAGCTTGGGCATCCCTGCGCTGCGGATTCCAGCCCCCAGCTGCTTAGCTGTACCTGGCTAGACATAGAAATTGCGCGGAGCCCCACGCATTTTTTTTATTATTTAATGAATTTCAGAGTCAGAGTCTCAGAGTCAGAGTCTCAGAGTCAGAGTCAGAGTCTCAGAGTCGGAGTCTCAGAGTCGGAGTTGCCTCAGAGTCGGAGTCGCCTCGGAGTCGGAGTCGTCTCGGAGTCGGAGTCTCCTCAGAGTCGGAGTCTCAGAGTCAGAGTCTCAGAGTCGGAGTCGCGTCGGAGTCGCCTCAGAGTCGTAGTCGCCTCGGAGTCGGAGTTGTCTCGGAGTCGGAGTCGTCTCGGAGTCGGAGTCGGAGTTGTCTCGGAGTCGGAGTCGTCTCGGAGTCGGAGTCGTCTCGGAGTCGGAGTAGTCTCGGAGTCGAGTCGGAGTCGGAGTCGTCTCGGAGTCGGAGTCGTCTCGGAGTCGTCTCGGAGTCGGAGTCGGAGTCGGAGTCGTCTCGGAGTCGTCTCGGAGTCGAGTCTGAGTCGGAGTCGTCTCGGAGTCGGAGTCGTCTCGGAGTCGGAGTCGTCTCGGAGTCGAGTCGGAGTCGGAGTCGTCTCGGAGTCGGAGTCGTCTCGGAGTCGGAGTCGTCTCGGAGTCGGAGTCGGAGTCGTCTCGGAGTCGGAGTCGTCTCGGAGTCGGAGTCGTCTCGGAGTCGGAGTCGTCTCGGAGTCGGAGTCGGAGTCGAGTCGGAGTCGTCTCGGAGTCGAGTCGTCTCGGAGTCGAGTCGGAGTCAGAGTCGGAGTCGTCTCGGAGTCGGAGTCGTATCGGAGTCGGAGTCAAAAAAATGCGTGGGGCTCCACGCAATTTCTATGTCTAGCCAGGTACAGCTAAGCAGCTGGGGGCTGGAATCCGCAGCGCAGGGATGCCCAAGCTTTCTGGGCACCCCCCGCTGCAAATTGCAGCCCGCAGCTGCCCCAGAAGATGGCGCGTTCATTGAAGCGCCATCCTCTGGCGCTGAACCCCGCTCTTCCAGCGGCCCTGGTGGCGGTGGCACGCTGTGTAATAGAGGTTAGGGCCAGCTTTGCATTATCAGCTGGCCCTAAGCCCGAAATTTATGGCGGTCACGCCAATATTAGACACGACCGCCATGAATTTCTATTAAATTGTTTTAAAAAAAACACAACACAGAGAAATTTTTTTATTAGAAATAAAAAAAAAAGCCATTAGGGACTCCATCTTTAATTAAAAAAATCCTCTTCCGTCCGACGCAGTCCAAAACGCGATGTCCTCTCTGCTCATCCCCTGTGTATAGATATAGATGTATATGCACAGGGAATGAGCAGACTGAGAACAATCTCAGCTCTGCTACATCATCTCTGTGCACAGACATTCATGTCTGTACACAGGGAATGAGCAGACTGAGAACAATCTCAGCACTGCTACATCAGGCAGCAGGCGGGCTCTAGGACCCTGGAGCTGTGGCAGCCAGCACACAGAGAAGACAGGACTCTTATCTGTGCGAGTTTCCCAGCGATTACAGTTGCAAAGTAAACGAGTCCAATGCAAATAAATGACAAAACTAGGATTGCTTCAGGCTGAAGTTTCCGAGACACATCTGCGATTTGTAAATCTCACACTACTCGCTATTACTCGCTTCCCCATTCATTAACATTGGACTCGCTAGACTCGCAACGAGTAGCGAGTCCTGTGCTCGGACTCGCTAGAGTCAAGCGATTCCGAGTAATTTAGGATTCGCCCATCACTACTGATAATGTCCAAGTGATAAAACCTTCATTGTAAGTAAACAACAGCACACAGCTTATTAAATGATACTGACACGCTGGGTGTAGGGAGACACCCAGCGCTGGATGACAACAGGGAAGGAGGGAAGGAGTCCCTGATGCTAAGGGCAAAAAGGGGGGATGGTGACCTCTAGAACAACTAGCACTGACACCTGGCTCCACTAACGTCCCTATAAAGTTTCCGCAACTGTTGCCACCTGGATACCTATTTCCTGACTGTCCCTGGACTACCACTTCACAGGGATCAGAGCAGGTGATCACTAGTCAGCCCGGCTAGCAACAAGAGAAACACACAAGGGAAACAAACAAAGAGGAAAGAGATACACTTAGCTTGAGCAGATCCAAGCAGCAAACCAACAGACTTGAGGAAACACTGCTTTGAGCTATGATGCAACCAGGAACAACTGAACAGCTATCACCAGCAGTGCATCCTGGGAGTCAAGGGGAATATATAGGCAGCTCAAGGTAAGGAATCATCTGGGTCCTAGTGACTTCCAGCTTTAACTAAAAGGGGAATGCCTCTTAAAGCAACAGAGACATTTCCTTAGGATTTTGACTGTTTGGCCAAACGCTGGGACCTTCTGCGAGTGGCCTCTACAGTCTCATCCGTGCCTTCTGACACACCCGTTACATATACATTGCTGAAATGTGTATTTCAGCCTCTAGCTCCTGCTGGCATCTGCTTACATAGCAAAAACCTGCTGACAGATTCCTTTTAAGTATCTCCTGGGGGTGGCTGCAGTCAGAAAGAAAAGTGTCACTCAACTCAAAGGCTTTGTGGGGAAGCTTGACCACTTCGAGGTCTGCAATGGAAAAACTGTGTTCTAATTCCCATAAAGAGGAAGCATTACATTTATCAGCCAAGTCTTTTAGAACTTATTAGCAAATGAGTGCAATTTAATAGATGTGTCTAAACTTTCTTAACAATATCTATTTAAAACCTAACAACATTGAAATAATAGGGAGTTATACAATAGGAACATACCATACATTAAAGGAAGGTACATTCTGTAATTGAGCACATCACACATTTTATGCTGATGTTTCTTTTGTACATTGTAATTCATATACTTTCTTACACCTTTTTATTTTACAATAAAATTGTCATTCAGCAGTGGAAGCTTACTATACAATGCCTTTAGTGCTTTTTAGACTCAAGCAATGTGTGAATAAGAAAAGTAGTGGTAACAAATAAAATAGGTTTTTCTACAAATTCTATTCCGTTCCTTATTCCTCTGTGTGATTTTCAGATCATTCGATGAAAAGAGGAGCTACTTCTAAATGTGCAACTTCTAATGGTTTTTTATCACCTTTTCTGGAACTCAGTTATATGGTGTTTTATTGAGTGTACTGATGTTCAGAATATATTTCTCTACTGTTAACTTATTTGATTTGCAGACAATAACAGGAAAGTACTATATCAGGTCATATCAGATAAGCTCTGAGTTCAGTCCTTTATTCAGCATTGCAAACTGTCTTCTAGGACTTTTCTTGTATAGGGCACCCATTTGCTGCTTGACCTGACCACTTTTTGAGATAGTAAAGATGTCTCCTAATGGCACACAAGGCTTGGGATGCCTTGTCTTTCAGTAACTCTATGGCTTGCTTCAAGCTCCCTGACTGGTGGAGTTCTAGACCCAGGTAAGTGTATTTGTTGGTTTCTGTAAGTGGATAGTTGTCTATCATAAAGGGAGGATGGCCAGCAGGTTTCTGCTTTCTATTCTTGAACACCATATTAGTTTTCTTCTGGTTGATTGGCATTGCCCATGTGCTGCTGAAGGTCTCTAGGATTTTCAGATGATCTTGGAGGCCTTCCTCGGTTGGTGATAACAGCACTAGGTCATCAGCATACAGCAGAAATTTCACTTGGCTGACATGGAGGGTGAGTCCTAGTGGTGAGGAGGACTCTAGGGCCACCGCCAGCTCATTGATGTAGATGTTAAAGAGCGTTGGACTGAGGCTGCAGCCCTGTCTCACTCCTCGTATGTGAAACATACGGTTTTCCCCCTGTGCAGGTGAGCGGTGGGTGCTGCTTGATGGCCCCATTCCAAAGTCAAGGACCTGCCGTGACGTCAATGAGAAACGCCCTTCTGGTCACACGGTCAGATCCCGTGACCGTACCTTGGCATCCTGGAGCATTTCCTCAACGTTGGCTCTCCTCTAACTGCCTTAACTGGAGTTGTGCAAGGTTGCACAACCTGTTTGGTGAGTAGCTACACTTGTGGCAACTTTAATCTTAATCTCAGGTTCTTCTGAAGGTGCTCTCCTTGTTTTGTTTTTCTCCCTGTCTCACTCCTCGGCTCTGTTGGAAATAGGCCGTCCTCCTTCCATTGACCCTCATGCTGCAGCTGTTCTCAGTGTAGGAGCTTCAGATGACATCCTATGTTTTGCCTCCTATTCTGCTCCCCAGCAGTTTTAGGAATAGTCCTGGGTGCCACACTGTGTTGAAGGCCTTTTTGAAGTCCACAAAACAAGCATATATCTTCCTCTTTTTTGTATTGTGGATGTGGCTCTTGATGAGGCTGTGCAGAGTGTAGATGTGGTCAGTGGTGCGGTGGTTCGGCATGAACCCTGCTTGGCTCTTGCTGAGGATGTTGTGCTGGGTGAGGAAGGTGAGGATCCTCTTTTCCATGATGCAGTTGAATAGTTTCCCCAGGTTGCTGATGACACATATCCTCTGGTAGTTTGCTGGGTTGTACTTATCTCCATTTTTATGTATTGAGGTTATGAGGCCTTGGTTCCAGTTTTTGAGGAAGTAGCCAGCCTGCAGTACGATATTGAATAGTTTTGTTATTGCAACCTGGATGTCTGGCGGGCTGTATTTTAGCATTTTTGGGAGGATTGCATCTGGGCCACTGGCTTTTTTACCTTTTATCTGTGTGACCCTTTCTGTTATTTCTGGCAATGTTATTGGTGTATCCAGAGGATTTTGGAAATCTTTGATCTTTTCCTCCATATCTTTCAGTTTTCTCACAAGCTCTTTTTGTGCCGGGCTCAGGTCTTCACTTGGGATGTCTTTGTAAAGTTCATTGAAGTACTGGAGCCAGATGTGGCCGCTCTGGATGTGGAGGCTGTTGCTTTTCTGGTTGGATTCTAGGTGATTCCACAGTTCCCAAAATCTGTTGTCTTCGAGGTCATCTTGGAGTTGGAGGAGTTTGGTGGAGATGTGGTTTTGCCTTTTCTTTCTGAGGATGGCTTTGTAATTTCGTTGTGGTAGGCTTCTCTCACAGTAGAGTTGTTGGGGTCTCTATTTTTTATTTGAGGCCATTCTTAGGGCCTTCCATATGGTCTTACATTCTTTGTCAAACCAGTTGTTGGGATTTTGATTACTCGGCCTCTTGTTGATGCTTCTTTTCAGGTCCGACATTTCTGCCATGGCACAGAGTAGGTCATTAAGGTCCCTTACCGCTAGGTGTACTCCTTCTGGGTTGGGTTCATACATGTTCTTACAATCTTCTCTTTGATCTCCAGTCTGTTGTTGGCATCTTTATATTTTGGACCGACATCTTGGACCATTTGAAGGATGGCGGCAATCTAAAGTGGCCAGTCGTTTGCGGGATTAGTGAGTGTCGTTTGTTTGTGGATAAGATGTTTAGGAGCAGTTGGTTGTGGCCTGAAAGATGCATTTGTGGAGTAACTATAAGGGTGCCAAAATTTGTATGGTCCATATCTGTGATGGCATAGTTTATCACACTGCTGCCCACATGAGAGTATAGGGTATGTCTTCCCAATTAGTCTCCCTTGGTGGGGCCATTAAGGATACAAAGTCCAAGGCTTCGGCATTGGTTCAGCAGTGTTCTGCCACTTTTATTGACTGTGCCGTCATAGCTGTTCCTGTCGGTGTGCACTGGGTTATTGCCTTCGGTATCTGCTCCGAATATATAGATGTTTCCATCAAAGGCCAGGTAGTCTCTTTCACTTCCTGTTCATGCGTTGAGTTCTCAGTAGATGGGAACGTTGCCCAGAGTCTTGAAGTGGACAGCTTCAGACTTGACATATGTAGACTCTGGAGGAGTGAAGTACGCTGCACAGAGGTAGATGTTGGCCCTGGCGGTGAGGGTGGAGCAACTTATTCTTATCCAGATGTGGCTGTCTCCTCTCTTTACTAAACTGATATGTTCATGAACCTTCTCTCCCTCTCGCTCTCTCACTCTCTCTCCCTCTTTCTCTCTCTCTCTCCCGCTTTCTTTCTCTCTCTCTCTCTCCCTCCTTCTCTATCCCTCTCTCTCCCCAGACAAGTAGTTCATAGTTTTTGAGAGGTAAATACGTTAGGAAAAACATAGAATGAGCATGCTGATACTTTTTTCTGCAACAAAATCTGCAGGTCAAAAAACCTGAAGGTGGGCTCAGCACTTCTGAAAACCCATAGACTTTGCTGGAATTCATTTTTACTTGCAGTATTGATTAAAAACTGCAAGGGAAAACGCAGAAAAATGCACCAAAAATGCTAGTTGTACACATAGGCTAAGAAGCCCTCACAAACAAATTAGCCGAATGGAACTTGGCCTTTAAGCACAAGGGCAAGCACTAGATTACTACAAGACAGGGACCAGGATGGGAATATTACTACAGGCGATGTGTTTGAGACCCCTGGTCTAGAGGGTGGTACACCACAGTACTTACCTGATCAGCTATAGAGAATCCTAAACTAGCTCCAATGGTGATTTTTAAAGCATATAATAAATTATGACCTTTAATAGGACAATGTCTAGGTGATCAGACCTCAATAAACCACACTGAACAAACATCCTGAATTGAGTGAGAACCACATCATTTAATAATAAAGTAACTCACAAGTGAGGGGTCCCATAAGGTTGCACACAAGACGAGGAAACATTGCTGAAGTAGAATTTTGGAAAGTAAGAGACCTTTAAATATTCATGAAATGACCTCAAATAAATCTAAGAGATAATTTTTGTGAAGTCTTGCAAGATAAGAAATAACTTTTATGCATTTCCATACAGATCGGAGACAGATTGAAAATCCAATTGTGAATCAAATTCGGAAAATAAACAAGATGTCCAAATTAATTCTCGTTCTTAAAAAAGCTGACTGGAATATAAAACTCCTATTTGATTGTAATTAATGTCGCCTAGGTAATTTTGCAATAAAAAGTTAAAGGGAGTCAGTACACAGCCATATAGGGGATAATGACCGTTTAAAAATCACACTTTTAATGTTCTAATCAACCTTTCTATTCATTAGAAATGGAAGTTTAATCAAACATGTTAATTGGGGTGTTTGATGCACCCTAAGGCTGCCTTCAGACTTGCAGATGCATCTGCAGCGTTTTGCAGATGCATCTGCAAGCATCTGCATGCAGACCGGGGCCCCTATGTTTATAATGGAGCGCACGGCGGTCTGCAGATGCTTGCAGATCGCCGTGTTCTCTCATTGCCCGCCATTAGTGATCTGTGCGCAGGCGGATGCCTGCGTACAGATCACACACTCTCGCCCGCACCAGGGACGCGACATGCTGCGTCCCGGGTGCGGACGCGGGACACCGGAAGGAGCAGATATGGTCCGCATCCGCACCCGAACGCAGCAAACGCTGCCAAACGCAGGCACTATGCGTTCCTATGTTAAACATAGGAACGCAGTGCGCATGCGTTTGAATGCGTATGGGAACGCAGCATAAGCTGCGTTCACATACGCAAATGTGAAGGCAGCCTTAGTGTGACCAAGAGGCTCAGGGCATTGTTACAATCTTTGATTTTGCATGTCTTCCCTCTATGACAGCACTGGATTGCCTGAGCTTTCTCTGCACACATTGCTCTCCCCGGACAAGCCAATGCTGTCAGTATCCTATGTCCTGGATGACACTTAGAAGTCAAGTCACAGTTAGCAGCAATACCACTCATCTTCCAGAGAGGCCCCTCACCCAACAGTGTACATGGGTCATTTGGTAGCAGCAGATCCGAATCGGTAAGTTAACTAAGGCCCATTGCACCGTGATGGTGGGTAACCATGCACACACCTCCGAACAGTTTGGTGCCAATATATTTGCGACTGAGGTAGAGTTTGTAGTGAGTTTAGATAGGCATAGTCATCGTGTCAGGTCAAAATTAAAATTAAAACCAAAATTACATTCAGGACCACCAGTTCTGATGTTATGTCACCTATTTCTTTGCGAATAAGGATGCTGTATTTACTGCAAAGTTCTTACTTACACCTAGGTGTTGACAAGGCCAATCAAAGACTTCAGGCCATGCTTGAGTCCACCAAGAGCTTGTGAAGAACAATATATGTACGTGCTATTTATTTAAGTTGTTATACTCTATTATTTCTGGCCAAGCAGTAGTTGCATATAGTGATTAGTGATGGGCGAATCCTAAATTACTCGGAATCACTTGACTCTAGCGAGTCCGAGCACAGGACTCGCTACTCGTTGCGAGTCTAGCGAGTCCAATGTTAATGAATGGGGAAGCGAGTAATAGCGAGTAGTGTGAGATTTACAAATCGCAGATGTGTCTCGGAAGCTTCAGCCTGAAGCAATCCTAGTTTTGTCATTTATTTGCATTGGACTCGTTTACTTTGCAACTGTAATCGCTGGGAAACTCGCACAGATAAGAGTCCTGTCTCCTCAGTGTGCTGGCTGCCAGCTCCAGGGTCCTAGAGCCCGCCTGCTGCCTGATGTAGCAGTGCTGAGATTGTTCTCAGTCTGCTCATTCCCTGTGTACAGACATGAATGTCTGTGCACAGAGATGATGTAGCAGAGCTGAGATTGTTCTCAGTCTGCTCATTCCCTGTGCATAGACATCTACTGCGTCGGACGGAAGAGGATTTTTTTAATTAAGTAGGAGTCCCTAATGGCTTTTTTTTTTATTTCTAATAAAAAATTTTCTTTGTGTTGTGTTTTTTTTAAAACAATTTAATAGAAATTCATGGCGGTCATGTCTAATATTGTCGTGACCGCCATAAATTTCGGGCTTAGGGCCAGCTGATAATACAAAGCTGGCCCTAACCTCTTTATTACCCAGCGTGCCACCGCTACCAGGGCCGCTGGAAGAGCAGGGTTCAGCGCCAGAGGATGGCGCTTCAATGAACGCGCCATCTTCTGGGGCGGCTGCGCGCAATTTGCAGCGGGGGGTGCCCAGAAAGCTTGGGCATCCCTGCGCTGCGGATTCCAGCCCCAGCTGCTTAGCTGTACCTGGCTAGACATAGAAATTGCGCGGAGCCCCACGCATTTTTTTAAAATTATTTCATGAAATTCTGAGATTCTGACTCTGAGACTCTGACTCTGAGACTCTGACTCTGAAATTCATGAAATAATAAAAAAAAAATGCGTGGGGCTCCGCGCAATTTCTATGTCTAGCCAGGTACAGCTAAGCAGCTGGGGGCTGGAATCCGCAGCGCAGGGATGCCCAAGCTTTCTGGGCACCCCCCCTGCAAATTGCAGCCCGCAGCCGCCCCAGAAGATGGCGCGTTCATTGAAGCGCCATCCTCTGGCGCTGAACCCCGCTCTTCCAGCGGCCCTGGTGGCGGTAGCATGCTGGGTAATAAAGCGGTTAATACCAGCTTTGTTATACAAGCTGGTATTAAGCCCGAGATTCTTAATGTCAGGCCACGTTTGACCCAGCCACTAAGAATCTCCAATAAAGGGTTAAAAAAACACAACACAGAGAAAAATTTTTATTTGAAATTAAAAAAAAAGCCATTAGGGACTCCATCTTTAATTAAAAAAATCCTCTTCCGTCCGACGTAGTCCAAAACGCGATGTCCTCTCTGCTACATCCCCTGTGCATAGATAGATGTCTATGCACAGGGAATGAGCAGACTGAGAACAATCTCAGCACTGCTATATCATGTCTGTGAGCAGGCGGGCTCTAGGACCCTGGAGCTGCACAGAGAAGACAGCTGGACTCGGCTCGCAATGTAACAGCAGTTACTTTGCGAGTTTCCCTGCTATCACTGGCACAGTAGCCGAGTCTAATGCAAACAATGGCAATCCTAGTTTTGTCAGCGTTTCTGACAAAACTAGGATTGATATTGATTTGCATTGGACTCGTGCGAGTAATCGCTGGGAAACTCGCCGAGTACCGAGTCCTGCGAGTCCCTTACTACTCGCCGAGTAACGAGTCCTAGCGAGTAGATTCGCCCATCCCTAATAGTGATTCAGTTGTCATCCCCAGTGAAGCTGGTTAAGAACCACCCGCAAATGTTAGCTGAAGTCATATTGGCGCAAGGGTAAATTTGTTTGGGGAGTAGAGTGAACTTATTGTAAGTTTGTACCATGGGCGAGTCCATATTATATACCATCCAATTGTTTCAGGTTCAAGAGTATTAAAAAGAAATAGGTAGTTGGATTATCCAGGCACATCTGTAGGTAACGCTAAGACAATATAGTTGGCACAAATTGGAGACTGCCATACTGGCTGGCCTCTTGGCTGAGTGTAAGTGGATTTTTCCTGAGTGTTTTTCCCTAGTCTGGTTACATTCATTCACATATTGAAGTAAAATACTTTAATTGACTGAACTATTGTTATGCCGGCTTCACACCACGTTTTTCTGTCTGGTTTGAACCTGACAGAACCTAATCCAGTTTTGCCTCAATGTATTCCTATGGTGCCGGATTGGTCCCATCCGGCCATCCGGTTTTGTGTTTTCTCTCCCTGATCTCATTTTGTCCAGTTTTCACCGGGCACAAAATCAGAGCCTGCAGCATTCTTTGGCTCCGGTGCAAAAAGATTTTTGTGATGTTTTTTATGGATTAAAGTCTACCCTGTTATGAAGATGAAGTACTGGATTGCTCCTTTTGGATTCTACAATATTTACGTGGTGGAACATTTTTATCTGGAAAACTCAGGGGACAGGTGAGCTGGATTCTTTCGTAAAGTTTGAATCTTGGATCCCCAAGTCACAGTCTTGAGAGTGGTCACTAGATGTAAGCCTAAAGGCCGGGTTACATGCTTCAATGTGTCCTCGAACCGACTAACGATCCGATTTGACCTACATCGCTGGAACGAAGTTCAATGATCGCTAGTGAGGTGTCACACTTACTGATATTGAGAACGACACAGCAACTATTCCGCGACAAGCCAACGATACTTGCAGTCGTTTGGCTGCCTAAGTCCTCCAGTTCTGAATAGGCGAAGTCATAAATGACATTGTTATCAAGGTGTAACATACACCGATGCTGCAGTTTGGACGAACGAGCAACGACTGATTTATGGTCCGGTTCATAAACCTCCGATCAATGATCAGCCGAATTATCGCAGGTCATAACGACGTGTCACACGCAACGACATCGTTACGACGTCATTTGAACGTCTCAAAACCCGTGACGCTTCAACGATATCGTTCACAATATAGTAGCATGTGACGGGCCCCTTACTCAGGGTGGAAGAATGCAATTGAACATGCAACTGAACAACTGTGGTCAAACAGAGCCTATTCTAGCTGTTCAATGCAGTGCAGTATAGATGCCTGAAGTATCATTCTCTCTGATATTCATATTGACCATTGTACTCACATGCAAGCATCCCCAGATAGTTCAACTCAACATACTCTGACTTGAAGCAAGAGTCCAGGAGACATGGAGTTGACTTTTGCTGAAATCTTGTATTGAGGTACAATGCAACAGGTAAAAAGAGTGATTCTTCATCAGAACAGTAAACATGTCAATACTACGAAAGCAGAAAAACAACTACATAGGGAAGAAGGGAGGAGTAAAACTGACATCACAAAGCTACAGGGAGAAGAAAGGGACTAAATACCAAGGACAATACTTCTGCCAAGCAACAGAGAAAAATGCAATACACAGCAGACACACAACAATAAATAATACCCATTCATGGGATACAACAGAGCCAGGTCTTAAAGTAGAGAATATTGCACGTTCTTGATATATAAAGAGAAAAATAGGTAGCAGTGGCTCTCAGGCTCTGGTGCCTGCAGAGGCCTAAATGTCTTTCTGCCACACAAATATTACTATTATGGCACATAGCTTGACGGGGCCTCTTTCAGACATTTTTTTTTTATTGGGACCCAGGAGCTTAAGGCTACACTTCAGAATACTATTGCACATTGGTTAATATATCCCCATAGAAACATATTAATAAATGAGGAGTTGATGAAGAGTGTGAGATAAACAGAGTCGAAAAGCCTTCATAGGATAAAGTTTACAGTCAATTACTTACATACAAACCATATCATTCTTATTATACAGTCTTGGATGGAGTTTCCATGCTTATTGAATCTGATCTCTAACCTCATGATAGACTTGATGTCACATTCAATTTATCTTACTTACTTTCCTCCTATTCTGCAAGATACTTTTGTTATATTACTGTTTGCACTGGAAGGATTTGGTGAATTGTTCATAGAACAACCTTGGATTCTCAGAATCCCATTAATCCAGAACAGATGATTGGATGGAGTGAACAAAAAAACCTTGGATATTAAAGGGTGTTAGTTACAGACAAGGGCCAGAATGTCAACTATTGAAGTTGCAATTTATTTTGCGCTGGCTAGAGCGGAGTGAGGAAAGTAAGTAGTCCCGTGGTCTGCAACCAAGGGATCCTGTCACCCCAAAACACCTGTAAACCTATTAAAACCTGTCCCTAGAGCATATTAACACTATCCCTACACTCTTTTTACCTCCTAAATGCAGTAAGTGACATTGAATAAAAACGTTTTATAAGTACCTGATTAGTGATGATAATGAGTGACTATCTATTCATAGTCACTCATCCAGGCTGCCCCTCTGCTTCATATCACGCCTATTCAGGCGTGATCGTCAGCCTAGATTCAAATTGCCGCCTCCCTGCCGTGCCCTGTCTCGTCCGACGCTGCAGTGTGGCTGGTGACGCGATCCGCATCATTCCCGGCGCCTGGTGACGTGTTTAGACCGGCCCCGCGCTGTTAGCTTCAAAATGCGCACTGCGGGATAGTGTTAATATGCTCTAGGGACAGGTTTTAATAGGTTTACAGGTGTTTTGGGGGTGACAGGATCCCTTTAAACATCAGGTTATGGTCCTCAGAATAGTCATACATTGGTGTTGGAAATGGTGCAGGTCCATGAGTTTTGTAAATAATCTTACTGAGGGTCGTCATTAAGAGATGAGTTAGATCATGACTTGCCGGAGCAGGACCAGTGTCATATCGGTATAAGTTAGGGAAAGGTTAAAGCCAGGATCAAAGAATGGAACTTCGAGTATTACATAGACAATGTCAAAGGACTAGGCATGTTTGTGATCAGAACTAGACTAAAGTCAAGATCAGAGTCATTAATAAGCATATAAACTATATTAATCCAAATAAAGTTAGGGAAGGGTGTAGTTTTTCACCAAACAGGCTCATAAGAAGAGATCCCTTTCAAATATATCCAAATGTGATTTGGGGGCACATTATGTGGATAACCAAGTCGGAACTTGAGTGCCCTAAAACAAAAGCATGGCTGACAGGAAGAGTTGCAGCTGAGTGGAGAGCAAGAGTTGGATTTTGTAGCAAACGGGCATGACCGACAACCCAAGATGTGAACCCTGCAGAAACTCCTTCCAAAAGATTTGTTTATACTTGTTATGGAATTCCAAGCCAATGCTTAGAGAAATAAAGGGGTTGTCTTCTTTAACCAATTTTCTTTCCGCAGGCACAGTTAGTTATAAAAAAACTAATTGTGCTTTCCTTAAGTTGCCCTGATCTGACACTATGCTTTTGTCTCTGTTTTTTGGCTGCAGCGGTGATGTCAAGTTGAAAGTGCTGCAGCCAATCACTGAGCTAGCAACGTGGGCTGATTGCCTGCAGCGCTGTGGATGTGATTTCACTGTTGCAACCAAACAGAACCTATGTCAACATCAGAGTGCTGTACATTAGGAGGATAAGTAAAGCTCAATTTGTTTTCTTTGACACATCAGTGTATTCCTTGGACAAAAGATTAAAGGGATCCTGTCACCTCCAAAAAGCCACCTAAGCTACAAAAACATGTCCCTGCAGCATCCTATAATTAATCTCACACTCCTTTTGTCTCCTAAAAGCATCCTGTGAAAGTGGATAAAAACGAGTTAATACTCACTCATTAGGCATTATAATTAGTAGAGGCTATGTTCTTTAGCTCTTAGGGCGTGTTTGTTTTGCAGGCTCCAGGATCCACCCTCCCTCTCTCTGTGTTGCTTTGCTTGTGCAGGCTTTGCCCTCCCCCTCTCTGTCACTCACAGAATGCAAATCATTAGTCCAGCCTTCAGCTCCACATCATAGCAGAAGCTGCACAGAGAGAGGGTGGATCCTGGAGCCTGCAAAACAACACGCCCTAAGGGCTAAAGAATATAGCCCCTGCTAATTATAATCACTAATAAGTGAGTATAAATTTGTTTTTATCTACTTTTACAGGAAGCTTTTAGGAGACAAAAGGAGTGTGAGAATAGTGATAGGATGCTGCAGGGACATGATTTTGTAGCTTAGGAGGTGTTCTGGAGGTGACAGGATCCCTTTAAAGAAAAAGGACCATCCCTTTCAAGAATGTACTTTTAGCTTCCAAGCGGGTTTACTATGGCACGAACTTTTGCATGTCGTTGATGAAGGTGCAATGAAATCCTGTGTGTTTTATGAGAGAACTAGTTGATAGTCAGCAGTACCAAACATCATTTTTGTAAGGGGAGATATCACAGACATGGTTCCTATTTAAAAGGAATTTGAACAAGACAAGCAATCCGGCGCGGACAGGAAGCAGGGATATGATAAAACAGCACATTTTTTGAAGTCTGTTTAAAACATAGTGCAGCAAAGGGGCCCCCTGTGAAGACCACCAGGGTACAATCCTACGCATTTTGGCAACACGCCTCACTCATGGAAGCCAGATTGCTTTTCTTGTTCAAGTTCTATTGCCACCCGAGACCATGGGCATACACCTGAGCGCCAGGAATTGGATCCATTGAGACTGACGGAAGACCACAGAGGGGTGAGCTGAATAACTGTATTTTTCAGTGTTTAAAAGGAATCTGTCAGCACGTTTTTGCTATGTAATTTGAGAGCAGCATGATTTAGGCTGTGTATTTGTTAAAAAAGTAATAGGATTAGCGCTCAGAACCAAGCTCCAAAGCAACGCTCACCACAGGTTTCTCCCCCCAGAAGCCCAAAAATACTAAGATATTAAATTAAATCGAAATTTGGAGCTCACTAATGGAATCCCACTATTAAATTATGGTTAAAATTGATCTTTATAATTTATTAAAATCATTAATAACAATACATAACAGTGAAGCCACAGCAAAAATTCACTCACACAAATTCACATTAAATTCTGGTAAGAAAAAAACTCCCTAAAATGTGATCCCGGCCGGAAATCACTTCATAAAAAATAATAATCTATGTTCGGCTGCATACTCATGATGAGTATACGCAGCATTTTGGATGCAGCGTCTTGCCGGCAGTGGGCAGGAAGAAGACGCCAGTCACCCGCCTGCTCAACTAGTCTCCTTTGCAGCTTGGTCCATAACCAAGATTTTAAAGTATTTATTTCTCTGAAACGCAGAAGCAAGAGTGAAATATACCTGGCTGATAATCATACACTTTCTGATACATGCTGACTGTGTATTGGACAACATGTATCAGCTGTCAGATTCTCTTTAAATGCATAGGTGTCAAATTCCCTCCCATCAGATCTATCCCTATCTGGCCTTTCAGAATTTATCCGCTAGTATAATACAACTCTCTTTAACCCCTTCATGACCAAGGATGTATACAGTATATACATCCTTGGCCATGTCCCGCCCCCTGATGCGAGTTCACGCTGTAAGCTCACCTTCTCCCCCCCCCCACATCCCAGCTGATCTCATCACCGAGATGTGTAGCTAACAGCACCAATCGGACCAGTGATCAGATTGGTGGTTTCAACCCTTTGGTCAGTGATTGACAGCGTGGTCTAAAACCCCGCAGAGGGGATTACGCTGTTCCCCACCATGATCAGAGGTCCCGCAATACAATCACAGGATTTTTGTCTGTTACCTGGAGAGCCTGGGATCCTGTGATGACCCCGGAAGCTGTCCCGAATCACTTTCAGCTTGCAATCTCCCATTGAGGTCACTAGCAGAAAGTGATCATTTCTCCTACCTAGAGACATGCAGCAGCAGGTCTCTAGACAGGAGAAGTGATCGGCATTTTCAGCATTGAGGCCCTCTAGTGGGCCAAGTAGAATAAAGAAAAAAAACTTTTTACAAATCTGAAAATAAACAACACAAAGTTCAAATCACCCCCCTTTTGCCCATTGAAAATAAAGCTATTAAAAAAATAAAAAATATACACTCATTTGGTATCATTTAGAAGTGCCCAATCTATCAAAATCAATTGATCAAATCAGTAAGCTATGTAACGGAAAAAAAAAGTCCAAACACTAAAATATTTTTTGTGTTGCCACAACATTGCAATAAAAGGCAATAACAGGCGATCAAAAAAGCCATCTACCCAAAAATGGTATCATTAGAAACATAAGAGCAAAATGCAAAAAATAATCACACAGCTCCAGATCCCAAATAAGAGAACACCACAAGACTCGGAAAATGGCTCAAAATGCACTTTATTTTTCTTTGAAAAAGTCTATGAATTTTTTTTCACCACTTAGATAGCAGTAAAGTATACATGTTTGTATCTATGAACTCGTACTGACCTGAGCCATCATACTCACAAGTCAGAACATGGTAAATAAAAAACCCAAAAAACAAATGTGTACGGTAATTGCACTTTTTTTTGCAATTCACCGCACTTAGAATTTCTTTCCCATTTTCCTGTACTTTATATGTAAAATAAATGATTTTATTCAAAAGTACAACTCATCCTGCAAAAACCAAGCTGTCATATGTCTACATTGACAGGAAAATAAAAAGTTATGGTTCTTGGAAGAAGGAAAGGAAAAAACGAAAAACAGGAATGGGGTGATAAGTGTGACTTATATATTTTTACATCACTTTACAATACACCTCACTACAAGAATCAGGATGCTTGTGTGCCATTATTTTTTAATAATAGCGTTTATTGCGTACGGCAGGCAAAAAGTAATAGCTGTATTCAGCGCCAGACTGGGTGTCTGGGGCCCACCAGGGAGATTGACTCCAGGGGCCCACGGTATGGCTGCTTTAAGTGAATGTTTTGTAACATTCATTTGTTTTCTGTGAATTATAGCTTAATATGTTCATCATGTCTGTTCTTTCCATAATATCACATGTACTTGGCTCATTTACATTGGGAATGTTCTGAGAAATTTCGTCCGTCACCTGTTCTTAATCAGCCGGGCATCTCATGTAAAGTCTAGACTCACATCTATGCAAAGGATATATCATCATATAGCATCTCCCAACCTACATGTTCTACAAGGAAGAAATCCCTGAGAATTAGTCTCCCAATAGCTCCACATTCCATCACTTCTTGTAAATGCCTCTATAGGTTAGAAAAACAGATACATGTGGATCCTAAGATCGGCTCCTAATCAGAAATCACAATCCCAACATCTGAAAGAACATTGAAAGACTGAAAACTTACAGGGAACCTGAACCTAAAGTTATCATTACAAATCCTTTATTTCTGATAAGAACAATAGTTGGAGGCCCAATGTATTACTAGATTTTATATTGCCTTCTCCTGGCCCCACAGTCAATAGGACATCAGCTATAACATACAGTACATTGTAACCATAGGGGCAGAGATGTTAAACTCAAATACATAGGGCCAAAATTAAAAACTTGGACTAAGTCCCAGGCCAAACTAGTCGTGGGGCCCACAGAGTCCTCCATACAGACTAACGGGCCCCACAGAGTCCTCCTTACAGAATGGGCCTCAAGTAGTCCTCCATATAGTATTATAGATCCCGATAGTGCTTCATACAGAATAATGTGCCCCAGATAGTCCTTCATGTGGTATAATGGGCTTCACATCGCTTTCCATACAGAATATTCTGCCTCACATAGGCCTCCATATAGTATAATGGGCTGACTACCTCATACAGAATATGGCCCAACATAGCCTTCATACAGATAATGTGAACATGTCCTTCATACAGTATAATGTGCCAACATAGTCCTTCATACAGTATAATGTGCCCCACATAATTCTCTTAGGCCATATCCGTATAATGGGCCCCACATTGCCTTACATATAATATAATTTGCCCCACATAGTCCTCTATGCTTTATAATGTGCCCCATATAGTATAATGTGACCCACATAGTCCTCCATGCAGTATAATGGGCCCATCATTGTTCTCTATGCAGTAAAATGTTCCCCACATAGTTTTCCATACAATGTTATGTACCCCACATTGTCCTCCATGAAGTATAATGGGCTCCACATAGTTTTCCATACAATATTATGTACTCCACATAGACCTTCATGCAGGATAGTGGGCCCACATAGTCCTTCATGCAGTATAATGGGCCTCAGCTGGCTATATGCAGAGTCATGGCAGGTGCCGAATAGTCTTCTATAGTCCTCTCCATTTTCTTCCACTGCTGTGGTCCCGGTAACGAGCGCTCTGCAGCTCTCACTGTTCAGAACAGCGGGCGTGAGATAGTCATCACTGCCATTGAGCTGAGATGTTAGATGAAGAATGATGGGGAAGAGAGCACTCCATCTTAAATCTTGCTTTCAAGTGTATCAACACCTGGATTCCAATAAAGTTGAAAGTACGATGCCGGGCAGAAGGGGCTGGTGATAGTGCAGTTGGCACGACATTGCATGCCAAGTAAAATCACCATGTCGGACATATTTGGCCAGAGTTTGACAAGTGTGATATACTGTAAATAGCAGTATACGCACTCAGGTGAATTTCCCTAAGGTAGGGGTCCAAGAAACACACACGGGCCCCTGAAAGGGGGGTGTCACCCCCCCAGCGGGGTTCCGAGGGGCAAAGCCCCGGTGGGGGGGTTTGGGGGTGCGAAGCCCCCTAAAAGCAGCTTCTTTTGGGGCCTTTGGGTGCTGTGTAATTGTTCCTGTCTCCTGACATAGGGGCCCAGCTCCTTGTGTACTGCACCACTTCTCAGGGCCGTCCAAAGGGGGGGGTCCAGACACGTAGGTCCCCCCCCTTGGGTGCGCCTATGCTGTAAAGTATTGTTACATATTACTTGCAAAAGTATTACTCAGTTGTGAATCTTCCTGACTATCTGAATCCTGCTACAATTTCTTTTTCCCAAAGTTCTTTAACCTGAAAAGTTTACAGATAGTTGAACTATTTCCAAGATCCCTAGTACATAACATTACTAAGTATTAGTGGGGTCCGACTTCCGATACTCGTGCTGATTGTCTAAATGAAGAGGTGAATATAGGATGCACTTTTTATTTACCCAGGCAAATTGCCATACATTTCACTGGCACTGATTCACATCCTGTATATCCTGAACCCGTATTATTCTGTATATATACACTGCACATACCACTTCTTCTGTCCTGTATACTGGGTGTAATCCTCAGTATCTGTATTGTTCTGTATATATACACTGCACAGTACCACTTCTCCTGTCCTGTATACTGGGTGTAATCCTCAGTATCTATATTATTCTGTATATATACACTGCACAGTCCACTTCTTCTGTCCTGTATACTGGCTGTAATCCTCAGTATCTGTATTATTCTGTATATATACACTGCACAGTACCCACTTCTCCTGTCCTGTATATGGGTGTAATCTCAGTGATCTGTATTATTCTGTATATATACACTGCACAGTACCTACCCTTCTCTGTCCTGTGTATTAACTGGGTTTAATGCACATCATTTTAGTCGGTGTATTATTCTGTTTATTATATATACCTGCACAGTACCACTTCTCCTGTCCTGTATACTGGGTGTAATCCTGAGTATCTGTATTATTCTGTATATATACACTGCCACAGTACCACGTCTCCTGTCCTGTATACTAGGTGTAATCCTCAGTATCTGTATTATTCTGTATATATACACTGCACAGTACCACCTCTCCTGTACTGACTGGGTGTAATCCTCAGTATCTGTATTATTCTGTATATATACACTGCACAGTACCACTCTCCTGTACTGTATACTGGGTGTAATCCTCAGTATCTGTATTATTCTGTATATATACACTGCACAGTACCACTTCTCCTGTCCTGTATACTGGGTGTAATCCTCAGTATCTGTATTATTCTGTATATATACACTGCACAGTACCACCTCTCCTGTACTGTATACTGGGTGTAATCCTCAGTATCTGTATTATTCTGTATATATACACTGCCCAGTACCACTTCTCCTGTCCTGTATACTGGTGTAATCCTCAGTATCTGTATTATTCTGTATATATACACTGCACAGTACCACTTCTCCTGTACTGTATACTGGGTGTAATCCTCAGTATCTGTATTATTCTGTATATATACACTGCACAGTACCACCTCTCCTGTCTGTATACTGGGTGTAATCCTCAGTATCTGTATTATTCTGTATATATACACTGCACAGTACACTTCTCCTGTCCTGTATACTGGGTGTAATCCTCAGTATCTGTATTATTCTGTATATATACACTGCACAGTACCACCTCTCCTGTACTGTATACTGGGTGTAATCCTCAGTATCTGTATTATTCTGTATATATACACTGCCAGTACCACTTCTCCTGTCCTGTATACTGGGTGTAATCCTCAGTATCTGTATTATTCTGTATATACACTGCACAGTACCACTTCTGTCTGTTCCTCATACTGAGTTTGGGAATTCCTTTCCATACGGTGTAATCCTCAGTATCTGTATTATTCTGTATATATACACTGCACAGTACTACTTCGCTGTCCTCTATACTGGGTGTAATCCTCAAGGAAAAACAAACTGCCAGCAATGCCAGAAAAAATATAAAGATTGTGTAAAACATATATTGTTTCCAAACTGTAAAAATGAGACATTTCCAAAAGATTAAACATCTTTTGAGCCACTCTGCGGGGACAAGGCATATCTCAGATAGAGTGGTTCTACTCTACAATTTTTAATTTTCACTGTGTCAAAAGACCTCAATAATTATATAAAGTGGACCATACAAAGCTATCACTCACCTTCACATATCAGACGGTACGAGAGAGGCTGCTTATAGTGTAGACAGGGACCCTTCAGAATTATGGTCACCGAGAAGTGGTTGAAGTGCTGGCATATATTGGCCAATGCATGCGCTAAGAACTATAAAAAACAGAAAAAAATTTCTGAGTTTTTTTTGAAAAAACTTTATAGTTTTTATTTTTTCTCAAAAAATATATAGTAAAACCTACAAATAGCATGTATTGGCTTAACCAGTGTGCTGCTATTAATTTGGTACAGATAGATAGATAGATAGATAGATAGATAACAAGAAAAGCAGAAGCAGCGTGTATAGCTGGTTTAACTCAGAGTGCAAAGCGTCCCAGAGGCTCCTTCTAGCCCCTATAATACATACAGTTCAAAGAGGGTCACAGCACTTTTTTTCCAAAGCAAGGGTAGTTTATTCCAGTTCAGGCATACATGGCGACGTTTCGAGCTGTGTCAGCTCTTTATCCAGCCTTAATGTTCCACCTCCTTGTATCTAGTTAAAAAAATAAATAATAAATGTAAAAAAAAATAAACTATGTGGGGTCCCACCTATTTTTGATCACAAGCCATAGTAAAGCAGAAAGCTGCAGCCTGCAGACCACAGTTGGAGGTTTTACCTTGGCTGGTAATGCGAAAAAGAGGTCACCCCATTCTATTTCTAAAATTATTAATTTAAAAATAAATACATCATTTGAAAAATAAATGGTGTAGGGACACCCATGTTGGAAAACCAAAGTAAAGATGTCAGATGGGGTCTGACATTCTCATGGTTTGAAGGGCCATGGTTATAGCAGACTACAGCCGCCCTAGAAGTGGTGTCTCCATTATATGAGCCACTCCTAGCGCTTTGACTCGGGTCTTTTCGCTGCCCTTGTACATTGGCAAATGTGGTAATGGTCTTTGAGGTTGATGTAAGCTGGATAATGTCAGCTGACACAAAGCCCAGAGTAATGTCAATGTGTCAATCAAATGTCTAACATTACTAACCAAGTCAGTAAGGACAAAAATCACCAGACCAATAAATATTTTATTTGAAAATAAACCTATCCAAATTCCTCTTACATTTTTATAATTTTACCATTCTGCCAAAAAAAAAAACCAAAAAATATAAAAAATTCCATGAAATAAAGAAAGAAAAATAAATAAATCCTGATTTTAAAGTTTACATATACAGAGGTGTGAAAATGTAATCCAAACCCAGGTGGTTCATGCTTTGAAATCCTCCCGTGTGGCTGAATTATTCTGCAATGATGAATGGGCCAACATTCCTCCACAGTGATGTAAAAGATTCATTGCCAGTTATCACAAACACTTGATTGCAGTTGTTGCTGCTATGAGCAGTCCAACCAGATATTAGGTTTAGGAAGCAATTACTTTTTCACACAGAGCCCTGTAGGTTTGGGTTTCTTTTACCCTTAATAATAAAGTGTGTTTACTTGTGTTATCTTTGTTTAATATTTACATTTGTTTGGTAATCTGAAACATTTAAAGAGGACCTGTCACCCCCCCCATACATGCTGATCTAATTCCAGCACTGAATGCAGCATGTCTGCTGCATTCAGGCAAGGGGTCCCCCATCCCTTGAGCCCCCCGGTACCCCGAGATAATTGAATTAAAAAACTTACAATGTGGAGCCAAAGAGGTGGCGTTTAGTGGCTGGAGCCACTTCTCTTCACAGGGCAATTTCACGCCCCCTGTATGTATTATCCTCCCTCCGCCGCTTTCCTCCTGTCACTCATGGTCTCCCTCTCCTGCTGGCCGCCTGCCCCGCCTCCTGCTTTGACATCAGCTCCTTTACCCGCCTTGCTCCATATTATCCTCGTAGCAGGGAGGGGAAAGGCGGTGATGTCACCGCAGGAGGCCGGACACCCCGTCTCCTGGCGTGACGTCACATCTTATCCCCGCCCTTCTCCATGTCATCCACGGAGCAGGGCGGGGAAAGGCGGTGATGTCACCGCATGAGGAGGGCAGTTGGCCAGCAGGAGAGGGAGACCGTGAGTGACAGGAGGGAGGCTGCAGAGGGAGGATAATACATACAGGGGGCGTGAAATTGCCATGTGAAGAGAAAGTGGCTCCAGCCACTAAACCCCACCTCTTTGGCTCCACATTGTAAGTTTTTAAATTCAATTATCTCGGGGTACAGGGGGGCTCAAGGGATGGGGGACCCCTTGCCTGAATGCAGCAGACATGGGGTGACAGGTCCTCTTTAAGTGTAACAGACATGCAAAAGAATAAGATATCAGGAAGGGAGGGGGGTAGATATTTTTTTCTTACCCCTGTATTGTGATGATACATTCCCTATAGACTATATTTATTTAATCTGTAATTTTATTAAGATTTTGAGTTTGGGAATCATGCAGTATTAGAATTGGAGCATCATCCTGGCTTTGCTGTATATGTCTAGAGAAATAATGACATTCTTGAATCATTGCTTATTTTTTCCTTGCTTATAATTAAACAGTTTATAAAGGAGAAATCAAATTTAGGGCTGGTCTACTACATAAACGATATTGCCCTTAGTCTCCCTCATTGTCTTCCAGGACCAGCGAACACCAGCTCATCTGCTATCCATGATTCCACGCTGTGATCCCTCCGCTACTATGAACAGTGTGACGATAATCACTGCGAGCACAAACATAATGGAGAACACAATGTCTCTATAACTAGAATTGTCAATAATGTATCTCCGACACAGACTTTGTAGCAAGAGATGTGAGATTTTATTTATTTACAAGCAATTGAAACAAGATTTCTACCATCAACCTGCTGTGCCATGGACCAAGATTAGTACGGAGCCCTGGCACACTAGTCCAAAGGGATGCCTGTGTAATAAAAAAAAATTGCTTATATAGTATTAAAAATTGAATAAAGTGTACACAGCAATACATTGAATTCATCCTTACATTGTTTTCGTTCACATGGTGAAGTGGATTCGCTAAGTCATAGGTAAGCGTGAGTGGCACGTACTGGAGTAGTACATGCAGTCGAGTTTGATATGCCAGATGGCGTGTGAATCAGTGAAGAACAGTAGAGCTGGATTTGCTGAATGGTACAAGGTGCAGTGGCATGTGGAACAGTGAACACTATAAAGCTGGATAGGCAGGACGCAGGGGCATATCTAGAGCAGGTGCAAATGTTGCAATCGTACCCAGGCCCTGGAGCCTACGGGGCCCCAAAATTCCCTTTAGCCTATAGACCAGGGGTGGGGAACTCCAGGCCTCAAGGGCCGCCAACAGGTCATGTTTTCAGGATTTCCTTAGTATCGCACAGGTGATAATATAATCACCTGCATTGGTAATAATTCTAACCCATGTGCAATGCTGAGGAAATCCTGAAAACATGCACTGTTGGTGGCCCTTGAGGACTGGAGTTCCCCACCCCAGCTATAGACAAAGTGGAGTTATTCAAAAAGAAAAGCGCAAACAGCAGAGTCGTACATTAATATAGCAGAGTCAAGTGTATTGATATCACTTCGGAACAGTAGAAAAGGATTAGCAGATGGATGCCTTAATAAAGCTGAAACAGGTGTGCAGACAGCACATTGGAACAGTAGAGCCAGATTAGCAGACAGGCTCCTTGATATAATAGACCTGGGAGTGTAGACAGCTCCATGGAAAAGCATGGCCAGATTAGCAGTTATCTTGATAAAGCAAAACTACATGTGCAGATATCACCATGGAACAGCAGAGCAAACCGGTATCTTGATGTAGATTGTAGCATGTCTGGCCTTAAAAAGTCCAGAAGTGTGACATCAGAGATGTACACCAATTTACAATGGTAACTGGATGTGTACAGGTGGCACGGTGGCTCAGTGGTTAGCACTGCAGCCTTGCAGCCCTGAGGTCCTGGGGTCCTTGGCTCATTTCCCACCAAGGACAGCATGTGCAAAGAGTTTGCATGTTCTCCCTATGTTTGTGTAGGTTTCCTCCCATATTGCAAAGACATACTGATAGTATATTTAGATTGTGAGCCTTAATGGGGACAGCTATGGAATTAATAGCGCTATATTAATATTATTACGAGAGGAGAGAGACAGCTGCCAGAGAATGAAGGTGTACAGTTGGAACCAGGAAAGGTGAGTAACATATATATGCGAAGAATACTGAGGAGCCACAGGAGTATTTGCTAATATGAATGCATAGTACCATGTGAACAGAGTCAAACAAAAGCTTGCTATCTAAAGGTACCGTCACACGCGGCAATTTTGCAAGCAATTTCACTGGCAATTTGCTGGTTGCAGTGAAATCATGGATACATGGTTCTGTTTTGTTGCCGTGTAGAAATTGAACCATGTATCCATGATTTCACTGCAACCAGCAAATTGCCAGTGAAATTGCTTGCAAAATTGCCGCGTGTGACGGTACCTTTAAGGGTATGTGCCAACTGGACGGTTCTGCATCATTGCAGGCCGTCAGAAAACCGGTGGAGAATGGCAGAAACTGAATTTTCTGACCTCAGCAGTGTCCATCGTTTTTTTTAGCGGTTTTTGACCGGTTTTATAGCGTTTATACAGCGTTTTATCGGCGGTTTTCTGGCGGTTTTTCTTAGCGTTTTTAAGACTGTTTTTTGTGCACTTGTAAGCTGGAACCGCTGGAAAAACGCTCAAAAGAAGTCACTTGCTCTATCTTTGAAAACCGGTGGAAAACCGGTGAACAAAGTGGAAAGGAGACAAAAAAAAAACGTTGTAATGTACACAGCGTTTTCTAAAATCCATTGACTAGCATGTTAAGCCAACCGGTGGTTAGGATTAACATAAATGAACATAAAACTCAGCGGAAAACGCCGACGGAAAACGCTAAAAAACAGCCCACAAAACGTCCAGTGGGCACATACCCTAAACGGGTGGGTTAATCCAGAAGATGTCTGGTAGAGGATTAACTGGCAAGACAGTGGGTATTTAAGGGGGGTTTACACGTAGCAACGCACCAGCGATCCTGACAACGATCCTGTCTGCCTGGGATCGCTGGTGCGTCACTACGTGGTCGCCGGTGAGATGTCAGACAGGCAGATCTCACCAGTGATCACTCAGCGATGCGGTCGTTGAGATCGTTCGGGGTCTTGGGCTCAGAATGTGGATTGCTGGTAAGTCTGCCTGTTACACACAGCGATGCAGCCTGGCAAGCGGGAGATCGCCGATCGAAAAATAGCCTAGGCCATTCAATAAAGATCAGCGAACTCCTAGTGGGGGCTGATCGCTGCTAAGTGTCACATGCAGCGAGATCGCCGGCGAGGTCGCTGCTACATCACAAAATCGGTGATGTAGCAGCAATCTCGTTAGCGGTCTCGCTACATGTGAACCACTCTTTAGGATCACAGAAGATTAAAACACAACATGATCAGACAGTGGAGCACTGCAAATAACTACGAAACTATAGTCTCGATACTAAGACACAGGTGTGCCCCTGACTGAGCCTTATGGCCACTTTACACACACCAACTTATCTGTCCAACTTCTGACCAACTTGCTGGTTGCAGTGAAATCATGGACACATTGTTACATTTGTACACAGCCACAAAATGGAGCAATGTGTTCATGATTTCACTGCAACCAGTAAGTTGGTCAGAAGTTGGACAGATAAGTTGGTGTGTGTAAAGTGGCCCTCAGGAGACCTTGGGAGATGAAGTCATAAAGACAATCCAGCAACTTGCAAAACCCAATGTGTAGAACAGCAAAGAGCAGCAGTCATTAGAGAAGGGTACAAGGCTTGTCCCAGCTAGGTCAGGTGTTAGCATTCATTTAATCCAAATGGCACTTTATGAGGCAATTCTTGCATTATTCTTTGTCCTGTAAAGGCCCCGATACACGGCACGACATCGTGAATGACATCGCTGTTAAGAGGCGTGCCAGCGATATTGTTACGACGTCGTTGCGTGTGACTCTGCCAAGTTGTAATGATAAATTGTTGGGTCGCTGATCGCAGGTTTGAGAACATGTTCTCAAACCACACGATCAACGATCAGCCAACCTTGTATATCGTTGTGTGTGACACCGTGATAACGATGTCGTTTACAACTTTCCCCATTCACAGCAATGAGCAGGGATCATTCGCGGGGTTTGTGAACGATACCTGCTCACAACATCGTTGGTGAGTTGTCCATCATTATCTAGACATGTGACATCTCACCAACGATGTCAAAATGATGTCTGCAACGACCGCGCGCCCACGAGATTGTTGCAGACATTGTTCCAACGTCATGCCGTGTAACGGTACCTTGAGGGTTTCACTTGATTAGATGTCTCAAACCATTCTTACCTTGAGTGCAACATCCAGGACTGAGAGAGGGTCGAGAATAGAGATGGGCGAAACCTCAGATGTTCAGGTTCAGCGGATCCAGACATACATTTATGACGATCATAAGCCAAGTCCAACCTCACCATCAGAGGCTTAGGTGAAAACTGGGTAGGCACTTAGTCATGCAGCACCGGGGTAAGCCTGGCTCCGGGAGCAGTGGGTCTACATCCCTTATTTCCCTCTTTCTTGTAACGTGAAAAGTTGTTACATTTATTTTAATGATTGCACACAAAGAAAGTCAAATGGTGCTAGGTAAACTTAAGTTGCTCAACCTGCATTATATTGAATAAGGGTATAATACATAAGAGTATCTCCCGTCGCACCAGAAGTTGGTAGTGGGACTTCATACAGAGCCATATGTGTGTGTATCTGCATGCTATGCTGCATTACAACAATATAATACGATATCATAGGCCAGAAATAGAGATGGGTGAACCCGCAGATGTTCGGATCTGTCCGGACTTTAAATAAAAGACTGGGTTCTGGAACAGACTTGAGCCCAAGCCCCAAACCATATAAATCTATGGGGACCCAAACATTTGTGTTATAAAATGTTGGATATGGACCTGCAAAGAAAAGTTCAATGGGTATTGAAAGTATGAGAATCATACTTATTGAGAACTGTATGCCTGTCACACTACTTCCGGGTCCCCTCATTAAGCCTCATGTCTATGCACAGCTTCTCCCATCCACTCTTTGTTCCAGCATCTGTGATAGGCTGTTTGAGTCAGAGTGTGCCCCCACTCTCTGTGATTGGTTGACATACACAGTGTATGGCTCTGTAAAAGAGAGTGGGCGGGGGAAAGCAGTGAATAAACATGAGGCTTAAAGGGACCTTGTTTAGCCCCCTAACCTATCATTACCTTTCCCTCAAGCTTCCTACTACATTACGAACCATCCCTCTCTGATCTAAATGTGCATAATAAAAGTGCAAATGTATAAACTTACATGTTCCTAGCAGTGTGGGCATTCCTAGACTGCTGGCTGATGGGTGGGCAGTCTCCACGGGTCCACTATGCCCCCACCTCAATGCTGCAATCATGCCCTGGTGTGCGTATTCATTCATTCAGGAGCGTGCTTCTTCCGGGGTATGACGCCGAGGCACATAATTTCCAGTTTTGCGCAGTGTGGTGGGTGTATTGAGTACAGGCTGGCTCAGGAGCATGCACACTGTGCATTCTGTGGCCGACCTGTACACCCAATACACCCACCACACTGCGTAGGACTGGAAATGATGTGCCTCGGCATCATACCTGGAAGAAGAAGGCGGAAATTTGAAATCAGGAGTGTGCTCCTAAATGAATGGCCACGCCCACCGAGGCGGAGGCTGATTGGACTTGGAGAGACTACCCACCTGACGGCCAGCCATCAAGGAACGCCCACCTGGCTAGGAAAATGTAAGTTTTTAAATCACTTTTTTGCTCTTTTGTAATGCAAATTTAGATCAGAGAGGAATGGTTAGTAATGTAAAAGGAAGCTGCAGGGACAGGTAGTGATAGTTTAGGGGAGCTAAACTAGGTGACAGGTTCCTTTTAATTAGTGGACCCAGAAGTAGTGTGGCACACGTGCAGTCTTCAGTAAGTGTGATTCTGCTGCTTTTAATACCTATTTTGCTTCCATTTTCAGCCCCATTGCGAAATGCAAAACCATAACATGGTAGTTCTCAGGGAAGTCCGTGTTCGGGGTCCATGCATGAACACTAAGTGTTCTGTGCAGACCCTGAACTATACAGTTTGGGTTCATCCATCATTAGTCGTGAGCCACATTCAGCACTGAGAGGGCCAGGATCCACATTTAGCTCCTGCCTTCCTCACAGTAGTGGCACCACCCAGAGTCCCCATTACCGGTATAATGACAGCCAAAGCTTTTCCACAGAAATCATAATGAGGCAGTATACTAAGATCCAGGGGCTCCTACATTACCCCCATCCAGATCTGCTCTTCTATGTGGGTCTTCTCACAAAAGTCACCATCTGGAGACCTGATCTTCATAGCTGTTCACTAGATCTGGTGCTAATGCACCGAGATGGAAGAACCCCGCGAGCTCTACATCATGGCCTCCCGAGCCACAGGTTGGGGAACCCTGCAGGACCAACTCTCTCATAGAATAAAACAATTTGTGTTGTTATCAGGAAACCATCAACAAGCCTCCGATGATGTATTTGTTATCTAAACAAGAAATACACAAGGACTCTGCACTATGCTGGGACATCACGTTTTTAAGGGGTTGTCCTACAAATAAAGTACATTTTAATCAATGGTTCTTGTATTAATAATATTAACCAGAATTGGATGTGCTGTGCTTAGATAATAATCTAAGATAAAAAGAATAAAAGATAATAATAAGATTATAATCTTAGATATTTTAGAAATAATTACCATGAAACATGCTCCTCACCTATATTCAAAACATATCCCTAAAATATTTTTACGTATAACACAGAAGGGAACAATCTACAATTTCTCATTTATATATAATTTATGAATAATACATAAATGATGGGACTGGTAAACAAGTTCATTAAATATGGATCCATAAATAGGTCAAAAAGTCCCCAGTCACAATACATAATTTATTAATATACTGTATTTAACTCCATGCTAATATATTGTAGCTGCAAATCATATACAGTGGTGTGAAAAAAGTATTTGCTCACTTCCTGATTTCTTCTTCTTTTGCAGGTTTGTCACACTTGAATGGTTCAGATCATCAATCAAGCAAATGTAAATATTACACAAAGATAACACAAGTAAACACAAAATGCTGTTTAAAAATGAAGGTCTTCATTAAAAAGCGAAAAAGAAATCCAAACCTACAGGGCCCTGTGTGAAAAAATGATTGCCCTCCCCCTTAAAACATAAACTAACTGTGGTTTATCACATCTTTGGGAAGCTGAATTAAATTTCCCCAGTAACACCCAGGTCTATCTAATCTAATGGTCAAATCTAATGGTTACTAGCTCACCAGCTCCTTCTCTCTATGCTCTGCTGTATTGGGCTGAAGGACACCGCTCTGTCCTGGTTCTCCTCCTACCTCTCTGACCGCTCCTTCTCTGTACTTTTCACCGGCTCCTCTTCCTCTCCTCTTCCCTTCATGGTGGAGGTTCCTCAGGGTTCAGTCCTAGGTCCCCTTCTCTTTTCTGTATACACTGCCCCTAAAGGACAAACCATCAGTAGATTTGGTTTTCAGTACCATCTCTATACTGATGACACCCAGTTATACACCTCTTCTCCTGACATCACCCCCACATTACTACAAAATACCAGTGATTGTCTCTCTGCTGTCTCTAACATCATGTCTTCTCTCTACCTTAAACTAAACTTGTTAAAAATTGAACTTCTCGTGTTTCCTCCATCTCCTAATTTTCCGAAACCTAACATTGCCATTTCTGTATGTGGTTCTACCATTACTCCTCAGCAGCACGCCCGCTGTCTTGGGGTTATATTTGATTCGGATCTCTCCTTCTCTCCCCACATCCGGTCACGCTCTCGTTCATGTCACCTCAAAAATATCTCTAGAATTCGACCTTTTCTTACTGTTGACTCTGCAAAAACTCTAACTGTTGCCCCTTATTCATTCTCGTCCAGATTACTGCAATTCTCTACTAATCGGTCTCCCTCTTACTAAACTCTCTCCTCTCCAATCCATCCTGAATGCAGCAGCCAGGATCATATTCCTCTCCAACCACTTCACTGATGCCTCTATACTAGGGCAGTCATTGCACTGGTTGCCAATCCACTATAGAGTACAATATAAAATTAACACTCTCACCCACAAAGCCCTCCACAGTTCTGCACCACCCTATATCTCCTCCCTCATCTATATTGCCCTACATGTGACCTAAGACTGACATCATCTACAAACCTCCTACCCCCATCTCCAGGATATCTCACGAACTGCACCAATTCTCTGGAATGGATTATCAAGAACAATTCAATTAATTCCAAATATCCATAGCTTTAAGCGAGCGTTAAAAACACATCTCTTTAGACTAGCCTACCACCTCACCTCATCTATGTAAGTATTCCCATTCTGTCCTTCTCCAAATCGGGCCTCTTGTATCATCATTCTATACCCCCATGCAATTTATAGCACTTTATCTGTATTAGTACAGATCCTGGCTGGTGAACGGTTCATGCAGCGTTATGTGAATCCCAAATTATTATATTGATAGCTGGACCGTATATGATGGCATTTGTTACTATTACCTTATGTGTCTCCCCTATTTCCTCATCTAATATATAATTACCCTAAGGCACTTCCGTCATATTCGGCGCTGTTTCCGTCGTCGTGTCCGTGGTTGCCTCCCAAAGCCTCACTCGCAATGCCTTTGCGAGTCCGTGCAGAATACGCTCAAGTAACTCGCAAAGCCTCACTCACAATGGCTTTGCGAGTCTTCACAGAATAGGCTCCACTGTGAGTCAAAGCTTCACTTGCAATGGCCAGGACTCCTGACTCGCAAACAGTCTCTCTCTCTCTCCCTTATCCCGCCACAGTCTGCACCCTCTCCTCACCTCCTGGACTCCACGTAGTCATCTATGGCCCCCGCAGCCCCCTGGAAGTGCAGCCTCTCCATGCCTCCTTCAGGTGGCTGCTCAGTGAGAAAGAGGAGGAGGAGGCAGCTCCAGGAAGAAGCCCACACAGAAGGGAACACACACACAGGGAGGAACGGAGGGAGAGGGGAAAGCAAGCAGGCTCCTGGGGACAAACTCTCCTTACTGAGGTGAACGAACGAGCTGCAGCCAGGTCACACAGCAGTGTGTGGCACAACAGCTACCAGCATGCCACACCTATCTCTGTGATTAGAGCTGTGCCTCTGCCCTCCAGCCTCCCCTGTCCTCTGCCCTCCAGCCTCCCCTGTCCTCTGCCCTCCAGCCTCCCCTGTCCTCTGCCCTCCAGCCTCCCCTGTCCTCAGCCCTCCAGCCTCCCCTGTCCTCAGCCCTCCAGCCTCCCCTGTCCTCAGCCCTCCAACCTCCGCTCTCCTCACCCCTCCTCAGCCCTCCAGCCTACGCTCTCCGCTACCTGTCCTCTGCCCTCCAGCCTCCGCTCCCCTTTCCCTGTCCTCTGCCCTCCACTCTCCACTGCCCTCCAGCCTCCACTCTCCTCTGCCCTATCCTCTGCCCTCCAGCCTCCGCTCTCCTCTCCCTGTCCTCTGCCCTCCAGCCTCCCCTGTCCTCTGCCCTCCAGCCTCCCCTGTCCTCTGCCCTCCAGCCTTCCCTGTCCTTTGCCCTCCAGCCTCCCCTCTCCTGTCCCTGTCCTCTGCCCTCCAGCCTCCGCTCTCCTCTCCCTGTCCTCTGCCCTCCAGCCTCTGCCCTCCACTCTCCTCTGCCCTCCAGCCTCTACTCTCCTCTCCCTGTCCTCTGCCCTCCAGCCTCTGCCCTCCACTCTCCTCTGCCCTCCAGCCTCTACTCTCCTCTCCCTGTCCTCTGCCCTCCAGCCTCCGCTCTCCTCTCCCTGTCCTTCGCCCTCCATCCTCCGCTCTCCTCTCCGTGTTCTCTGCCCTCCAGCCTCTGCTCTCCTCTCCCTGTCCTCTGCCCTCCAGCCTCCGCTTTCCTCTCCCCTGTCCACTGCCCTCCAGCCTCCGCCCTCCACTCTCCTCTGCCCTCCAGCCTCCGCTCTCCTCTACCCTCCAGCCTCCCCTGTCCTTTGCCCTCCAGCCTCCACTCTCCTCTGCCCTCCAGCCTCCGCCCTCCTCTGCCCTCCAGCCTCCGCTCACCTCTGCCCTCCAGCCTCCGCTCTCCTTTGCCCTCCAGCCTCTGCTCTCCTCTGCCCTCCAGCCTCCGCTCTCCTCTGCCCTCCAGCCTCCACTCTCCTCTGCCCTCCAGCCTCCACTCTCCTCTGCCCTCTAGCCTCCGCTCTCCTCTGCTCTCCAGCCTCCGCTCTCCTCTCCCTGTCCTCTGCCCTCCAGCCTCCGCTCTCCTCTCCCTGTCCTCTGCCCTCCAGCCTCCGCTCTCCTCTCCCTGTCCTCTGCCCTCCAGCCTCCGCTCTCCTCTCCCGGTCCTCTGCCCTCCAGCCTCCGCTCTCCTCTCCCTGTCCTCTGCCCTCCAGCCTCCGCTCTCCTCTCCCTGTCCTCTGCCCTCCAGCCTCCGCTCTCCTCTCCCGGTCCTCTGCCCTCCAGCCTCCGCTCTTCTCTCCCTGTCCTCTGCCCTCCAGCCTCCCCTCTCCTCTCCCTGTCCTCTGCCCTCCAGCCTCCGCTCTCCTCTCCCTGTCCTCTGCCCTCCAGCCTCCGCTCTCCTCTCCCGGTCCTCTGCCCTCCAGCCTCCGCTCTTCTCTCCCTTTCCTCTGCCCTCCAGCCTCCCCTCTCCTCTCCCTGTCCTCTGCCCTCCAGCCTCCGCTCCCCTTTCCCTGTCCTCTGCCCTCCAGCCTCCGCTTTCCTCTCCCTGTCCTCTGCCCTCCAGCCTCTGCTCTCCTCTCCCCTGTCCTCTGCCCTCCAGCCTCCGCTCTTCTCTCCCTGTCCTCTGCCCTCCAGCCTCCGCTCTCCTCTCCCTGTCCTCTGCCCTCCAGCCTCCACTCCCCTTTCCCTGTCCTCTGCCCTCCAGCCTCCGCTTTCCTCTCCCTGTCCTCTGCTCTCCAGCCTCTGCCCTCCACTGTCCTCTGCCCTCCAGCCTCTGCTCTCCTCTCCCCTGTCCTCTGCCCTCCAGCCTCCCCTATCCTCTGCCCTCCAGCCTCCCCTGTCCTCTGCCCTCCAGCCTCCCCTGTCCTTTGCCCTCCAGCCTTCCCTCTCCTCTCCCTGTCCTCTGCCCTCCAGCCTCTGCCCTCCACTCTCCTCTGCCCTCCAGCCTCCACTCTCCTCTCCCTGTCCTCTGCCCTCCAGCCTCCGCTCTCCTCTCCCTGTCCTCTGCCCTCCAGCCTCCGCTCTCCTCTCCTTGTTCTCTGCCCTCCAGCCTCCGCTCTCCTCTCCCTGTCCTCTGCCCTCCAGCCTCCGCTCTCCTCTCCCTGTCCTCTGCCCTCCAGCCTCTGCTTTCCTCTCCCCTGTCCTCTGCCCTCCAGCCTCTGCCCTCCGCTCTCCTCTGCCCTCCAGCCTCCGCTCTCCTCTACCCTCCAGCCTCCCTGTCCTTTGCCCTCCAGCCTCCACTCTCCTCTGCCCTCCAGCCTCCGCTCTCCTCTGCCCTCCAGCCTCCGCTCTCCTCTGCCCTCCAGCCTCCGCTCTCTTTTGCCCTCCAGCCTCCGCTCTCCTCTGCCCTCCAGCCTCCGCTCTCCTCTGCCCTCCAGCCTCTGCTCTCCTCTGCCCTCCAGCCTCCGCTCTCCTCTGCTCTCCAGCCTCCGCTCTCCTCTCCCTGTCCTCTGCCCTCCAGCCTCCGCTCTCCTCTCCCTGTCCTCTGCCCTCCAGCCTCCACTCTCCTCTCCCTGTCCTCTGCCCTCCAGCCTCCGCTCTCCTCTCCCGGTCCTCTGCCCTCCAGCCTCCGCTCTTCTCTCCCTGTCCTCTGCCCTCCAGCCTCCCCTATCCTCTGCCCTCCAGCCTCCCCTGTCCTCTGCCCTCCAGCCTCCCCTGTCCTTTGCCCTCCAGCCTCCCCTCTCCTATCCCTGTCCTCTGCCCTCCAGCCTCTGCCCTCCACTCTCCTCTGCCCTCCAGCCTCCGCTCTCCTCTCCCTGTCCTCTGCCCTCCACCCTCCGCTCTCCTCTCCCTGTCCTCTGCCCTCCAGCCTCCGCTCTCCTCTCCCTGTTCTCTGCCCTCCAGCCTCCGCTCTCCTCTCCCTGTCCTCTGCCCTCCAGCCTCCGCTTTCCTCTCCCCTGTCCTCTGCCCTCCAGCCTCCGCCCTCCGTTCTCCTCTGCCCTCCAGCCTCCGCTCTCCTCTGCCCTCCAGCCTCCCCTGTCCTTTGCCCTCCAGCCTCCGCTCTCCTCTGCCCTCCAGCCTCTGCTCTCCTCTGCCCTCCAGCCTCCGCTCTCCTCTGCCCTCCAGCCTCCGCTCTCCTCTGCCCTCCAGCCTCCGCTCTCCTCTGCCCTCCAGCCTCCACTCTCCTCTGCCCTCCAGCCTACGCTCTCCTCTGCCCTCCAGCCTCCACTCTCCTCTCCCTGTCCTCTGCCCTCCAGCCTCCGCTCTCCTCTCCCTGTCCTCTGCCCTCCAGCCTCCGCTCTCCTCTCCCTGTACTCTGCCCTCCAGCCTCTGCTCTCCTCTCCCTGTCCTCTGCCCTCCAGCCTCCGCTCTCCTCACCCCTCCATATGCAATGTACAGTATGTGTATATATCTGTGTATGTAGGCACTTCCGTCACTTTGTCCGCACTTCCCTCAACTTTCTACACACACATACACACACACACACTTCGCTATACTTACCACCGGGCCTGCGTCCGCTGCCTGGATCCTCAGTCGACATGTCGCCGCCCCCAAACTACTAGATCCAATATAGCGTCCAAGATGTCTCGCCAAACTACCCAGACGACATATTGAATCCAGTCGTCCGAAGGGCGGCGACATGTCAACTCAGGATCCAGGCGGCGGGGAAGAAGCAGGGTCAGTGGTAAGTATAGCGCAGTGTGTGCGCTAACCACTCTGCCCACAGTGCTGCGCTGACCACTCTGCCCACGCTGCTGCGCTGACCACTCTGCCCACGCCACTGCACTGACCACTCTGCCCACGGCGCTGCGCTGACCACTCTGCCCACGGCGCTGCACTGACCAACCTCACCGCACTCACTGCTAACAACTGAGCCACCGCACTCACTGCTAACCACTGAGCCACCGCACTCACTGCTAACCACTGAGCCACCGCACTCACTGCTAACCACTGAGCCACCGCACTCACTGCTAACCACTGAGCCACCGTATACTGGGCTACCCACAGAGCCGCCTGTATACACACAATTCATTTCACCGCACTCCCGTAACTATTACTAAATAAACTATATATGGATTCTAGACTCCCGATTCTTTAGAATCGGGCCACCATCTAGTAGATTATAAGCTTGCGAGCAGGGTCCTCACTCCTAATGGGCTCAGTGATGCATTTATTTATTTTTTGTCTCATATGGTCTGTATTGTATTATATTTATATTGTCTCATATTATATCGTATTTTATATTATTATTGTATTGTATTTTATTATATATTATTATATTGTTTCTGGTAGAAGGAAATTTGTATAGCAGCTATATAGCAGGTGTGGCATTAACTAACCTTAGTGGTCCACCCCCTATTTAGCATAATACTATTTCCTATAAAGCTATCCACAACTTTGGAACACTTTTAACAATATACCTGAGGAAGACATTTTTTTACTGTCGAAACGCGTTGTATGTGCTTTTCTGAGAAATAATAAAAACCCTTTATGAATTACAAGAAGTTTTGGATCATAGACCTCTGGGAGAGCAAATAGCCTGGTAAAAACTCTATTGGATATTATTATATTGTATTGTATCATATACTCTCTGAATTGTAAAGTGCTGCGGAATATGTTGACGCTATATAAATAAAAAAATTATTGTAATATTATTATTATTAGGCCTAATGACTGCCACCCCTATTCTCAATCAAGAAGTCACTTAAATAGGACCTTCTTGACAAAATGAAGTAGAACAAAAGATCCTCAAAAGTTAGACATCATGCCGCTAGCCAAAGAAAATAAGAAACAAATGAGAAACAAAGTCATTGAGGTCTATCACTCTGGGAAAGGTTATAGAGCCATCTCTACAGCTTTGGTACATCTGCAAACCACAGTGAGTGCCATTATCCACACATGGTGAAAACATGGAAGAGTGATCGACCTTCCCAGGAGTGGCCGGCCGATCAAAATCACCCCGACACCACAGCGATGATTCCCTATTCTATCAATGACTGTGACTGCTGGTGCTCGTGTGCTATTATTATATTACATGTTCTAATCGGATTTGTTCATCGTGATTCAGCAAAGGCTGGAACATTGAGTTTTATTTTATTGACTGCTCCTGACACATTCTGTATTTTGGGGTCAGCCCAATTAAAGTTTCATGTACTATGTGTTTAGCAATAAAATTCCCAAGTGTATTGCCTAAGGGTTAACCATAAGCAGGTTTCCCTTATCCTATTCCGACCTCAAAGAAGTATGGAAGCAGGTAAAGTACTCAACATGTGTTGCCAAGTGCCTTAAATGTAATTAGTCAGGATTGGACCGACCCAACGGAATATAAAAAAAACCCCGGTAGGTTTATGATCTGCCATAATAATGAGCCTCAAAGCATCAGACCATCCCATCTGGGGCTGACTTTGGAGACTAGGGTCTATTTGATAACAACATGGAGGGGGCCATATACAATTACAGAATGTGCCCCCACCCCAAAGCTTAGGCTGGTTTCACACTACCGTTTTTTGCAATCTGGGGCGATGCAGGATTCCCCCGCAATGATGCAACTGAATATACCCACACTGGTATTTTCACTGATCCGGGATAATACCAGTGCAGGAGCACCCCGTTGCATTCGAATGTGTACATTTGTTTTCCTGCATCTGGTTGTAAATGACATGGTCCCAAGGGGGCAAAGTCTCACCAATCAGAATTATTAGTCCTGGAAATTCAAGGTGAAGATGCTGCTCATAAGAGGAGGTATGTGGAAATATACACAGGAGCAAGTGACTCATCCATTACCAGATGACTGGGTAGAGAAGGATCAGAAAGCACAAAGCACTATCTCCCTCAGTGTAGATGATGATCAGATTGTGCATATGTGCCAGTGTGCAACTGCAAATGTGGCGCCCCACCTGGTCAGGCATCACAATTAGGGTACTGCACCCATAAATGAGTGTGCGGTAACCCCTGTCACAGTGGGAAGGCAGATGTCTGTGGGAGGATCCCAAACCAGCACTCCCACACTCGAGCCTAGGCAAATGGTTGGAGCCCAGTCCCTAGGGGGAGAGTTAGGGGAGGAGGGAGGACACACAGTGAGTTTTAGTCGGCACTGAGGAAAGACAGAGAACGGAGAGAAAAGGAGACTTCCAGGGAGGGGGCCTGGAGAGAGAGAACAGGCAGCCCAGACTGAAGGAGGGGACCCCCCGAGCACCCATACTCAGGGAGGGAACCCTAGTCCACTTTACCGGAGTACTGGTTCTGAAGACGGTGAGGGAGTTCAGCCCATGAGCCAAGAATACCGGAGGTCATGGGTCTGTTTACCAGCCCCGACACCCTGTCTGGCCAGATTAGCCACACTAGGATAACCACCAGGGTCGAGTCCCAGAGCAGGAGAGGGAGAGAGTGGAAGTCGGGATCTTCAGAGCACCTCAACGGGCCTGGTATTAAGCAGGCTACCCCAGGGCAGGCACGAGCAGCAGGACATGGGTTAGATCCAGGAAGGCATACCATGGGAGACTTCCAGAGACTTTGCAGCCCACTCTGACTACCCGGTGTATAAAGACTGTTTTGCCACTGAACTGTACCACCATCTGCATTGTTACAGTAAAGTACCCAGGTAGAGTGACTGAGTCTCTGTGTATCTGTTTATCTGCTATAACGTGCTCTGCTCATTTTCATCATCAGCACCTCTGTTACCACCGATGCATCCCTGCCCTGAAGAACCAGCTCCACCTGCAGGGAGCTGTACCATCTTTGCCGCTATACCACCACCCTCCGAAAGTCTGAAGCGGCGCTGTTGCTCAATCACCAGAAGCTGCAGGTGGCGTCACGATAAACTTTATGAACTCTATTTCTCCCATTTCAACTACCCCTTTTCAAAAGCAGACCACCAGGGCCACGGGTCGGGGCAGGCCACCAGTGACAAACCCAACAGCAGCAGAGGTTCAGACACCCGAGTCCCCATACCCTAGGCGAGTCACAAAGGAGATGTGGGCTGAGTTAGAGAAAGTGCATGAAAAATCAAATCTTAGCAATAAGCTTTATCTCATGAGAAAGCTGTACCAGTCTAAGCTAAGTGATGGCCACAATATGAAGGACTATATAAGAAACACCCTAGAGATTGAGGAGCATCTCAGGGGTAGTGGAGAAGAAATTAAAGACTTTAATGTTGCAGCACTACTATTAAGTGGTCTTCCAGAAAGTTATGACACACTTGTCACTGCATTAGATGCACGGCCAGATGATGAGCTCACACTAGAATATGTCAAAGGCATGCTTGTAGATGAATTCAAGCAAAAGACACAGAACGTAAGCAGCAGTAATGAATCTAAAGCAGATACAGCATTAAAGACACAGGACTTTCCTAAATATAAGAGCAATCTAAAGGGAACTCGGGAATGTTTCGTCTGTAAAAAGCCCGGCCACCTTAAAGCAAACTGCAGAGTTTAGAAAGCAAGAATGAGTCAGTTTCAAAAGCAGAACAGTCATCAAAAGGTGAAGACAGCTGTAAAAGAAAAGTCTGCATTTAATACCAGTACAGGCTCATCTGCAAAGCATATATGGTGTATAGACTCTGGTGCTAGTAGCCATATGACAAATGATAAGGACTTTTTCACTGCCCTTGATGAAAGCAAGTCAAAAAAGGTCATCTTAGCTAATGGTCAATATATGACTTCAGACGGAGTAGGAGACAGCTTCATCAGCACAAAGTAGAAAGATCCCAGTAAAGGATGTTCTCTATGTTCTCAGCAGGGGCGTTGCTAGGGTCAAAAAACATCCGGGGCTCGGGCCCACTGAGCTGCATTTTTCGGAATAAATTTAAATAAAACCCAAGTAAAATGTACTTAAATAAGCAGTGTCACTCTACATATATAATATTAACAGTTTTAATGCTTTAAAACATTATAGAGATTGCCAACATGCACTCAATAATTACACAAAATATAACAGTATTAGGCCAACATCCAAGTAATCCTAAGGCTTCTTTCACTTGAGCGCTTTTCTGGCGTTAATACCATGATTTTAAAGTGCATGAATTTCGCTGTCAAAAAACGCCATTAAAGAACATGTTCTATAATGACGTTTTTTTTAGCAGTATCTTCTTGACCCCATTGATGTGAATGGGGCGTGCTCCCGGTGAAAATTGGGTGCTTTAAAAGCACGCGATTAGTGTTCGGGGAGAAGCGATTATCTGAATAAGCCCTAAAAGGGTTTTCTCACTACTTTGATCCACTCCTCTAGGATACAGTTCTATCTATTGTGTTAAGGAAAAAATAGCACCAGTGGTATATACAGGCCCCAGCAGTATTACAGCAGCCCCAGTGGTATACAGCAGCCTCCCCAGTGGTATATACAGGCCCCAGCAGTATTACAGCAGCCTCCCCAGTGGTATATACAGGCCCCAGCAGTATTACAGCAGCCCCAGTGGTACACAGCAGCCTTCCCAGTGGTATATACAGGCCCCAGCAGTATTACAGCAGCCCCAGTGGTATACAGCAACCTCCCCAGTGGTATATACAGGCTCCAGCAGTATTACAGCAGCCTCCCCAGTGGTATATACAGGCCCCAGCAGTATTACAGCAGCCCCAGCGGTATACAGCAGCCTCCCCAGTGGTATATACAGGCCCCAGCAGTATTACAGCAGCCTCCCCAGTGGTATATACAGGCCCCAGCAGTATTACAGCAGCCCCAGTGGTATACAGCAGCCTCCCCAGTGGTATACAGCAGCCTCCCCAGTGGTATATACAGGCTCCAGCAGTATTACAGCAGACTCCCCAGTGGTATATACAGGCCCCAGCAGTATTACAGCAGCCCCAGTGGTATACAGCAGCCTCCCCAGTGGTATATACAGGCCCCAGCAGTATTACAGCAGCCCAAGTGGTATACAGCAGCCTCCCCAGTGGTATATACAGGCCCCAGCAGTATTACAGCAGCCTCCCCAGTGGTATATACAGGCCCCAGCAGTATTACAGCAGCCTCCCCATACTTTGAAGTATATGAATGTCAAAGGTGGTGAAAGGGTTAAATTACATTATATACAGCACACATGTACTGGATAACACATGCTCATTACATACATCATACATGTCCAGAGTACACACATACTATATAACAGATGCACAGCAGGTACACATCATATACACAGAACATGCATGTAGGACAAGTGTATATACACACTTCACTATACTCAAAATATATCCTAAATACACAGAGACACAACCCACACACAGAGACACAAAACCCACACAGAGGCACAACATACACAGACAAAACCCGCACACAGAGACACAACCCGCACACAGACAACATACACACACAGACAACATACACACACACAGACAACATACACACACACAGACAACATATACACACACAGACAACATATACACACACAGACAACATATACACACACACACAACACAACATATACACACACACACAACATACGCACACACACAGACAACATACGCACACACACAGACAACATATGCACACACACAGAGACAACATATACACACACACAGAGACAACATATACACACACAGAGACAACATATGCACACACACACAGAGACAACATATACACACGCACACAGACAACGTATACACACACACAGACAACGTATACACACACACAGACAACGTATACACACACACAGAGACAACATATACACACACACACAGACAACATATATATACACACACACACACAACATATATATACACACACACACAACATATACACACACAGAGACCCCATATACTCACACACACAGAGACAACATATACACACACACACAGACAACATATACACACACACACACACAGACAACATATACACACACAAACAGAGACAACATATACACACACACAGAGACAACATATACACACACACAGAGACAACATATACACACACACACAACATATATACACACAACATATACACACACAGAGACAACATATACACACACAGAGACAACATATACACACACACAGAGACAACATATACACACACACACACAGACAACATATACACACACACAGAGACAACATATACACACACACAGAGACAACATATACACACACACAGAGACAACATATACACACACACACAACATATATACACACAACATATACACACACAGAGACAACATATACACACACACACAACATATATACACACAACATATACACACACAGAGACAACATATACACACACACAGAGACAACATATACACACACAGAGACAACATATACACACACACAGAGACAACATATACACACACACAGAGACAACATATACACACACACACAACATATATACACACAACATATACACACACAGAGACAACATATACACACACACAGAGACAACATATACACACACACAGAGACAACATATACACACACAGAGACATGGAGACACACACTCCCCTGTGCTGCAGGCATGGAGGCTGGTGTACATGTGCTTTACCTGCTTCCAGCAGCTGAGCACCTCCCCCACTCTCTGCCAGGACTGTCCAGCAGGAGAGCTGTATCTGGTGGATTAGAGCTGCTTCTCCTCTGGTCTGGATCTTCCAGCAGAGGTGACTTCTCCTATGTGCCGGCTCTCACCTCTTCACTTCATAGACCGCGCCATGCAGGAAGAGAAGAGCACTGGCCAATCAGCTCTGCTGTCACTCGGTTAATTGGCCAGTGCTCTTCTCCTTCCCCCTCTGTGACTTCCTGGAACCGGAGGAGGGTAAAAGCTGCTGCACACAGTGCACACATTAAAGTGCAGGTTCCCGGCCGCAACAGAGCAGCAGACAGAGGCACTGTAGGAGATAGCAGGAAGTCAGGGAGAGAAGAACTGCCAAAGGCAGTATCTGATAGAGCGGCCCTTCAGCACCTCCGGAGATTCGGGGCTCTATGCATAAGAATCGGGGCTGCAGCCCCGATTCTTAATGCATAGCGACGTCCCTGGTTCTCAGTCTTGAAAGCAGTCTTCTGTCTGTAAAGAAACTTACGCAAAAGGGGAATTTAGTTAGTTTAATGTTCAAATGATTTTTATTATTTTACAATCCGAATCATTACAGCAAGGAGTATAAAGCTTATGAATAGTGTAAAAATAAATGAAGTACATACACAGTACGCAAGTGATCAATGTGATTATAAATCAAAGGTAAAGAGGACCTGTCACCAAACCAGGCGTGGTGATCTAATTACAGCACTGGATGCAGCATGTCTGCAGCATCCAGGCAAGGGGTTCCCCAGCACTCAAGTGGCCCTGTACCCCGAGATAATACACTTAGAAAACCACCTGGGATCCACTTGCAGCCACCCGTTAAGCTACCTGTCTTATAACATCTCAAGTGCTGCACTGTTTACTGTTGGTTGTAGCAGCACAGGTTACAGTTAAGTACCCGGGAGAAAAGGGACTTTGCCTCCGCCTGTGTTCCTTTGTGCATGAACTTGTTCCCTTTTCAGGAACGCTGCCCCGGAGGTGCAGCCCTACCTGTAGAGGACTGTGCCAAACTAGCCGCATTACCATCTACCCTCGGCGGACTGTGGCGGCGCTGGTGACTGCTCACCAGAAACTACAGGTGGCGTCACGACAAACTGTATATAAAATCCCTTGTAAATAATAACCTGTTTTTGAAGATATACCCAGGACACGAAAGCTGAAACCCTCCCAAATTTGGTTTAGGTTAAGAAAATAATTTGGCATCAATGCTGAAATATTGATCATTTAATGAACATAGAATGGTCAGATTTTGGCAAGACAAAAGTTTTGTCACCTAATCATATAATGCACCCAATCCTAGTTTACATCCTCACCTGAGCCCCGTAAATGATTGTTTAATTAGTGGGTGTGTCTAAAAAGAAACCCAGCACCCCAGACCTTCACTTGAGCTGCAACTTGAGCTCTGACAGCATGCTAAACATCCACCCTGTGACCAAAGCCTTGATTATCAAGAGGCTGAAGACCAGATCCACTGCTGAGGTGGCTGGCACCTTTATTGTATCTCAGCATCAAGTACAAAGACTTAAAAAAAGATCTGTAGACCACAGACCCCAAAGAGCATAGCCGTGCGGTGGGATGCTTGCAGGCAGTGCAGCTCCCACCCTCCTTGGTCCCCTATGCACCAGCAATGTGAGGTCACTGCTGATCCTACATGTGAGCTCACAGCAGATCACCGGACTGAAATCCACATCACTGTCACAGTATATTGCACAAGTGATATTATATAGCAGATGATATGACTTAGACCCACATCGCAGCAGATCCCACACGTGATCAACAGCAGTTAACTTGACTGAAACCCACATGTGATGACATAAGAGGATTATGTGACCGAAAAATTGTATTGATATCACAGTACAGCAGCTTATTTTATGGTGCATGTTATGGCAACAATGCCTGGAGCCACCACAGGTCTGCTGACATGGGCCAACGCCAGACAAACAGGGGCTGTTAGTTGAGGTAAGGAGATGCCAAGTCAGGCCACTGGCCAAGTATTGCAGTCGTAACATGGACTGTAAGATATGGTCAATTTGAACTCAATGTTACATACATTTGTGATCACACAGCCCAGCACCTGCCTGAAACCTACCTATGATGTTACATCACTTTAAGACACTTTTGATGTAACAGATGCTGTAAACCATTGACTTAATTGGAGCCAACATCTGATAACACGGAAAATTAGTTGTGAGGTCACAGAGATACAGTTGTGATGTCACAAAGATACAGCTTATGTCACTGAGGTTTAAATGACAAAAGCACAGTAGTGATGTAGCAATAGCTTACTTACTAAAGGTACCGTCACACGCGGCAATATTGCTTGCAATTTCACTGGCAATTTGCTGGTTGCAGTGAAATCATGGAGACATTGCTCTATCTTGTTGCCGTGTACAAATGTAACAATGTGTCCATGATTTCACTGCAACCAGTAAATTGCCAGTGACATTGCTAGCAAAATTGCCGCGTGTGACGGTACCTTAATAGTTATGATGTCATAATAGGTAGGTGATGAAAACACAGCATGATGTCACATCCTGACAGAAATGCACCTGTGATGTCACTGCTGCTCCTCAGGCAGAAAGACATTTGATGTATTACCGCTACCTGCTGCACTAAAACATGATATTTTGGTGCCCCACCGGTCTGGTCGCCACAAAGGGGTACTGCATTGAATAACCAGGTGTGGTATCTCCGTCCAAATGGAAAATGGGATAGTGAACCTCGGCCCCACCAAACACATCCACACACCCTAGGACCCAGGGGACCATGAGCAAACCCAGAGGGAGGGCCCATCATGAATCCGGCCTGACAATGCCATCGCAATTACACATATATGCCACAGGGTTACTGCTCCACCTACAGGGAGCATTGACATCAGGCTGCCATACCAACAATCCATACTAACCGAAAACTGTGAGTGACGTCACGAACATTTCCCCTATAAATTTTGATCCCATCCTACACTCCTTAACCCAATATCCCCTGCCAGAGCACTGACTCCCCCAAAGCCACGGAAGCTGGGTCTCGACCCCTGTGACCTCCCCCAGCAGAACTCATAGCCCGATTCCGAGTACCCCACGAACCCGGGAGTGGGCGAGTCAATATCATATTGCCTTACCTACAATCAGACACCAACAGACAGACAGTCTTGATGCATAAATAGTGTTTAGACCAAGCTGGGGTTTTTTTATTTCCTTTTTCTTTTTTTATCCCAGAGCCCATATATCAGTTCCGCTGTGTATTAAATTGCAGCATGGTGCAGATGACATATACAATTATCATACTTTCTCTCTTTGCAGACCCATATAGGAAAATTGGGATGATGGAAAAATAATTACACAAAAAGAAAAGCGATAAGAAAAAAATTGGAAAATTTAGCAAAAAAATGCAAGAAGAAAAAGGAAAATCCTTTGAAGATTTGCAGGCTGGTAAATCTATCTAATTTCCTTGCCCTTATCCTCAGAGGCCTGAAGTCATTTACTGTATCTGTATCCTAAAAGGAATAGCCAGTTTTATTCTTCGCTGTGATGTTTACTAATTCATCTGTCAATTCTTATTGTAACGAATGTAATTATCGAAATCTTAGGCATGATCACAAATGAGTCGCCTTAATGTATAAACCATTTTGTCTTGTATTTACACGGACAACCAACACAGCAGGGATGTAAAGTGATTTATTTTCCAGTAGATAAAATTGATTTCTTGATGCTGGACATAACTATTTATTTTACTTTTTTGTATTAAACATGGAAACTTACAATTTAACAGCCAGCTAAGTACATGATAAAAAATGGCAAATCTTAAAGGGAATGTATGAGAGTAGAAAAAAAATCTGTTATTTTTTCCAGACAGAGCACCACCCTTGTCCACAGGATTTGTCTAGTATTGCAGCTTAGTCCTTTACATAGTAACAGTGCTATACTGTTCATTTGCACAGGGTCCCTTCCAGCTTCTTTCTGCTCAGTACATGTCCTGTGGAGTTTCTTTTAAAATGCTGTTATGTTCTCTCAAGTCCGAGGCAATATATTGTTTTGAAAGGCCGTCCCAACATCTCACTGTGCTTGAAGGTCTTGTCCATGCCTCGAACAAGCACATCACAGTCACTAACTTTCCCCAAAGTGAAGTAATAGCTATGTTGGCACTAGTTCTCCCAGGGCTAGCATGACATTATGTCACGCGATCCTGAGTCGGTCGACAGGGTAGGGGGTACTTGGATACCGGGACAGGGGGGTTACTTCAGTGGGGATCACGGCTGGTCAGTTCCCAGTTCCGTGCCCTGGACTCTCAGTGGCGAGGTGGGAGTGATGATGATGGGGGATTTGTAACTTGAAGCCACCTGTGGTACCTGGTAATTTAGATACCAGCACTGCAGGCGGCTGCTGAGGTGATCTAAATGCAGCTTTGGTAGTACAGCTCCCCACAGGTGGAGCTTTACCTCAGGACAGCGGGGTGGATGAGGGGAGGAGTAGTAGTGGTTCTGTTGTGAACGCTGCAGGCAGCGGCAATCACGCATGCACACAATAGTCTCTGTTTCAGTACCTTTTTACTGATGTCCGGTAACAGGTACGGTCCAGGATGGTAATAAGGTTATCAGTGAAGTTTGGGACGTCCACCTTGGAGAGTTGTGAGGCCTCCTCTGTTAGTGGGTGCAGTAATTGGGGTAAGTTCTGCCTGGAGCTGAACCTGCCGCTCTTTCTCCTTCTCCCTCTCAGGATGCTACTCCACAACCGATAATGAAGACCTTGCTGTGGGGAATCTCTATTCTCTTCTTGGGCCGCTGGTCTTGCTTTCTTTACTTCAGGGGGACTAGATCCTCCTGATCTGTCCGGGCTTTCTCTGCTACCACTAGATTAATATCAGCTTTGGACTCCGGTGTCCGGGTGGGCTAAAGGGACCTCAGATCTGTTCCCTTCTTCTGTCTTCCTACCTCTTCCGCTAGCCTGTGTACCTCTCTCTAGGGCGCTGCACAGCTCGGTCTGGTTTCCTGGTTCTGGGCCTGGCTTGGTCCTAGCAACCAGCTCCTTCCAGGAGCTGCTTCTGTATTCACTCACTGCATACTGCAGACTGACTGGAACTCACTTCAGTACTAACTGTCTCCTCCCCTCAGGCCTTGATCTTTATAGGGGATCTGGCTTAAAGACAGCCAGTGGGGCTCCCCCTTCAGGTCTGGGGTGAAAGTTGAACCAGTGGGTCCTGTGGCAATCCCCCGCAGGGGTGCCACAATCCCTCTGGCCAGTCAGCAGCCACTTCACTTTCTCCTCCTTCGGACAAATCAGACAATTGGAGGAAGTGAGAGCTGCGGCAGCTCTTGCACATCCTCCGGAACTCAACTGTTCTATCACGCAGTCCCAGTGAGAGCCAGGAGTATAGGTGTTATTGTTTAACTTGGTGGAAACACAGTGATTGAAATAGGGTTGTCCAAGTAGTGGACAACCCCTTTAATAGATGCCTCTGTATATTGAATTAATTCTCTACTTATTGTAGTTCCTTTCTGCCAGGTCTCAAAATTACGACAAAAACAATAACACTGAACCTGTTCTATGGTTACACACCTCCATACCCTGTTTCCCCCAACATAAGTCTTGCCCAGAAAATAAGCGGTAGCAGAATTGTTTTAGGATTTTAAAGGATCCTGGAAATATAAGCCCTACTCCAAAAATAAGTCCTAGTTATAGTTCATAAAAAAGTCAATTTAAATTTTGTCCAGGGAGCATTACATGTAAAAATGTAAAAATCAATTGGCAATAGAATGCAGCAGGACAAATAGATGCTTCAAAAAGAAAAGCAGACACCCCTAAAAGACCCCAGAAGACCAAAAAGAACAAGAGTTGGCACCAGTCCAACTCTCACACACATATTACTGTTGCTAGCGTTATTTCACTCACGAACCCATTATAATAAAGCATTGTGCCTGCTTTCATTCACCAGATGGTCAATCCACTACACATAGCCGCAATGGAATACAGAAGAGAGCAGCTGGAATGTCAAGGGACCGGAAAGCACATGAAATGCCTGTGACATGAGTGATGCCAATAGGATCTGCGTCAAAGTCCGGCACTTGCCAACTTTTATTGTTTTGGGTCTTATGGGTTCATTTCAGCGTGATTCTTTTGGGGGTGTCTGCTTTTCTTAGAGAAAACTCTTTCGACCATTCGCTGCGGTAAATGTTTAATATGTAAACAGATGAACACGAAATATACTTGTAAGGTCCCTCAATGCAGGACCAATCTCCAGGAGGCAGATAGACTGGGTCTCATCATGCCGCATTCACCCACCTGTCACCCGCTCTCATACTTACCCAGTCCGCGCCCCCGTGATGTCTGTCATTGCCATCCCTACGGCAGCACCATCCTGACACATCTCCTCTGCCGCCTCTCAATTCAGGGTTGCGGGGGAGCGCACTTAAATAGTGTGCGATGCACCTTCTTTTCATTTAACGGGCCAGTGCACCCTTTTTCAGCTGACTCCTCTCAGCCAGACGTTTTTGTGTATTGAAGGCTCTCACTTCCTTAAGGAGGTGCCTGGGCAACTTTTGTACTTGTATTCAAAACGTTGCTGTGCTCAGGTCCTCAGATCAGCGCTTGCTCACTATTACCTTGCCATTACTTTCTATTAATGCTTGGTGTTTCCTTTTAGTGCTTGGTGTCCCCGTTCTTGTCAAACAGCTGTCTGTATTCTCGCCACAATCATTATGTTCCCTGGGGGCTCAGTCAGTACCCTCTGGACTTTACCGGACCTCCCTTTGGTCACACAGCCTTGTATCTCCTCCAGATCTTCCTGGCTTTCCTTGTCCCTCGTTAGTTTGTCCCATCCAGATTCTCTAGACCTCTCGCTCCCCCTCATAGACTTTGTTCCTCTTAAATCACCCCTCTGGTCTAGGAGTCGTCGCACTCAGAACCTCCGGAGCTGTTCTTGGTTGACCCCTGTGTAGGGGTTCACTCGCCGGTGCTCCTTCTTGGGATTTCGGTGCCTCAGCCCAGGGGGTCCACTCTTGTGGGTTCACCTAACATCTCAATAAAGTTCTTGAATTTCTCTGAAATCCTAGTCCGGTTGGTTCCTTGGGTTCAGCTTCCACAGAGGTTTCGGTAGTCTAGTGGATCCACCTTGCATGTTACCGCCTCCACAGGCATGACAGATTTTGCCAAGGCTTTGGACTCCGCTGATACCCGATTCTCTATCCAGAGGGAACTGGGCAGTCTTCGACAGAGTCAGGACCTACTGGTGACTTTCATGCAGACCCTGCATGCCCATCTCAGTTCTCTTCAGGCTGCCAAGCCCCCCAATGCAACACAACTTGTGCATTTACATCAAGAACTTGACCAACAATGAGAGGTGCAAACCCAGATGCTGACCTATATTACTTCAGTGGATGAACTAACTAACATGCAACTGGGTGCAGCACTTCCTTCCTTATATATTCCTCTGCAAGAGCAGGTGGTCGCCGCTACGTCTGGTTCTTCACCTCGACTATGCAAGCCTTCTTGGTACTCTTGTGATCCCAAGTTGTGCAGGGCGTTTCCTAACCAGTGGCATCTGCATTTCCTGTTGCTGTCCCATGAGTATCCGATGGACATAGTCAAAGTGGCCTTTCACTTGGAGGTTGAGACTTAACATGGTTTAACCCCTTCCTGGAGTGAAACAATCTCATTTTGTCTCATCTCCAAGACTTCAATGAGCCAGGACGAGTGGTGTCGTCAATGGAGGCTCTGTTTAATCTACCACAAGGCTCTCTTTCAATTGGGAGGTGTGCCATTCAGTTCCATTCTCTGTTGTCTGAGCTTCAGTGGACCGACGAGATGAATTGGCGGATCGGGATTTACCAGCTACCTGAATGACTTCATCTCACTCGCCATCTGAATCAACCTTCGCCTTAAGGAGAGAACCAAGGAGAGGCGATATCCCCGCCTAGCCCTGTCCTTCCAAAGACCACTCTTTCCACAGGAACTGGCTCCAGCTTCGTCCCCAGAACCTATGGAGGGGAAGTTGGGAAATTGAGAACACAAGGAGAGGTCTGTCAAGATCCTATGCTTATATTGCGGGAGTGCTACCCATTTTCGCCACCGATGTTCCAACAGGCTGTAAAACTCCTCCACCTAGGTCAGAGAGGCCTTCTTAGGTGAGAGAGATTCCGCTCTACCCCTTACAGTGTCGATACAGGTGTCTGTTGGTGGCGGGTGATTTTCTGAGGTGGAACTTCAGATTGTGGCTCTTCATAAAGAGAAAATCGGCGTCGACCCCAAGAAGGATCCCGGTGAGTATCAGCTGATACATCACCTATCTTACCTGGAGGGGTCTTCTGTCAATGATGGCATCCCCCAGGAGGCCGCATCTGTTTCATCTTTTCATAGAGCGGCCTCCTTAGTGTGAGATGCGGGCCCGGGGGCCCTCATGGCGAAGTCCGACATCGAGTCGGCATTCCGCTTACTCCCTGTGCATCCTGACTCTCACCACTTGTTGGGCTCTTTTTTGGAGGGCAAATATTTTAACGACACATGCCTCCCAATGGGATGTTCCATTTCCTGCCACTACTTCGAGTTGTTTAGTTCCTTCCTCGAATGGGCGGTGCGTTTTGATTCAGGAGTGAGTTCTCTAACGTATCTCTCGACGATTTTTTATTTGTCGGCCCGGCTGGGTACGACGATTGCCCCAAGTCCTTGGGCAGTTTCCAAAAATTGTCATCAACTTTTAGAGTTCCCCTGTCTGCCACCAAGACAGTCGGCCCAGTAACCAACTTGTCTTTCCTGGGTATTGAGATTGATTCTGATGCCATGTTATTTTGGCTCCCAGTCGACAAGATTTCTAAGCTCACCTCCTTAAGCGACATTTTTTGTTCGTCAGAAAAAGTGACCCTGTTACAGATGCAGTCCTTACTGGGTTTGATGAATTTTGCTTGCAGGGTCATGCCAATGGGCAGGAAGTTCTCGCGGCACCTTAGCATGGCCACAAGGGGCGTCAGGAAGCCACACCACCGCATCTGGCTGACTCGTCCGCTTAAAGATGACCTCAAAGTGTGGAGGTTTTTCCTGTCGGAATACAACTGCTGCACCCTGTTTCAAACCCCCGAAGCTTCAGGGGATGACATCTCCCTTTTCTCGGACGCAGCCGGTTCCACTGGATTCAGTGTCATCTTTGGTTCACACTGGTGTTCGCCCGGCTGGCCTGAGTCTTGGTCCTCCAAAGGTTGGACCAAAAACTTGACTTTATTGGAATTATTTCCCATCGCGGTCGCCATCGTGACCTGGCCCCTACTTCTCAAGAACCATCGCATTTGTTTCTGGTCAGACAACCTTGGCATGGTTCACGCCGTTAATAACTTAGCCTCCACCTCGTTCCCGGTGATTCATTTGCTTCATTTTATTGTGTTGCACTGCCTACAGCATAACATTTGGTTTAAGGCCCGTCATGTCCCAGGTATTAATAATAATGTGACTGACGCTTTATCTCGTTTTCAGTTCCAGAGGTTCAGAGAGTTGCATCCATCGGCCGACCTGGAAGAGTCAATGTTCCCGGATTCATTATGGATGGTTCCAGAGGATCGCTCTTGCCCCTGATTAGGGCTTCGGTTGCCCCCACCACCTGGAGAGCATATGGTAAGGCGTGGAAAGAATGGTGTGCCCTGGAGGGTAAGGGTTGGTTCGAACGGGGTCATTCATACCATTTTGAGGTCACGATGCGCTAATTGGCTCAAATGCTCGCTCGGGAACTGTCGGGAGTTGTTGCGCAGTACCGGTTGTCGGGAGTAGCTTTTCACCTTAAGCTGCGGGGTGCTGTGGACACCACGAAACATCTCTTGATCACACAAATTTTGAAGGGTTGGAAGCGTGGACATCGAGCAGTTGAGCACAGGCGTCCTATCTCGTTCGCGTTGTTGTGTCGGTTGATAGACAAACTCAATGCGTGCTGCGCTTCAGCTTATGAAGTGTCCCTGTTTGCTGCCGCTTTCGGCCTCACCTTTTTCGGGGGCTTTGAGGATTAGCGAGTTAGTTCCGAGATCGGAGTCGATGCCCGGCGGGTTGCAGCACGACGACGTAAATATTGTTGATGGGGGCCTTTGGATTCGCATACGCAGGTCTAAAACTGATCAAATCGGCAGGGGCACTTGGTTCCCACTTTTCGGTATACATGGTTCGGTTTGCCTGTTGCAGCTTGTCGCTAGTTTTCTAGCCGTTCGGGTTCATGGGCGGTGTTTCTTTTCTCACACTGACGGCAGGGCAGTTACTGCGTCGCAATTTCATTCGGTCTGGAGGCTGTCCTTGCCTGCGTGTGGCGTCGCTGCTACTGAATACGGCACGCATTCGTTTCTGATCGTCACCGCCATAGAGGCCTCCAGAGCGGGCTTTTCATGCAGACTTTATGAGGGTTGGGGGGGTGGAAGTCAGAGTGTTTTCAGCGTTACATTCGCCCCGATTTGTGTGAGTGAAGTTTTGATTTTAACGGCCTGCACTGATTTCAAGGGCTCCGCCGACCAACAGTGTTGGCTGGGCCCCAGCTTTCTCACGGTCGACATGTGCTCCCACCTGTCTGGAAAGCTGCTTTTGTATCCGGTTTTTGCTTAGTTTCCTCGCATGCATTGTAAAGGTTACTACTTTGTTCTGATTGTTGTTTCTTTTCAGATGACTTCCGTCCCAGTGTGTGGCTGGTAGGACAGTCGTTTATATTTTGGGCTGCTCAAAGGGCAGAAACCCGGCCCGGAGGACGTTCCCTTGGTTTTCATGACATGGATGTTCACTGGAGAGGTGTACAAGCCTCACATGGTCACAGGTGTTGCCGGAGGTATTTAGTATCTCCAGGGTTGCCGTCGGACCGGTCGTAGTGGTCATACACGCCGGCGGGAATGACCTCGTCAATTACTGGCTAGCTGAGCTGCTTACGCTAATACGAACTGATTTGGATAAAATGCACATTTTTTTTTCCTCAATTGAGAATAGTATAGTCCGAGGTCATCCCGCGGGTGGTGTCGCGGGGCGCCCGGGACAGTGCAGCGCTGGAGAGGTCGCAGCATGTTCTAAACAATAGGATCTCTCGTGTTGTGGCTTTTAAGGGCAGGGTACCTGTACGTCATTTCCAATTAGAATCTGATACTACTTCAGTGATGCTACCTGACGGGGTGCATTTGAACGATATCGGCACTGACATTTTCTTGTCCGGGCTGCAGGACGGGATCGAGCAAGTCTTGTGCTCTCTCCGGGTGGGGGGTTGCAGCTCAGGTGTTGCCCTCGCTCCTCCATGGCGGTGGAGAGAGTGATTGAGAGCTATCCTGCGCTGGACAGCCAGTGGCAGACAGCTCCTGCACTCATGTAACTGGCGGATTTGTGCCTTTGTTGAGCTGCAGCCTTACTTAATTTTACCACAAAAAAGATTTAAGATCAAAAAAGAAAGATTAAAAAGTTATGAGTAAGGTGTTATGTTGATGCCTCTCATTAAAGTTTTGAAAAGTTAATTGTTGTGGTATGTTTCCTGTGCGATGAGGGGGGAAAAGGCAGTGGTGGGTCTTGGCAGTCTGCGTGGCACTAAGCTCTTCACAGTTCTGTAGTGACAGCACTCTCTGCTGTTTTCCCTCCAGAACCTGTATTTATAGGGGAACTGGCTTAAGGCAACCAGTTGGGCTCCCCTACAGTCCTGGGGTGAAAGGTGTTATGTGTTAGTGGGTTACTCGCTGTGTGAAATCCCTAAGTGTCTCAAGGGAGTCTGTGGTGACCTGGCACAGGGTGCCACATCTCTTCTGCCTTCCTTCACTTCTGGGTTGTGAGGCAGCGCACTTGGGCAGCACGTGCCATATCATCTTTTCATTTAAAGGGCCAGTGCACCCTTTTTCAACTTTTTCAGCTGACTCCTCTTCCTCTCAGCGAATCACTGAGAGGTGTTTGTGTATTTTAGGTCCTCACTTCCTTAGGGAGGTGCCTGTGCAACTTTTGCACTTGTATTCAAAACATTGCTGTGCTGAAGTCCTTGTATAAGCCATTGCTTGCTATTGCCTTGTCATTGCTTACTATTAATGCCTGGTGTTTCCTTTTGGTACTTGATGTCCCTGTTCTGGTCAAACAGCTGCCTGTATTCTCGCCATACTCTTCATCTTCCCTAGGGGCTCAGTCAGTAGCCTCCAGACCCTACAGGAACTCTCCTTTGGTGACACAGCCTCGTATCTCCTCCAGATCTTCTTTGCTTTCCTGGTCCCTCACTTGTTTGTCCCCTCTCTTGACCTTTCATTCCCCCTCAATGACTTTGTTCCTCTTGAATCGCCCCTCTGGTCTAGGAGTCGTTGCACTCAGAGCCTCCGGAGTAGTGCCGGGTCAACCAGTTCACTCACCTGGGCTCCTTCAGAGGAGTTTGGTGATTTGGCCCAGGGGGTCCTCTCTTGTGGGTTCACCTAATATCCTCAAGTAAACTTCTTGCATTTCCCTGATGTCTTAGTATGGTTGGTTCCTTGGGTTCAATTTCCACAGAGGTCTCTGTGTTCTAGTGGGTCCACCTTTCACGTTACCGGTGTGACAATACCGTACTAAAATTTTAACCCCAAACAACATGAGTGCAAAAAGAAAACTAATCCACCAAGTACATGAAAGTAATCATAGAAAACTCTCAGGACAAAAATTAACTGCTATCTGCAAAGAGAAAGATGTTGGATATACGAATAATCTGAAAATTCCAATCAAAGTACGATAACCTCAGTCAACAGGTTACAAGGAAAATGCTAAGAATTGTAAGTGTAGATCAGGTTGGCAAACATTATTTCCTGAGCTGGAAGACATGATCTGCGGATGGGTTGCTGACAGGACACCAAAGCCTCTGGTTAGTTTTTGGCCCTGACTATATTCGAAGAAATGTTTTTTTATTCAGGAATAAATGTGGATTGTTCATAGAAAAATAAGACATCCCCTGAAAATTAATCCTAATGCATATTTTGGAAGAAAAATTAATATAAGACCCTGTCTTATTTTTAAGGAAAGATGGTATTCTTTTGCCTTACAGCCACAATATACTGGCACATAGAAATATATCGCTATTTCATGGTTCTGGCCTTGACACACTCAAAATGGCACGTGGTCATTCAGTACCAAAGATGGTTTACTAATTGGATGGGTGGGCACCAAAAAGTATAACTGTAATAATTTTTTTTTCTTTAAAAATAGTCTATACTCCCTGGATAGCCCTATTCATTTAAATTAATATTCTGATTTTTTTTCATAGTTTTAGTAAAAATCTGAACATTTTTGTTATTAAAATCATTCCATCAGGCTGTTGTTCTGTAATACATTTTTAGCGCCCACAGTTACATTAATATGAAGCCTCACAAATGCACAATTTAAAAAAATTATCATAAAATTAACTAAAGTGAAGTCATTTAGTCTTCATATCAAGGGTTACATGAATGGAAGTAAAAAAGACAAATTTTACATATAACAATTAAAATGAGATTTACATATTATCCTCCTCTGCTAAGTCTTCATTTTGTCAGCTATTGGAAATTGTGAGCTGTACATTTTTGGAATTACGGTAATGTAATTCTGTTATACAGAAAATGTCATATTTCTTTTAAATGTTTTGAAAGTTTTTAACCCATTTCCATGTGATAAATGCACCTATCCCAGTCCTGACAGCCTCATTTCTTTATGTTATATTTGAAGTCAAGGATTGCACATAAAGGTGTATTGAACTACTGAATGCCTCATAAAGAATAGCCTCCTTTGAGGTATAAGGGATGTATGGCGAGTGAGTGAGGGTCCTTACATTAGACTCAGCTTGAATGTCCATTAAAACACTTAAGAGACTTAAATTAGTTTCCCTATGTGTTTAGAAGCATATATTTATAACATATAACCATAGGGTGAACTTGACCCTTCAAAATGACCTTCTTAAAAATTCTAGGTTGATAGAAATTGCCAGACATATGTGTGGCGCCCCACTGGTCAGTGCGCCACTGTAGGAGTACTGCACCAACAACAGAGTATGTGGTATTCCTGTCATTGAGAAGTGTAAAGTCAACCTGAGGCTCCCATCCCGGCATTCTTACACCTAGACTAGGGACCAATTGGCAACCCGTTACCAGGGTAACTGGTCCCGGGGGGAGGGGAGTTAGGGTAGGGAGAAACGGGAAGTCAGACAGTTGGATCTAGTCTGTACTAAGGGAAGAAGCAAGGAGAGAGCCCTAGAGGGATCTCCCAGGCAGGGCGCCTGAGAGGAAAAGGCGACCCAGGAATGAACGGGGAAACCCAGTGTCAGACCACCGGACAGGTCTGGGGAAGTCCTAGTCCACCAACGGAGTGCCGGCTCCGAGTCACGGTACAGCCGAGTTCAACCCTGAGCCATCAACACCGTCCAGTCGCGGGTCAATACAGCAGCCCTACCAGGATCTCCAAACCGGGATGAGCCCCTAAGATGAGAAGAAGGGTACCTCATATCACCCAATGGGTCTGGTAGACAAGCGGGCTGTGCAGGGCAGCACAAGGATAGTTAAGAGGCAAGTAAAGGCAGCGGGACGAAAGAAAGACAAAAGAAGGTATACTATGGGAGCCTCAGAGAAACTTTATCTTCCTCAGTGACTACTCGGCCAGCTACGCACTAAAAGACTGTGTAAACTGTAACGTACGAGTATAGAGTCACAAGGCCTCAGTGTCCCCTTTTCATACAAACAGCTGCGCAGCTACACTGACCACATCCAGCACTACAGCAACAAGTGCTACTAGATCCTGCCCCGGGGACTCGGCTCCACCGGCAGGGAGCCATCCCATCCAAGCTGCAATACCATCGTCCCCAGCGGTCTGATAGCGGCGCTGGTGAGCATCACCAGAAACTGCAGGTGGCGTCACGAGACATTTATTCTTTTCCCAACATTTTTCCAGTTGATTACAAGGGCTACGGGCCCGGGCACCAGCCACCGAGACAGCACCCCCTGAACAACGCCTGGGTACCGAGTTCCCATAGACCCCTGGATGAGTCATATGCTTATATTAACCAACTGGGAAGTTCACACACTTAATGACATGAGGGAGATTCAGTATTACATTTTTGCTATTTTTTAGCAATATCTCTCAACTAGTGACCTTTTGATCTGCAACAAAATAATTTTTTAAGTTGTCTTTTGTTGTTCAGTTTAAAGCCAATTCATCAAAGCTTTTCTGCCAGAAAACCGGCATAAAAGCTTTGAAAAGCAGTAATATGTTTGTGGAATGCACAACTTTTGGTGTTGCCTGTCCAATTCATTAAAAGTGCTTTGTACTCTAGAAATGCTACTCAAGTCGCTGATTCTGTCATAGGGTATGGAGGCGCATGCGGCATGCCACTCAGGAGATGTACCTGCAGCTTCATCCAAGTGCAGCTTTTTTAAGTGCACAGCAGAAGTATGCCAGAAATGTCCCAAAAGTGACCAGAATATAAGACTTACCACTTTTAATAACTTTGCTTACCTTTTCTTTTTCCGACACTTACTCTTTCACCATGCTAACATTTGCCGCTACAGTTTCAGATCCCCTAATCCATACTCCCGTTCGTTATCCCCAATCCCCAGCACTCTCCAAGATAATAGTTATCTCAATTTCTCTCTTACCTCCCCACCTGACCTTATCTGCTGATCTGCTCCTAAACCACAGACACCTTGTACTAAAACACAAAAGATGCCGCCACTTTCCCCTCACCTTCTCTCCCTGTCTCTGATTCCCCTCACTGCTAGCGATAGATCTCCCAATCCTGGAACCCCCCAATAATTCTCCCTCCTTTCGCTCTCCACCTACTAGAAGGTACTGCAATCCCTCCAACACATAAGTCATTCCCTTGACTTCCAGTCCGCTATTGCCTTTCTCCGGAGCACTTTGGAATACCTATTCCATCTGTAATAAATGCCATGTCATTCACGACTTCTGTACATCTTGTAATCTATCCTTTCTGAGCCTCATCGAAACATGGCTCACACCCTCCAACACATCCTCCCATGCTGTGCTGTGTTACGGTGGCCTTCACTTCACCCCAAACTTCATGTGATGCAAATTACATGGTGTAGAGTTGGACCTTTGACTTTATAACAAATGCGCCTTCAACCTAACTCCCCTTCCACTCTTCCTTATTCTCCCTTCTTCTGAAGTGCATTCTGATCATATCTACCCTTCTTCCAACCTCCATGTGGCCATAGGGGTCATCATATAAGGACCCCTGGGCTGGGCCACCACCTTTATTGATCAATTCTCCTTTTGGCTTCTGTACTTTTTCTCTGCTGACTTTCCCACCATCACCATGGGTGACTTTAACATCCCTACTGACACCCAGCAGTTGGCAGCCTCTAAACTCCTGTCCCCTTTAGTATTACTCAATGGTCCTCCACAGCCACCCACATAGACAGATATAATCTAGATCGCATCTTAATCTGCCTCTGCTCCCTATCTAACCTCACAACCTTCCCTCTCCCCCTATTTATTGACTCTCTTTTCATTCCTGTCCTCCTCACCTGTCCCTCATGTCCAACAAATAGCGCACCCCCACAAAAAGTGTGCACATATAGACACTCTCTAAGACTGTTCTACTGTTGTTCTCCATAGTTTCTCTCCATGACACAGACAGTCAGTGGCGTAACTAGGTGTGATGGCGCCCGGGGCACAGATTCATTTTGGCGCCCCCCCCCCAAGGTAGGTGAGGAGGTGAGTACCGGGGGGGGGAATGGGGGGAGATTGCCGCCCCTGCAGCCTTGATTGAGGACCGGGGGGGGCTTTCCGCAGTCAGTCACCCCTGCTGCCCCCCCTCCTCCTCCCCCGGCTCCTCGGTCACTCACCCCTGCTGTCTCCCGTCTCATCCAGGCCGTCTCTCCTCCGTCCTCCAAACACACACTGGCGGCGCCGCCGCCAGTGATACAGTTTCCGGGGTCTCCTGCGGTCACCCCGCACCAAGTCTCCCAGGGCCCCCGACTGGCGCGGAAGCGGAAGTGCCGCCGGCGCCCCCAGCAAAAGTGGCGCCCGGTGCAAAAGATCCGGCTGCACCCCCCTGGATACGCCCCTGCAGACAGTGCCACTGTTTTCTTCAACACCAAACTTGCATCAACTATTGACTCGGTCACCCCTCTCGTGCATGGTACAGCATTATACATCATTAGATTACTCTGGCATAACAACACAAAGCCTTGACAAGTTCAGGGTTGTGGAGCATTACTGGAAGAAAACACACTAGACTTCACTACATTCAAGAAAGCAACTTGTACATTTAAGTTGGTTTCCTCCTCAGTTAAACATGTCTACTTCACAACTCTCATATATCCTTTATCCCACAGACCCAAACATTTATTCAACACTTGTAACTCCCTCCTGCTCTCTCCACTATTCCCTCCAACCATCCTCATCTCTGCAGAAGAATCTGACACACGTTTCAGAAATAAGATTGACCAAACAAGGCAAGTCTTTATTGTTGAACTACGTATGACAGACCACTCTTCTCCTCCATAACCTTTGTCACCAACATCACTGAAGGAGAGCTAACTCCTCTAGTCTCTAAATTGCACCTCATCACTGGGGCACTTGACCCCATCCCACCTCCTCCCCAACATTACCACCGTGCTTATCCCAGCTCTAATCCATTTCTCCAATCTTATGTTACTGTGGCGCCCCTGCGGACCGGTCGCAACTAGATGGCGCAGCAGCTGGGATTGGTAAATCGGTCTCCCCACACAAACACTCAACACACTCCCGATCCTAAGTCTAGGGACTCTATGCCCAGCACCGGGATAGTGGCAAGAGCCAGGTGGTGGGTGGAAAGTTATATAAGGACCCGGTTAGGGGAGGTAACAATACAACAAAAAGGACACCACACCAAGTTCAGAGTTAGTTAGTCATAGAGGAGAGTAAGCTGAGGAAAGTCCAGTCAGTAAAAGGAGAGGCAAGAACACCACCAGAGAGAACTGGGAGGACATGGACCTGGCAGCCTGTACCACTATGGGCTAGCCCTGGTCCAAGGCTGCAGACCGTGGTCAGAGATAGAAGGAATTCAGGTGTGCTTGTGTAATAGCCCACAGGTAACGGGATACGCAAGGACTGCACGGAACACAGAGTGTTAAACAAATGCACTTTTAATACAACTGAGGGAAAAGTGCGGGAAAGAAAGGGGAAGGAGCGGGAAGGTGTGCAAAAGTAAATACAATATATATATATAACCACTGTGGCTAGTTTGCCGAGAATGCAAGGTCTTTGAATGTCTTTAAATAAAGAAATGCAAAGTCTTTATCGAGCGAGACGCAGAGTGTTTGTTTTCTTTCTATTCCTTGTATATCGAACTGCAGTCTTTTCCTATCTGTCCCTAACTAAAACAGTGTGCACACTTTACTGCGAATTTTACTGCGAGGTACCTCGTTGCCGTTGGGACCCGTAGTTCGCTGACAGGCGTCTCTGGAGTTCAGTCCTTGTCCTGGATCTCTGTCCTGGATCTCTGCCTTGATCGTGCAGTCTGGCACCTCACTCCACATCCAGTCTCTTTAGGTCTGTCTCTCTCTGCAACACACGTGGAAGTTGTCTCTCTTCTCCTTGTGGAGACCCCGCCCATCCATCTCCTGGACTGTTCCATCTCACTCTCAGCAGCAGGGTTTTTTTTTATCTCGACTATTTTGGCAGCAGGTGGCAGTATAACACAAGGAAGAGTCCACAAAACAGTCCTTTAACCATATATATATAAATGTTAACAGGTCTTACATTTCCCCCCCTCTTTAACATCGGCTGTCCCGGCCGATACTCTCCTGGGGCCCTCTGCACAAGAACACACGATGGCAACCTCTGCCGTGCTTTACAACCTGCTGCCTGGGAGCCAATGTCTTACAACCGACTCCAGTGACAGAATACACAAATTCATCTGCCAAGTACCGATCAGGGGGAATAACAGCATTAGCCCGTTCAGTCCTACGTGGAGGTACAGCTAATTCACCAGACGCTGGTGCAGTAGCAGGGAGTACAATATCCTCGTCATCATCTCTGGAGATTGGTGGCTCATGCTCTGCAGGGGTGGCACCTGCATCTTGAACGGATGGGGGGTTGGACCCTCCCCAGTCTGTTGGGTTGGACGGGACCCGCCACCATTCTTCATCGTCAGAGCCCTCCTCGAGAGTAACAGGAACAGGCACGGGCACAGTCCGCGAGTCGCTTTGTCCGGTCCTGTCTTCTGAATAGCAGGGCCTCAGCATGTTACGATGCAGGATGAGGGTGCCGCCTCCCCGCTCGCTTCTCACTTCGTACACTGGCCCGTTGGGAGAGACTCTTCTGGTCACAATGTACGGCTCTGGTTTCCAACGCTCACTCAACTTGTGTCTCGGGTGTTTCTCTGCAACTAGCACTCTGCCTCCTGGTAAGAACGGGGCCTCATGTACAGGTTCCTGCCGGGGGTATATCTTTTCTTGCAACCGCTTGGTGACAATTCGATGGATAGTCTCCAGCCGTCGACGGTGACAGTCAACCCAAGACCCTACGCTCTGACTTTCACTGATCTCGGGTGGGGCCAGGTTTAGTTCTTCAATGCCTCTTCCAGCTCTTCCGAACAATAGCACGTAGGGGCGTACCCAGTGGTGGAGTGGACACGGTTATTGTATGCCCATACGGGTTCTGCGAGATAACTGGGCCAGTGATTCTTACGATCATCTTCCAATGTGCGTAGCATTTGTAGGAGGGTCCGGTTAAACCTCTCGCAGGCTCCGTTGCCCTGTGGATGATAAGGCGTGGTTCTTGACTTTTGCATCCCGTAGATCCTTTGCAGTTCTCTCATGACACTGCCCTGAAAGCAGGCCCTTTGATCAGAGTGTATCCTTTTATGGCAGCCGTATACCCGGATAAAGTCATCACTGATGGCTCGAGCAGCCGATTCAGCCGTCTGATCTCTGGTGGGCGTCACCACCGCAAATTTTGAGAAGTGGTCTGTCATCACAAGGCAGAACTGATAGCCCCGGTGGGAGTGGCCAATCTTCAGGTAATCTATCATAAGTACTTCCAACGGCTCTTTGGTGACAATGGTCTGTACTGGTGCTCGCTGTGGGAGAGCTTTATTTAACTCGCAGGAACGACACAGTTTACAGGCCTTCTCCACTGCCCGAAGCATCTGAGGACAGTACACTATTCTTTGCAACCACTGGTAAGTGTTGTCCGGCCCAAAATGGGCTCCTCTCTCGTGCGCTTCTCGGGCCAATGGTACTGCCATCTTCTGGGGTATCACCACTTGCCACAGTACTTCCAGCTCCGTAGCTAGGTGCACCTTCCGATACAGCATCCCTTCTTGCACCGATAGCTTGTCCCACTGGCTGAGAATCTGTAGGGCCGCGTGTGACAGCATGGCCCGTATTTCCTTCCTAGGCTTACGCTGCCGGATCACCCACTCTTTCACTTGAAGCAGTTCTGGATCAGATGACTGGATCTTCACCCATTCCTCTCTGGTTTGGCCAAGCAGGCGCGATGTTGTGCCCGACGTAATCTCCCGTATACAAGCCTCCACCACTTGGGCGGTGAATTTACTGAAGTCTGGAATTTCGTCTTCCTCTAACTGCTCATCTCTTTCCCCCACTGGGGCTTCTGTGGTAACACGAGAGAGGGCATCCGCATTCTGATTTTCGTGCTTGGAACGGTACTGCACATGATAATTATATCTGGAGAGTCGTGCCAACCACCTCTGTTCCATTGCCCTCAGTTTAGCGGTGGAGATGTGAGCCAGTGGATTATTTTCCGTATAGACTTCAATCTGAGCTCCCGTGAGATATTCAGAGAACCTTTCGGTTATTGCCCATACTAGTGCCAGTAACTCCAGATGAAAAGAACTGTAATTCTCAGGGTTGCGTTCGGCTTCTCGCAACGTCCGACTTCCATATGCAATCAACCCGTTCAATACCGTCCTGTACCTGGGCCAGTACTGCACCCAGACCATAGAGGCTCGCGTCTGTATATAACCGAAAGGGAAGGTTGTAGTCTGCATAAGCAAGCACAGGGGCACTGACCAAGGCCTCTTTCAGTCGGTGTAAGGCTTCTGCTTGTCTTGGTCCCCAGCGAATTTTCTGTACCTTTGGTCCCTTCGCAGTTCCTCGGAGCAATTCATGCAAAGGTTCTGCCTCCTTCGCGAAGTCCTTGATAAAGCGACGGTAGTATCCAACCAGTCCCAGGAAAGCTCGAACTTCTCTCACTGTGCTGGGTGTGGGCCATTGTAGCACTGCTCTCACTTTCCCATCGGACGGCTGCACGCCAGCCTCCATCACCTTGTGCCCGAGATATTCAATCTCTTTTTGAAAGATCCGGCATTTTTTTCGGTTTCAGCTTAAGCCCATGGTCCCGTAACCGTTGAAACACTTGACCCAGGTGTTTGAGATGTTTTTCGAAGGTTGCAGAGTACACTACGATGTCATCCAGATAAATCAATGTGGCTTCGAAGTTCATGTCTCCAAGGCAACTCTCCATGAGGCGCTGAAAAGTTCCTGGGGCATTATTTAGCCCAAACGGCATGCGATTGAACTCGAAGAGTCCCATGGGCACAATGAATGCGGTCTTGGCCTTGTCTTTCTCTGCCACAGGGACCTGCCAATATCCACTTGCTAGATCAAGGGAGGAGAAGTAGCGTGCCTTTCCCAGCGCAGACAGGGACGCCTCTATCCGGGGCAGGGGATAGGAATCACGAACAGTGCATCCATTAAGCTTGCGGTAGTCAACACAGAAGCGAGTAGACCCATCCTTTTTCTTGACCAGCACGATTGGGGCAGCCCATGGACTCTGACTCTCTCTTATCACCCCGCTCTTCAGCATCTGTGCCAAGAGCTCTTTCACCTCTTGGTAATATTTTGGGGGTATTTGTCTGTACCTTTCTCTGATCGGTGGTGCATCTCCTGTGGGTATTTCATGCTGAATCTTGTCAGTACAGCCGAAGTCTTCTGCGTGACGGGAGAACGTGGCTTTATTCTCCCAAATGAAGTCTTCTATGGCCTGGGCTTGCTCTGAAGCGAAAGGGGTCAGGTCTACTTCCATCTGTCCTAGGATAACTTGACTGTTTCACTGATCAGTGGGCTTCTCTTCTCTCTCTATAGAAACAGCCAAAGTCCAGGTCTCCCCTGCCATGGGCTTCAATTCAATCAATTCTGCGTTCGCCACCTCTTCAGGCGCCAGGTAGACATGGGCCAGAACAACTCCCGAGGTCAAGGTGTAGGCCTGTTCACCGGTGTTCACGCAACTGAAAGGGACTCTTCCATTTCTTACTGTTGCTAAAGTGCGAGCCACCAACGGTTCATCTCCGTTCTCTTCACCACGGTAAGGTTCTACCAACACCTCCATCCCCTCGAGCATACGATGGGCCCCGACTGGCAAGGTGAGGACTGTCTCCCGATTTGGAGGTAGAGTAATTGTTGTCTGTCTTGGGACTCGAACCCTCCCCACTGGGTAGCGGCTCCCACCATTCCTCCATAGCCTCCTGGCACGGATAAGGTGTTGGAAGACCTTTTGAGTGGGCCTGTTAGCAACAGTCATTTTCCAGTAATATAGAAAAAGATAAAGGAGACAAGCGAGGCGCAATAGTGCCTTATCAATATGACACTGATTCCACACTCAGATCAAAAAGAGGTGCACTCACCTGGTCTAGTTGTGTGCACCCACAACTAGTTTTTATTGCATGTAGTTTATAAGCTGCTGCAGGACTTCCACCGCCACGTAGCACGTGTAAAGATGATCAGATCCAGGGATGGTGTAAAGACAGTCCGCGCTGCTTTAAATAATAAGTCACAAGTCTTTAGGTAAAAGACCCCCCTTTCTTTATTTCCACCTACGCCTTTCAGTGCCACTCCGGGCACCGTCATCAGGGTATACCCTGATGACGGTGCCCAGAGTGGCACTGAAAGGCGTAGGTGGAAATAAAGAAGGGGGGTCTTTTACCTAAAGACTTGTGACTGATTATTTAAAGCAGCGCGGACTGTCTTTACACCATCCCTGGATCTTATTTTCCAGTAATCACAGCCTTCCTTGTTGAAGAGCAACTGGTCTAGTTCCTTCAGGATGTTCATGCCCACGGTAGCCGGCACTTCTCTGTCATACCGGCCCTCCGTTAACACGATCCCTTTTTGGCCTAAGTTCTGACCACAGGCACGTATGTTCATCCACACAACCCCTACAACCGGAATGGGAAGATTATTCGCAGCCTTCAGTCTGATATGTGTCCTCTTATCAATGGATACAGTTTGTCCAAAGTGTTGATAGAAGAACTGTTCTGGCATGGTAGTCACTTGAGACCCAGTATCCATCAGGCATCTTACTGCTTTCCCTTCAAATTCGGCCGTGATCGTTGGCGTGCTGGCTGCTATATCTTCAGGGCGGTTGTTTTCTCTAAGCTCAGTTGGTCCCCCCCCCCATGTGCCCGACCATGGAGGGAGGTACTAGTTTAACGGCGGTCTTTCTTGAGACATCCTCCTCTCCGGGCAGTGCCGTGATATATGGTCCCGATTTCCACAGTTCCAGCATTGGTAGTCTCTAGCGGGTCTGGATCGTCTCTGCTCGATCTGTCCCCTCTCTTCTCGATAGGTATACATGCGGGTACCCGGCCGCGGTGCTGTCGTTCGGACTTCTGACGCCGGGGCTTGCATATTCTTCAGCAACTCTTGTAGAGCAGTAACAGTCTCTTGTAACTGATCCACTTTAGCTTCAAGCTGGCTTGGTTCTCGGTTTCTCTCACTCGGGACTACCCTATGAGCACAAACTTCTCCCCCCGCGCTCTGCGGGTCGCAATTTTCAGCTTGTGTGCGGAAGACTGCTTCTTCCAGTACTTCATGAAAAGAAAATTTTTTTTCCACCCTTCACGGAGAGCACTTCTGATCTTGGGGTTATGTAATCCTCTGAGGAATTGATCTCGCAGGGTACGGTCAGCGTAACCAGGGGTCTGTGCTAGCTCTGGCTCTGCTGTAAGCATTTGTCTCATTATTCTCTGGAGGGCATTCGCATACTGTGGCAAGCCTTCCTCTTCACCCTGCAGCCGGTAGAACAGTTGTGCCTGCAAATCACCTGCTTCTGGCATGCCGCCATACACCCTCTCCAGAATCTTCACCACCTGTTCTAACGTCTTTCTTTCACTCTCAGGGCGCAATAAAACAGTCTCTTGAGCATGGCCCTTAAGGGCAATCAACAGTATCTCTCCTTGGTTTTCTGCAGTTACTCCTGCTACTTTCAACATGCCCCTCACTCTCTGCACCCAGTCATGGAGAGGTATATTGTTGCCAGTAAATTTTGGTATATGGGTCAGCATAGCACCCAGGGACAGTTGCCTTGCTGGTATTCCCCCATCAGGTTGTATTGGAACATCAACAACATCCTTCTGTCTTTCCATTGTTCAGTACCAGCCTGCGTATCCTGCCAACTACGCCAAGTGTAATAGCCCACAGGTAATGGGATACGCAAGGACTGCATGGAACACAGAGTGTTAAACAAATGCACTTTTAATACAACTGAGGGAAAAGTGCGGGAAAGAAAGGGGAAGGAGCGGGAAGGTGTGCAAAAGTAAATACAATATATATATATATAACCACTGTGACTAGTTTGCCGAGAATGCAAGGTCTCTGAATGTCGTTAAATAAAGAAATGCAAAGTCTTTATCGAGCGAGACACAGAGTGTTTGTTTTCTTTCTATTCCTTGTATATCGAACTGCAGTCTTTTCCTATCTGTCCCTAACCAAAACAGTGTGCACACTTTACTACGAGTTTTACTGCGAGGTACCTCGTTGCCGTTGGGGCCCGTAGTTCGCTGACAGGCGTCTCTGAAGTGCAATCCTTGTCCTGGATCTCTGTCCTGGATCTCTGCCTTGATTGTGCAGTCTGGCACCTCACTCCACATCCAGTCTCTTTAGGTCTGTCTCTCTCTGCAACACACGTGGAAGTTGTCTCTCTTCTCCTTGTGGAGACCCCACCCATCCATCTCCTGGACTGTTCCATCTCACTCTCAGCAGCAGGGTTTTTTTTTAACTCTGCTATCCTTTCCTTTTTGGCAGCAGGTGGCAGTGTAACACAAAGAAGAGTCCACAAAACAGTCCTTTAACCATATATATAAATGTTAACAGGTCTTACACTTGAGTTAGCGAGGACACTGGTGGACTGGGACAGAACCAGAGTGCTGATTCTGCTGAAGTGGCCAGGAAGCTGTATGCGCCAACCACAAATCCCAGCAGGGTACAGGGTCTTTATGTCCCGAGACCCAACCTCCGGCGCAGTGAAGAGAAGGCTGTCGTACTAGGGCTAGTTAAGGAAGGTCACCCACTGAAAGCCTGTGACTTCTGTATCGTAGCTAGCGTGTGAACAGACCGAAAAGGCCCGAAAGAGACACGAAAGGGGGAGATTCAGGTGAACCATCCCAGCTGTTTAAACCACACCGGTGCTGCTACTGAACTGTTGTAAACTGTACCATCTGTGAGGAAAAGAATAAAACCCGGTTAAAGCTCGATGCTGTCTGAGACTCTGTTTCTGGCACCTGAGAGGAGATAGACTGATTCGGTGATCTGGCAGCAGGAGACTGCCTGTGACTGTGAACCCTGTACCCCTGCATATCAATAGACTTCCCGTTTCGATGGGGACCAGTTCTACCCGTGGAGGGTCTACATCCTGGCTGTTACTCCCATCATCCCCAGAGGTCCCGACTGCAGTGGTGGCTACCCATAGCCATACACCACGGGTGGCGTCATGCAATCTCCAAATTAATTTTTTTCCCCGCTTTTTTATTGACCGCCCAGGGCCACAGAGCTGGGTCTCGACCCCCGTGACACTCCTCCGACAGGACTGCTGCCCGGTTCCGAGTACCCCACAGCCCTGGTGGGCAAGTCAACTTGGCATCAGGAACAGGATCTACCAACCCGGTAAGACCGGGTCTTGTGCACCTTACAGGCTGTTTTTGGGCCTCAGCAATGGCGGTCCTGAAAAACTGAAACCATATGCTGGCAGAGGGGCATGCTTTGGCCCTCATTGTGGGCTAGACCAGCACCAGACGTGAAAAATTGCCCACACCCCTTCCATTCTCTAAGGATTGGGAGGGCAAATCAAAGGACTGAACAATCCGGCCAAGGGTGTGACTGCCGCCTCCGCTGCCGATGAATAAAGACACCCACAAAGGGAGGGAGAAGAAGAGAGAACCGACAGCACGAGGAGCAATAAAAGTGGCAGAAGAATGGTGGAGTCAGGCTGGTATGGCATGGAACGCAGATGGAAGAAGCAGACTTCCTCAGTTCCACGCAGGAAAGCCAGATACTAGGGTTGGATCTCACCTTTTTGGATGAAGCTTCCCCGAGTTCACCGGAGGAAGATCAGAGCCAGCCGAACCAACTAGACCCGGACTGGATGCCTCTGGTGAGTCACTGACTCCTGCGGGAAGTAAACTGTAACTGTGCCACAGCAAGTGGCACTAGGAGTGTCCCGGTATGTGGGATCGAGGAGGTGGGCCCCTCCCCCCCGACAGCACGAACAGGGTCCAGAAGGCACCTAGGTCAGTAACCTGCAGGTCTGGTGAGAGCACCGTACTGTGGTTGAGAGGGACGCGCAGTATCCCCGTGTGCTGTGTAGGCCCAATGCGCCAACGATCTGCTCAGTCTCAGACCGGAGACCCACCGAGTGACCAGCCCCTACGCTCCCATGCAGTGTGAACCCCCGACTTCCTGATGAACCCCGAGGTCACCGAAATGGAGCAATGACTTGCCAGGGCCCAGATGAGTGCACTAGTCCGGTGGAGCCAGAGGGGTAGGGAAAGACGGCTCCGCTATGCCAGGGTGCCACCCCGATGGGCTCAGGAGTAGTCGAATGCAGTGAAAACCTTAAGTAACTGAACAGGTACTAGACTGTAAAGACTGTGAGTAAGCAGTTGTTTTCCTTTGTTTTCCCCAGTCTTCCCTAAGAGTGTGACCCCAGTTTGGAAAATGAACATTATGATCCCGGACTATGTGTGTGAACAGGACTTGAGATGTTTATAGTTAAACTCGCTTAGGTGCGCTCCCTGTTGGTTTTATGATGTGCTTTTATAATGTGATAATGTATGCTTTGAACTGTTTGCACTAAAAATGTGACAATGTGTATTTGAATTGTTTGAACTAAATGAACATTTGCACTTGTGACCGCAACACTTAAAAACCCACTGGCATGGCCGAAGTACCGGTCAGTTTAGTCCCTTTCGCCACGGCCAGGGCTTGCACATGGATTTTTCTTGTGCTGGCTTCCCAAAGACCAAGAGACAATAAGTGAAAAGACAATCACTGAACTGTTTGAACTCTTTTTCTACTTTCCTATCCCCATGTCCATTTTTTATAAGCTAGATGTGTTTTCATTATGTAACGTTCAAGCCACGAGACTCCCATCTCGGGAAGAAGAAGTATATTTGTAAATTGTTATAAGCATGAAAAAAAATGTTGAGCTTTTGTGTACCACAGAACCAGGCCCTAACATGCGGACGTGCTATCCTTTGCTCAGGGGGAGTGTGGCACCCCTGCTGACCGGTCACAACTAGATGGCGCAGCAGCCTGGATTGGTAAATCAATCTCCCCACACAAACACCCAACACTCTCCCAATCCTAAATCTAGGGACTCTATACCCAGCAACGGGATAGTGGAAGGAGCCAGGTGGTGGGTGGGAAGTTAGAGAAGGACCCAGTTAGGGGAGGTAACAACACAACAAAAAGGACACAACACCAAGTTCAGAGTTAGTCGGAGAGGAAAGTCAGCTGAGGAAAGTCCAGTCTGGGAGGACATGGACCCAGCGACCTGTGCCACTATGGGCTAGCCCGGGTCCAAAGCTGCAGACCGTGGTCAGAGACAGAAGTTCAGGTGTGTTGAGTTAGTGAGGACACTGGTGGACTAGGCTGGAACCAGAGTGCCAACTCTGCTGAAATGGCCAAGACGCTGTATGCGCCAACCACAAATCCCTGCCGGGTCTTTATGTCCCGATACCCAACCTCCGGTGCAGTGAAGATAAGGCTGTCGTACTAGGGCTAGGGGACCCGGAAGGTCAACCACTGAAAGCCTGTCACTGCTGGATCTTAGCTATCATGCGGACAGACCGAAAATGCCTGAAAGAGACACGAAAGGGGGAGATGCAGGAGAGCCATCCCAGCTGCTTAAACCACACCGTTGCCGCTATTGAACTGTTGTAAATTGTACCATCTGTGAGGAAAAGAGTAAAACCCAGTTAAAGCTCAATGCTGTCTTGAGATTGTGTTTCTTGCGCCTGAGAGGAGGTAGACTGATTTGGTGATCCGGCAGAAGAATACTGCCTGTGACTGTGAACCCTGCACTCCTGCATATCAATAGACTTCCCGGTTACCCTGGGGACCAGTTCTACCCATGGAGGGTTCTACATCCTGACTGCTACTCCCATCATCCCCAGAGGTCCCGACTGTAGCGGCGGCTACTCATAGCCATACACCACGGGTGGCGTCATGCACTCTCCAAATTAATTATTTTGCCAGCTTTTTTATTGACCGCCTAGGGCCACGGAGCCGGGTCTCGACCCCCGTGACACTCCCCCAACAGGACTGCCACCCAGTTCTGAATAGTCCACGGTCCTGGTGGGCTAGTCATTACATTCTGGTACATTACCTTCTGCTTTCAAAAAAGCGGCAATAACACCTATCCTGAAGAAGCCATCCTTCGGACCAACCTCTACATTCAGCTATCGCCCCATAACATTGCTCCAATTCGATTCCCAACTCCTTTGGCAGCATATTCGTGCTGAACTTTCCTCCCACCTCTCATTTAACTCACTCTTCAACAGCCTACAATCCAGCTTCAAAAAATTCTCTATACTCCTCCTTCGAAACCTGTCCCCTACCTTCAATACAGGTGAACATCTAGAACAAATTATTCTCTTGGCATCAAAGACCGTGCTCTCTCCTGGATCTCCTCATACCTTTCTAATTGCACATATAGTATTTCTCATTCCCATACTACCTCCTTCTCCAGCTCTCTCTCTCTGTTGGTGTCCCTCAAGGCTCTGTCTTTGGACCCCTACTCTTCTCCATCTATACCTTTGGCCTGGAACAACTCATAAAGTCCTATAGCTTCCAGTACCACCTATATACTGAGGACACTCAGATCTACCTCTCTGGTTAAGACATTTCCTCTCTACTGTCCAGAATCTGAGAGTGTCTATCAGCCATATCCTCATTCTTCACATCACGCTTTCTAAAGCTCAATGTGGACAAAACTAATTTCTCCATCTTGTTTCTAATTCACCTAACTCTCCTACCAGATCTATCACAATAAATGACATAAGCGTTCCACTGTACCAGATGTCAGCTGCCTCGAAGTAATCCTTGACTCTGCCATGTTCTTCCAACTGCAGTGCCTCCAATTCAAAAATATTTCCAGAATCCGTTTCTTAAACCTGAAACACTAAATTGCTAGTTTATGCCCTTGTCATCTCCCACTTTGACTATTGCAACATCCTCTTCTTTGACCTTCCTGCTAACAATCTTGCACCTCTGTACTCCATCCTTAAATCTGCTTCTTGACAAATCCACTTTTCCCTTCGCTACTCCTCTACCTCTCCTTTGTACAAATCCCTTTATTGGTTCCCAATTCTCCAATGTATACAGTTGAGACTACTAACACTGACCTACAAAGCCATCCTTAATCTGTCTCCTTCATATATCTCTGAACTAATCTCCGGATATCTTTAAACACACAATCTCCGGTCCTCCCAAAACCTGAATAAATCCAGCTAACTTAGCTCTAATAATCCCAATCCATAGCAGTACTCATCTCCACCTTGTTGGTATCTGAGTTTTAAATTGGAGGTCTGTGACTGTTACTGATGCAGCTTTGGGCTCAATCTGTCAAGAATCACTTTCATCTCATCATTTCATGAAACCTTTGAAAAATCTGTCTTCAGATATTTCTTGGTCCAGCCTTGACATTTCAACTTCTGTCTCTTGGCCAGTGGTTGTCGAGTTTCGGCCTCCTTACTTTGACCATGTCTCTGAGCACTGAACACCTTGTGCTTCTGGGCCTCCAGGAAGGCTGCAGGTCTGGAATATGACAGCTCTGGAGGATAATGAGTTCATAGTTTCTGCACATTGGATTCTTCTCATGTCTTTGGCACATAATGTGCCTTTTTTTTTCTCAACATGTTGTTGCAACCGTCTAGACTGGTTCCTGTAAAGCTTTTGATGGTCTAGTAATTTCAAGAGTGCAGTATCCTTGGTAAGAATTGTATGAGTTTTCGACTTTTCAGAGTCAGTTAAATCTTTTTTGGGCACATTTTGCCTGAAGAAAACAAGCCGCCTAATAGTTCTGCACACCCTAATGAATGGTGTTGATATCTTTAGGCTGCACCCCCTACACAAACATACATCACCAAATAGGCATTCCAGGTTATACAGCTCGGATTTTGAAAATCTGCATAGGCTGATGGCACACTAAATATGACTTGCGCGAGGATTGCATCTCACTGTCCAGACCAACCGGTGGCTCTTCTGACCCGAGCATGACAGCTTCAAATACTCCTATGCAGCTGTCACTCTTGGGTCAGGAGAGCTGTCGGCTAGTCTGGTCAGTGCTATGCGATCCTCGCGTGAGTCATATAGCAGTTGGAATCCAGCATAAAAGTGATTATCTCGTCAAAATATTAATTTGCCTAATAATTGTGTACTCAGTAAAATGCAAGAACCTGCATTCTCGATTAAGAGCCAAGAATTGATAATCACTGTTCTACACTAAACATAGACTATATCATAGACTAGATTGTAAAAATGGTCTATGCTCTAAAATCTAGACATTATATCATGTGACACGGAGACGCGTTGATTATATTTCTATGGATCTTTTTGAGAACAACCAAATTAAACTACTTCGATACTTCAGTGTCTAGAGATTTTTGGAAACTTTTTACATGGGCTTTTCACCTCGTTGGGTTTGTATCTATAGTTAATAAGTAGGAGACAAAATTTCAGGCAACTAGATGACAAGCCAAAGGGATTTCATCTTAGGTTGTTCATGCCAAATCATGAATATTCTTCCTAAGACGGTATTGTATTTGCATTGTATTTGATGTTCTGTTCATCTACAGTACACTTTGAAGACATGTACGCTGGGAATCCTTTGAAGCACCAGGTAATCTCTCATTTTTTGTGGTGTTCTTTGGATGCTCAAGAAGGTTTGCCATGACAATGAGGTTTGGAGCTATGTCAGATTATCAAATAGATGTCCAGGCTGAGACATAAATCAGAATACTTTATCAGGCTAAAGTAGATTCTCAGAATTTTAAATTACTGCTCAGTAAATAGTTCACTGAAAAATTATCTATTCTTATGGAGTCTAAGCAAAAAATAAGTGTAATTGAATTATAGTGGGATTGTTGATAGTGCCAGAATGTCTCTATAGTACTACCAGTGACTAACCAACCTGTAGTGAAATGTGATATTACCTATAGTAACCAGTGCCAAACAAATGAGGACCTGCTATGGTCTACTGGCCTTCTTTAGCACAAGCATTCTCCTTAAAGGAAATGTTGACTCTTTGTGTACATTCTGTGCTGATAATTCTCTCAGTTTATACTGATTAACTGTTAAGTTAAAACTAATATGAGATGAAAAACAGTACTTAACCCTTTAATCATGTATGAAAGCCATTACAGGCCAGCATGTGACCTATGTAGTCAATCAGTGGCCTTAAAACTCCTGTGACATAGCAGTACAACAATTGACTAGTGCAGCTACTGATTAGCTGAAGCAGTCAAGTGCTGGAGGCTTGTAAATAAACCCCCTTAAAGAATTCCATCTACTTACAGTACAGACCAAAAGATTTGGACACACCTTCTCATTCAAAGAGTTTTCTTTATTTTCATGACTATGAAAGTTGTAGATTCACACTGAAGGCATCAAAACTATGAATTAACACATGTGGAATTATATACTTAACAGAAAAGTGTGAAACAACTGAAAATATGTCTTATATTCTAGGTCAGTGATGGCGAACCTTTCTGAGGCCGAGTGCCCAAACTGCAACCTAAAACAAAATTATTTGTGGTGAAGTGCCAACACGATCATATAACTTAAATTACAGCAGGAGTGGTAATCACAAGCGCTGCACAGGGGGAAGAGCCAGCAGATGCTAACTCTCTTCCCTGTACAGGGCTTGTAGTCCTGAAACATTGATGATCAATTCAATTATTTTAACAATTAATTGATTTTAAACTTACCTTTGCAGTCTTCTCTTCTCTTCGGCAGTGGTCAGACAGCTCATGTGTACTGGACATTGAAGCTGAGCCGCTGCCACTGCCCTTTCTAGAAACAGCAGGTGGACTGATCTGTATGGAAAAAATGCAGAATATTAGACAGATAGGAGATAGATTTTATCATGGAATACAAGCAGATTTCATACTGAAATCATGGTCCTCATCTTGTAGTAATATCTCCATCATGACCCTCTCCTTGCAGTAATGTGTCCCATCCTGACCCTCTCCTTGTAGCTATGTGCTCCATCCTGACTCTCTCCGTGTAGTAATGTTTCCCATCCTGACCTTCCCATTGTAGTTATGTGCTCCATCTTGTCCTTCCCCTTCTAGCTATGTGCTCCATCCTGACCCTCTCCTTCTAGTTACGGGCTCCATCCAGATCCTCTCCTTGTAGTAATGTGCTCCATCCTGAACCTCTCCTTGTAGTAATGTGCTCCATCCTGACCCTCTCCTTGTAGTAATGTGCTCCATCCCGACCCTCTCCTTGTAGTAATGTGCTCCATTCTGATAGTCTCCTTCTAGTAATGTGTCCTATCCTGACCCTCTCATTCTAGTAATGTGTCCCATTCTGACCCTCTCCTTGTAGTTATGTGCTCCATCCTGACCACCTCCTTCTAGCTATGTTCTCCATCCTGATCCTCTCCTTCTAGCGTTTTGCTCCATTCTGATCCTCTCCTAGCTATATGTTCCATCCTGACCCTCACCTTGCAGTTGTGCTCCATCCTGACCCCCTTCTTGTAGTAATGTCTTCATCCTTATCCCCTTGTAGAATGCCCCATCCTTGTCCCCTTCGGGAATGTCCCATCCTTGTCCCCTTGTGGTAATGCCCCCATCCTGCCCCATCATGTAGTAATGCCCCATCCTGTTGTAATGCCCTATCCTTGTCCTCTTGCAGCAATATTCCCCATCCTGCAGTAATGCCCTATCCTTCTCCCATTGTAGTAATATGCCCCATCCGTGTCCCCTTGAAGTAATATGCCCCATCCGTGTCCCCTTGAAGTAATATGCCCCATCCTGCAGTAATGTGTCTCATCCTTGTCCCCATGTAGTAATATGCCCCATCCAGCAGTAATGTGCCCCATCCTTGTCCCTTGGTATTATTGCACCACCATTGTCCCCATCACATACTAATATGCCCCAACTTGCCCCCTGGTAGTATTGCCCTATTCTTGCCTCCATTACATAGTAATCTGCCCCATCCTTGTCCCCATCACACAATAATATGCCGCATCCTGCCATCACATAACAATATGCCCCATCCTGCCCCCTGTTAGTATTGCCCCATCCTGCCCCATCACATAACAATATGCCCCATCCTGCCCCATGACATAATAATATGCCCCATCCTGCCCCCTATTAGTATTGCCCCATCCATCCATCCATCCATCCATCCATCCATCATCCTCTTAGTATTGCCCCATCCATCCTCCTCTTCGTATTGCCCCATCCATCCATCCATCTATCCTCCTCTTAGTATTGCCCCATCCATCCATCCTCCTCTTAGTATTGCCCCATCCATCCATCCTCCTCTTAGTATTGCCCCATCATCCATCCTCCTCCTCCAGGTATTGCCCCATCCTCCTCCTCCTTGTATTGCCCCATCCTCCTCCTTCTAGTATTGCCCCATCATCCTCCTCCTCCAGGTATTGCCCCATCATCCTCCTCCTCCAGGTATTGCCCCATCATCCTCCTCCTCCAGGTATTGCCCCATCATCCTCCTCCTCAGGTATGCCCCATCATCCTCCTCCTTGTATGGCCCCATCCTCCTCCTCCTCCTAGTATTGCCCCATCTCCTCCTCCTCCTAATATTGCCCCATCATCCTCCTCCTCATAGTATTGCCCCATCATCCCCTCCTCATAGTATTGCCCCATCATCCTCCTCCTCATGTATTGCCCCATCATCCTCCTCCTTGTATGGCCCCATCCTCCTCTTCCTCTAGTATTGCCCCATCCTCCTCCTCCTCATAGTATTGCCCCATCATCCTCCTCCTCCTAGTATTGCCCCATCATCCTCCTCCTCATAGTATTGCCCCATCATCCTCCTCCTTGTATGGCCCCATCCTCCTCCTCCTCCTAGTATTGCCCCATCATCCTCCTCCTCATAGTATTGCCCCATCATCCTCCTCCTCATAGTATTGCCCCATCATCCTCCTCCTCATAGTATTGCCCCATCCTCCTCCTCATCATAGTATTGCCCCATCCTCCTCCTAGTATTGCCCCACCCTCCTCCTCCTCATAGTATTGCCCCATCCTCCTCCTCCTTGTATGGCCCCATCATCCTCCTCCTTGTATGGCCCCATCCTGGCTGCTGGTGAAAAAAAAAAAACTTTCATACTCACCTTTCTTCCTTCACCGCTGCTGCAGCTTGCATCCTGTCTCCAGCACTGAGGGCGGTCACGTGATGCCGGGCGGGAGGGCGGGCTTAGAAGTGTCTGAGAGAGGAGAAATGTCTCCTCTGCTCAGATACAGCTTTGATCTGCCGACGGCGCGGCGCACGCTGGCAGATCAAACCGGCAGTGTGGTGGCAAGGCTGCGTGCCAGCGGAGGCAGCTCTGCGTGCCACCGCTGGCACGCGTGCCATAGGTTCGCCATCACTGTTCTAGGTTCTTCAAAGTAGCCACCTTTTGCTTTGATTACTGCTTTGCACACTCTTGGCATTCTCTTGATGAGCTTCAAGAGGTAGTCACCAGAATTGGTTTTCACTTCACAGGTGTGCCCTGTCAGGTTTAATAAGTGGGATTTCTTGCCGTATAAATGGGGTTGGGACCATCAGTTGTGTTGTGCAGAAGTCTGGTGGATACACAGCTGATAGTCCTACTGAATAGACTGTTAGAATTTGTATTATGGCATGCAAAAAGCAGATAAGTAAAGAAAAACGAGTGGCCATCATTACTTTAAGATATGAAGGTCAGTCAGTCTGGACAATTGGGAAAACTTTGAAAGTGTCCCCAAGTGCAGATGCACAAACCATCAAGCGCTACAAAGAAACTGGCTCACATGAGGACCGTCCCAGGAAAGGAAGGCCAATCATCACCTCTGCTGCGGAGGATAAGTTCATCCGAGTCCCCAGCCTCAGAAATCGCAGGTTAACAGCAGCTCAGATTAGAGACCAGGTCAAAGCCACACAGAGTTCTAGCAGCAGACACATCTCTACAACAATTTTTAAGAGGAGACTTTGTGCAGCAGGCCTTCATGGTAAAATAGCTGCTAAGAAATCACTGCTAAGGACAGGCAACAAGCAAAAGAGACTTGTTTGGGCAAAAGAACACAAGGAATGGACATTAGACCAGTGGAAATCTGTTCTTTGAGATCTTTGGTTCCAACCACCGTGCCTTTGTGCGATGCAGAAAAGGTGAACGGATGGACGCTACATGTGTGGTTCCCACCGTGAAGCATGGAGGAGGAGGTGTGATGGTGATGGGGTGCTACGCCAGATGACCTGGCCTCCACAGTCACCAGACCTGGACCCAATCGAGATGCTTTGGGGTGAGCTGGAATGCAGAGTGAAGGCAAAAGGACCAACAAGTGCTAAGCATCTCTGGGAACTCCTTCAAGACTGTTGGAAGACCATTTCCGGTGACTACCTCTTGAAGCTTATCAAGAGAATCCAAGAGTGTGCAATGCAGTAATCAAAGCTAAAAGTGGCTACTTTGAAGAACCTAGAATATAAGACATATTTTCAGTTGTTTCACACTTTTTTGTTAAGTATATAATTCCACATGTGTTAATTCATAGTTTTGATGCCTTCAGTGTGAATCTACAATTTTCATGGTCATGAAAATAAAGAAAACACTTTGAATGAGAAGGTGTGTCCAAACTTTTGGTCTGTACTGTATGTATGAAGACCACACTTCCAGCCCTTTGCTTTAGTCAAGATTAATCACAGCATGCATGTTCAACTATATTTTTCTAATGAAGTATGCCCAATGACCAAGCCATCAATTACCCACTGAAACCTTTCAGTTTTGTACCTCCAAGGAGTTAACATTTTTGTGATGTTTAATGCATTTCAACTAGGTTACAAAGGAAGACACACTTGGGATCGCTGAGCCATCAAAGAGTTGAGGCTTGCCCACTCTGTCAAGGGGGAGTTGTAGCTATCTTCCCTATAGTTGATAGTTACCCAGTAGGTCAACAAAGCTATAATGCTTACTCCATGGACTGCTAAGGCTACAGCTCTTGTCCACTTGACCATTAAAGGTTTGATGCTTCCATTTGATGCCACCACAACATTAGCGCTAGCCCATTGGCAGCTAAAGCACTGATTTGTATACATTAACCTAATGAAGGACCAAGATGAAAAAAAAATTGCTCCCATGCCTTGGAGACCTGTGACAAGCTTGTGATCTGACTTATAATAAACATGTTTCTTTCCTGTGGCAGTGCAGGAGTTAATGTCTGTTCCTGTTCTGCTTGCAGAGCTCCTGGGTGCTGTACCAAGGTGAGGCTACTTTGTGACCACTTCCAACTCCTTTATATGGTTATCTAGCTTTCTCTGCTGGTGATTGAACTTTATTCCTAGCCATGCTGCCTGGGTGGAAGAAGCTATCCTGGAGAGCTAACTATTGCCAAGCTGTCTGCTGCCTAGAAGAGTGGCAGCAGCTGTGAAGTCATATTGGTGTTTCCCTTGTCTATCTTCCTTACCTTCTTGTTGTGCAGCTGTTGGGACTAGTGCTCCCTCTAGCTATCTCCATTGGTGAGGGTTAACATCAGGGCCAGGGAGGGACTAGGTATTCTGCTTGGCGATTGGGTGAAAGAAACTATATAGGGATGGTATGGAGATTAGGGCACAACCTCAGGTGAGTGCAGGAAGTCTCCCTTCCCTCCCATGCCCTAGGAGCATGGCTATCCCTTTTGTATTTGTCCCCCATGTGTCCCTCCTTTTTTGTAGTTTTGTGTTGTGCACCAGACATCATTGATCTGGGCACCACTGTCATATCGGGATACACCCTAGTTGGGCATGACAAGGACTGAAATCAAAGATGGGATGCTGTCATGCATCTAGATAAGAACATTTAGTGAGGTTTTCTACCCGCTGAGCCACAGCTAATACACCTTTTCTCTGGTGTTTAGTTTCCTGTTATTTTTACTTTAGTTCTATTAGGGTAACAGGTGTATTCATTTACTCATTTGTCTGCCAATCACCTTTTGGGTGCGGCTTTAAATTCTTTCCTATTGATGGTATTTCTGCTGATGATATTCTATTTGGATGTTCTAGCCATACTGTGATTTGTTTATGCCAGTCAGAATAAGTGCGAGTTGCCATCATTTGCTCTGTGATCCAGGCATGCAGGAACTATTAGAGGCTGTTGGGTCAGGAACCCTAGTCTGTACAGGAACCGGCAGGGTCAGTCGCAGATTTTTAGGCCGGCTTCACACTGCGGCGTGATCCGGTCCAGGGCTGTCCGGATGACCCTGACAGCCATGGACCGGATCAGCACACAGGACTGGAGGACGCAGCGGGAACTGTGTGCGCTGCACACCGGACTGGAGGGCATATTAGCCCCAGTTGTCAGGGGTCATCCCGGACAGCCCCGGACCGGATCACGCTGCAGTGTGAAGCCGGCCTTAGCGTGTTACCTATATCCCTTGTGAGTTGTTACACAATCATAACAGATACTAGGGGTAGTTATTGAATGGGTGGACATGGTTGCACATTTGTGCATAACTTTCTGCAATTATGTTGGCTATGGCTGCCATTGTAATATAAATTCTTATAATATTTCAAGAAGAGCTAAAAGTCAACATCACTGGTGTCTTTAAAGCTGCTTAATACTGCATATAATTCTGACCTTGGCAAGAAAGAATTCACTTTAGTAACCAACCAACATTGGTAATGACTTCATTAGCAGCTGATATTTCAATCCATTTACACTTGAAAGGAGCAATACGAAAAACGCTAAAACATTAAAAAAGCAAGAAAAAAAATTGTTGCCATGAAAGTAAATACTTTTCTCAGCTTAAAAACTAGGTCGCCGCATGTCTGAAATGGCTGAATCAAAATGAAGCATTGATTTGTCATTTTTTTATGACATTTGTTATGGAGATAGCATGTAATTAAAACCTTTTAAGAACTATCAGATATTGTGACCCAGGAAAATTCAATTTAACCTTGTCCTAATATACTAATTTATGATTTCTTTTTTTTTTTTGCCTTGCTCCAAAGTGAGTCTGATTACAGATACATAATGTAATGTCTCTGAATTTTCTCATCAGCACATTTAATAAATATTTTTTGATGTGTCTCTTTGATGGTATGTTCAATTCACAAAGCTTTCATATTGGTAAATGCGCCAGACGTGGAATGCCGGTGACTTTTGTGCCTCTGTGAACTTGCCTTATCTACTTGACACACACAGCAATACATGATGCTATCGGTTGTTTAAACAGCCTGATTCTCTAGAAAAACGGGCCTTTGCTATATAGTTACAGTACAATTAATAACCATCAGGAGGCAAGATAGACTCTACTATTACATTAGCATTTCATACATTTTGTAATGTCGTTTGACTTTGATATATAAATTAATTTACCATTTTTTTCCATCGTCTTCCATTTGCTGGTATTACAGATGGATGACCAGTACGATCAGTGGGTCCCTGCTTTCTATTTACCACTGAATGAATGTATAAAACAGGGCATAAAAACACAAAAACTAACAATAATCTAAGAAAAGTAAAATTCATAAACTTAAGGTTAATTAGACTAATTACATTTGTCTAATCGATGTTCAGTCCTGGTTTAGCCTTTCACACATGTTCCTGGAGATAACATCCATTCAACTCTTGATTACAGATAGTAAAAAGATTTAAGGGCTGTCACATGCGTCAATATCGCCTGCACGATCTCGGCTGCGAGTGACGTTGCAGCGATATTGATGCGTGTGACATACTGAATCAACCAGCGATAAATCGTGGTTGATGATCGCCAGGTTTTAGAACCTGCTCTAAAACCTGGCGATTGTCGCCGGTGACACGCAGCATCGCTGCGTGTGACACCGGGAGTAGCGATATTCCAGCTCCCAGCGCCTCTCACAAGCGCTGGGAGCTGGTATCCAAGGTAACTGCGGGTATCTAGGCAGCGCGCGCTGCTAGATACCCGACGTGTACCTTAGTTACAGCCTCTCCGCTCACCGTGTATCTAAGGTACACAGCGGGTAATAGGGTCCTTAGTTACCCGCTGTGTACCTTAGATACCAGCCGGTGAGCGGAGGAGGCTGGTAACTAAGGTACACGTCGGTATCTAGGCAGCGCGCGCTGCCTAGATACCCGCAGTTTACCTTGAGACAGCCTGCTCCCGCTTCCAGCAGGCTGGCAGCGGGAGCAAGAATCATGGAAACGATATTTAAATCGTTTCCATAATGTCTCTGATCAATTGATCGCTGGTGAGTCTGTCTGTGTGACAAGCTCACAGCGATCAGCCGTCAATGATCGTCAGGATTCTTCACTGAAGACATTGTACGCGTTTGTGACACCCCCTTAAGGCTCCTCAACACTTTGGACAAACATGGGCCAAACCTACTGACTTTGACGGGTTTGGCCAACAAAATAATGCAGGGTTCTCAAACTAGGCTTCAAGGGCAAGTTTTCAGGATTTCCTTAGCATTTGACAGTTGGTAATTTGGCACAGGTGATGATTCTAACTGTCAAATGCTAAGGAAATCCTGAAAACACTCACTGTTTGCAGCCTTGAGGCTTGGAGTTTGACACCCCTGGTCTAATGTGTATGGAGGCACCTAACACAAGGGCCAAACTGAAAAATGGACAAAGTCGTGGGCCAAGCTTGTGTTAATTAAAAAATGTCTACAATCGAAGAAGTTTTTACTTATCATACAACGATAAACCTTTCATTTGGAAACAAACTTAAGGGGGTCTTCCACAGGAAAAATACATTAATTATAGATCTGGGTCAGATCACTTGTCCAGAGTTTTGGGTATTTCCTTGCTGGCAGAGCTGTACATAGCAATCATTGGGCCCCATCCAAGTTCTAATTGGCCCCCCTAAAAAACCTTATATTCAGTGGGGTCAAAGAAGAGCATATCTTACAACTTTGCAGCCCTAACAAAGTAATTTCCTCCTTATGTCACCCCTAGATTGCACTTTAAATTTCCCCCATAAAATATGATGCCAATAAAAGTGCCCCCCCCCCCACACCCTATGATACTTGGTGCAGTGCCGCAATCGTGGGAAAGGTACTTGTCTTCCACGCAGTGTTACGCTACATGAAAATGGGGTCCTGGCTAGCTGTGTGTGAGTTGAACTGTAGAAGTGTGGCCGGTTGGTAATAATGAGAGGCAAGGTAGAAAAGCCTGATGAAGTAGAACTATCGGCAGGACACATAGCAGATGTGCAGACCTACAATAACCATGAGGAGGAGGCAAAGAAAGTAGTAACATCCAAATATCATCAAAGGGTAAGACAGGTCCGGAAGAGCCAGCTCAATGGAAAGAATAAGATCTGTGCCATCAATACATACGCACTGCCAGTTATCAGATACCCTGCTGGCATAGTATAGTGGCAAAAAGAAATAATGGAAGCTGCAGATATGAAGACCCTGAAGAGCTCCTTACAATGCATGGAGGTCTCCACCCTAATGGTACCTTTACACGCCGCGACGGCAGGCTGGATACATCCCGCTACTTCACATGCACGAGCACGCTCAAACGGTTACAAACGGTCAACGCACCCTCTTTACACGCCGCCACAAGGTGCGCTACGCCACGCTACATCTATAGCTAGCTACATCGCCGGGTGTCTCAAGTAGCCAGCTGTAGCTCATTTACACACCGCTATAACCAGCTACTATGGGCGGACCTGGTGCAGCAGGGACAGCACATAGGTGTGCCACAATTGTGGAGTACGAGCCGTCCGTACGCTGATAGGACGAAGCAATAACATCCTGATTGGGCAGGCAACGCAGGAGGCTGAGTAATACAGCACGCTCGAGCGATTGTGTAGTGTGACTCGTCAGCTCCTTAAATATGCCTCCCTATGCAGGGACTACCAATCGTCATGCAGCAGCTTCCTCCAATGATCGCTGAAGGGGGGCGGAAAACCCGGAGCCAGGGTCACGCCTTAGCTACATTGCAGCAACATCGCAGGCTGTCCGAGTTCCCTTCCGTTGCCTCTTTACACGCCGATACAGCTCGCTACATCGGCGTTGTAGCCATCAGTTTTCGAGCAGAGCTAGAAACAGATGTATCTGTTGCCGGCTGTAGCGTCACGTCTTCAGACGCCGCTACGACAGGCTACATTGGCGCTACAAGCTACATTTGTAGCCTGTAGCGGGATGTATCCAGCCTGCCGTCGCGGCGTGTAAAGGGCCCTTAAGTCTAACACTCAAATATTGTTCACCAACAGAAAGGAGGGTGGTCAAGGCTTGATAAGCGTTCAAGCAACACATAGATGAAACAAGGTGTATCCAGGAATACATCAGATAAATAACACTGAGGGGCCCTTTACAACACGGCTACATTTGTAGCTTGTCACCAGGTAACTTACTGGTTGCAGTGAAATCATGGAGACAAGGTTCTATCTTGTTGCTGTGTACAAATGGAATCATGTATCCATGATTTCACTGCAACTGTAAGTTACCTGGTGACAAGCTACAAATTAGCCGTGTGTAAAGGTACCTAAGGGTACCTTTACACACGGCTACATTTGTAGCTTGTCACCAGTAACTTACTGGTTGCAGCGAAATCATGGATACATGATTCCATTTGTACACAGCAACAAGATAGAACCATGTATCCATGTATTTCACTGCAACCAGTAAGTTACTGGTGACAAGCTACAAATGTAGCCGTGTGTAAAGGTACCCTAAGGGTACCTTACACACGGCTACATTTGTAGCTTGTCACCAGGTAACTTACTGGTTGCAGTGAAATCATGGATACATGGTTCTATCTTGTGCTGTGTACAAATGGAATCATGTATCCATGATTTCACTGCAACCAGTAAGTTACCTGGTGACAAGCTACAATGTAGCCGTGTGTAAAGGTACCTAAAAGATGAGATGCTGAGAGAGCCTATGCCAGCAATAAAAACAGTCCTGGAAGGAAGAACAAGAACATGAAGTGCCCTGGCAAGACAAGCCAATGCATGTACTATTGAAAGATAATGGAGGAGGCTGACATGGAGAAATGCTACCAATGGCTGGAGAAAGCTGGACTCCAGGACAGCACAGAGGCACTATTCATAGTAATCATAGCGGCACAATAGCAGGCGCTAAGTACCAGATCCATCGAAGCAGAGATATACCACACAAGACAAGACCCAAGGTGCAGACAATGTAAAGAAACCTCAGAAACTGTGAAACACATAGTGGCAAGATGCAAAATGCAGGAACAGCATACACTGAATGCCACAACCAGGTAGGAATTGTATATAGGAACATCTATACAGTGTATGGGCTAAGCCCCCCTAAGTCCAGGTGGGAGACCCCAGAAAAAGCGGTGGAAAATGAAAGGGTCAAAATCTTGTGGGACTTCTAATACATCCAGACGGATCAAGCAGGTTTTTGGCTAACCACAGATATCATGAGAGTAGACAGGATCACAAGATATCATTTAAAGGACTGCATCACTAATGGCAGGTGCAGGCAAAAAATGTGTATGCAATAAAGGGATAGTTTCCCGCAACTGAACACAAAATGCTAGGGACAGAGCTAAATGGCTGATACATGAAATGCAGGATGTCGAAGCTAAGAAATGCATGTGCTTAAAACTGAACTCAGTTAATACTGTATGGAATATATGATTTGAGGATTAGCTTCATCATGACGTCACTACGTAGAGCCATTAACTACCGCCAAAGTGGTCTCAACTACCGGTCCTACTCTAACATGTATGTGGAAATACTGCGGGATAGGGTTTATAGCCGTGTATGCAATTAAAAACAGCTGGAAATGTCTGAACAGGACCAGGGCATCAGCAAGATGGAGGTGTGGGCGAAGCTATGGCGGGGTAGGGAGCACAGTCAAAAAAAGTCAAACTATAATTTTAAGGCTGGCATCACTTAATGTGCATGCCAGGCAAAAAAATGTGTATGCAATAAAGGGAGTAAGTTGCTGGCACACTGAACACAAAATGCTAGACATTTTTTTGCCTGCACCTGCACATTAAGGTGATGCCAGTCCTTTGAATTATAGTTTGACTTTTTTGACTGTGCTCCCTACCCCCGCCCAGTAGCTTCGCCCACACCTCCATCTTGCTGTAGCCCTGGTCCTGGTTCAGACCATTTCCAGCTGGTTTTTAATTGCACTACACAGGCATATAAACCTCATCCCAGCAGTATATTCCACATACAGTGTTAGAGTAGGACCCGGTAAGTTTGAGAGCACTTTGGCGCAGTGACGTCAGTGATGAAGCTAAGTCTCTCAATTAATTTATTCCAGTACAGTATTTACTGAGTTCATTTTTCACACATGCATTTCTTAGCTGCACAGACAATCCTGCATTTCATGTATCAGCCATTTAGCTCTGTCCCTAGCATTTTGTGTTCAGTGTTGCGGCAAACTTACTCCCTTTAAGGATCACAAGACAGCAATGATAATAGATGTGGCAGAAAGAAGGAATATGAGAAGATGGAGAAATACCAAGGCCTCAAAGAACAACTGGAGAAGATGTGGAAGGTGAAGGCCACAGTGATTCCAGTGGTGATATGAGCACTTGGAGCTGTGACCCCTAAGAAAGAAAAAATGGCTGCAACAGATCTGAGGAGCAACATCTAAACTGCCTCGTTTACAAAAACTGTCTATCAGAGCAACCAGTCGGAGCTCAGCTATAATTATTCCAGATCAGTTTAAATGGAACCTGTCATGTCCCCAAATGCTGTTATTCTGCAGATATAGAGCTAATCTGCACTTTGACAGCTGGCTGTCAATCAAGTTGCCAGGGCATGCTTACACCCGCCACTCCCGTTGTGACTGTAGCTTTTCCTGGCACGCCTCTGTGGAGCCCACTAGGACGGCGTACTCGGTACCGGACCTGGGTATCACAGTGTGTCACGGTGGTCTTGGTCCGGATCGTGTCCCGAGCCCACAAGTAAAGGGGTTATTTACAGAGATAGTCGTGACGCCACCCACGGGTTGTGGTCAATGGGGACCACCGCTGCTGCTTGCTTCTGCCAGGAGGATGGATGGTGCTGCAGCTGGATGGATGAGCCCGACCCTGGCTGCTCTTGACAGGGTAAATAACAGTTTAACATGCATGGAAGCAAACACTGGAGACTCTGGCAGGGTTCACCGGGTTTTACTTGAATTCTTCACAACTTCTCAGTAAAGTTCACAGTTCACACACAGTTTACTCTTTGCCGGTACCCCTCCTGCAGTCAAGCCTTCCTTGCAGTCATATCACCTCTTTCTGACTCCTTTCAGGCTCTTTTTTCTCTAGTTCCTGTGTGCCGTATGACAGGCAGCACGGGTTCTTTCACTGTGACCCTATCACTGGGTTTAGTGTTTTTGAGCCCTTGAACGCTGCTGTGTCTCATAGCACTGAGTTAGGAAATCAGACATGGAATCTGCATCTCCCCGCTGGGATGTCTGTGATCTGGGCTTGAAACTCCACTCACCTCAGAGCCAGTGCTCTGGTATTGGCCTAGCCTCCAGTGTCCCTGCTGCACTAGGGAACCACCAGTCTCTTTCCTACCCGTGTGACTTCTGCACCAAAAGGGATTCTCCACTTCAAAGTCTTTCCCTGGCAATGCTGCCGTTTTCCTCTCCTGCCCAGCTGTACTGGCCTAGTCCTGGTCTTTACTGCTCGGTACCCTCTGGCCTACTACTGCTACTTCCTGGTTTTTCCCTTTTATCCCAGTGCTGTTACCTTGACTACGTCCCACCCACTTCCCTCTAAACCCTACCAACCCCTTTCCCGACTAGAGTCCCGGGCTCCGGGTTTTGCATTCTGTGGGTGTGTTTTGGGGTACTTTTGTGTTAGCTGACTACCCTCTGCTTGACTGCAGTTCCCTCTTGTGGCCACCCTGTACGCAGGGGCGCCACACTTCTATGACTGAAAGCCAGAAGCTGCCATAGGAATGACACTAATTTTATTTCAATAGCTGAGCTTTCAGTAAGGCAACTAGTTAACTAATTAATCAGCAGATTAACCCTATATCGGCAGGCTAGTAGCATCTGGAGACACAGCTGGTTCTCTTTAAGGAATAGAAGCAGACCTATAATTCATCACTAAGGGCAGTAAAGTCAGTTCTATTATTAATCAGCATAGACACCTGAGGCCTATGGCTGGCTTCGAACTACGGCTGTGATCTGATCTGTGGCTGTCCGCTTCAGCCAGACAGCCCAAGCCGGATCAGCACACAGAACCGGAGGGCTAATTTGCGAGGAGCTAGCCGAGGTCCTGACCTAACAGCGGCGGCAGCTGCGTCCGGCTGCACACCGGACCCCAGGGCAAATTAGCCCACCGGTTCTGTGTGCTGATCCGGTCCGGGGCTGTCTGGCTCAAGCGGACACCCACGGATCGGATCACAGCTGCAGTGTGAAGCCAGCCTATGTCTTATCTGTAAGCAGTTGATTCTATAATGATGGTAGTATCAGGTATTATCTTCTAGTCAATAGATTTACCCATATTATAAATGTTACATACTTTTTATGTCTAAGATTTGTTTTCTTGGGATATAATAAGCAGTTTTGCTCTAAAAGCAGCATCAAAAGAAAAGACCGAATGATAAAAAATGCACACATTTCTCATAGGGATTACATAGTTGATCAAGTGATCCTAAGAAAATTGATTCAATAATCCTCTTTAATCATTGTACATGAGAACAAATATATTTCTGGAGTGTCACTCGCTATTTCATTGAATAAGGGCGAGTGGTCAAGTGCTGACACCTTAAATCCCTTAAGAAGACTATGGGTTATGGTTAGTCGGCCCTGATTTTGTCAGATATTATTCACATGATTTAACAATATCTGCCGATTGAGGAATTTTACTTTCTAAAAAGTATATTTTGTCATACTAGAATGATCCTTAACAGCCACGGGCAGCAGAATGTCACCCAAACAAAGCCAATTCTCAAGTTTAATACTGCCAAACTAGATCCATTCAATGTTATTCTTTGTTTAGGATCATATAATAGTACTATCATAAGTAAAGGATCAATGACAAAGTGTTTATGTGGCATAATATAAAAAAGTTGTTTCACATTAAATATAACATGGCTCCTTTCTTCTGTACAAGTCCTAGGTTGTTGTTAGCAGGGGCTGGCTGGGGCTTCCGGACCCGGGTGGCAGTTTCGCACTGCCAGCCCTTAGTTGAGAAGCGGGGGGGGGTGCTATCAGAAATGTTTGAGGACGAGGGGGGGGGGGTGCTATCAGAAATTTTTGAGGACGGGGGATGGGGCTCTCTTACCAGCTCCGACGCCATATGCTGCGGTATCGCCACGCCGGCCGCAAAGCGTCGCCCGCGGCCGGCCCATTTCTGTAGAGGGGCGGCCCTAGATGTGGACTACACCACCAGCCCAGGGGGCACTTGCCCCCCTGCCACCTGGGCCAGTCCGCCCCTGGTTGTTAGGCATGTAGTAGTGCACATAATGGGAATAATGTAGAATAAAGTCCAACTCAAAACTACTACACCAAAATCGCCCAGTTCTTGTACAGACTAGAGGTCCCAGCTATGCAGTTCCTACAGGCCCCCACACTGACGGAAACAACCCTAAGTGGATGACTAAGATGACCCCCTAGATCTTACTTCCTAAGCAGCCATTGAAGGTATCACATACCTCCTTAAGAATCCAGGGGAAGGTGCAGAGTAAAATATTAGTTAAACCGAAAACTAATAATCTGCCAGGAAAGTACTTGGTAGAAGCCTGTAATTCCAAGCAGGGTCCAGTTCAGAAATATCACCAGCAGGGAATGTAAGCCTGGGAAAGTTTAAATAGTTATGCCTGCTGGGTGATAGGTCAAGCTGAATTACAAAATGGAAACACCTGTTGGCAGACAGGCAATGAAGACAAATAAAGATGATCAGAAGCTGGGCAGCAATTGAACCAGACTTTCACTCAGTGGAGAGAAAAATGGACCAGAGCCCAGAGGACTACCGGATCAAATCCGAGGCATGATAGAGGCATCTGGTATTGTATTATGTATTTTGGTTATTGCTCATGTTGCTTTACTCCAGGCGGTTACTGGCTGCTCCTCTCACTGCAGTCCCTGTTATCCTAAGTTTGTTACATCCTGACCACTTTCCTGGTGGCAATGTGTCTGGATACAGGACAGCTTGTTGAGTGGTCCTGCCACCAATCCCTATTCTGGGAAGGTGATCTTGGAATATTTCCTAGTAAGTACATACAGTTAGGGCCATAAATATTTGGACAGTGACACAATTTTCGCGAGTTGGGCTCTGCATGCCACCACATTGGATTTGAAATGAAACCTCTACAACAGAATTCAAGTGCAGATTGTAACGTTTAATTTGAAGGGTTGAACAAAAATATCTGATAGAAAATGTAGGAATTGTACACATTTCTTTACAAACACTCCACATTTTAGGAGGTCAAAAGTAATTGGACAAATAAACATAACCCAAACAAAATATTTTTATTTTCAATATTTTGTTGCGAATCCTTTGGAGGCAATCACTGCCTTAAGTCTGGAACCCATGGACATCACCAAACGCTGGGTTTCCTCCTTCTTAATGCTTTGCCAGGCCTTTACAGCCGCAGCCTTCAGGTCTTGCTTGTTTGTGGGTCTTTCCGTCTTAAGTCTGGATTTGAGCAAGTGAAATGCATGCTCAATTGGGTTAAGATCTGGTGATTGACTTGGCCATTGCAGAATGTTCCACTTTTTTGCACTCATGAACTCCTGGGTAGCTTTGGCTGTATGCTTGGGTTCATTGTCCATCTGTTCTATGAAGCGCCGTCCAATCAACTTTGCAGCATTTGGCTGAATCTGGGCTGAAAGTATATCCCGGTACACTTCAGAATTCATCCGGCTACTCTTGTCTGCTGTTATGTCATCAATAAACACAAGTGACCCAGTGCCATTGAAAGCCATGCATGCCCATGCCATCACGTTGCCTCCACCATGTTTTACAGAGGATGTGGTGTGCCTTGAATCATGTGCTGTTCCCTTTCTTCTCCAAACTTTTTTCTTCCCATCATTCTGGTACAGGTTGATCTTTGTCTCATCTGTCCATAGAATACTTTTCCAGAACTGAGCTGGCTTCTTGAGGTGTTTTTCAGCAAATTTAACTCTGGCCTGTCTATTTTTGGAATTGATGAATGGTTTGCATCTAGATGTGAACCCTTTGTATTTACTGTCATGGAGTCTTCTCTTTACTGTTGACTTAGAGACAGATACACCTACTTCACTGAGAGTGTTCTGGACTTCAGTTGATGTTGTGAACGGGTTCTTCTTCACCAAATAAAGTATGCGGCGATCATCCACCACTGTTGTCATCCGTGGACGCCCAGGCCTTTTAGAATTCCCAAGCTCACCAGTCAATTCCTTTTTTCTCAGAATGTACCCAACTGTTGATTTTGCTACTCCAAGCATGTCTGCTATCTCTCTGATGGATTTTTTCTTTTTTTTCAGCCTCAGGATGTTCTGCTTCACCTCAATTGAGAGTTCCTTTGACCGCATGTTGTCTGGTCACAGCAACAGCTTCCAAATGCAAAACCACACACCTGGAATCCACCCCTGACCTTTTAACTACTTCATTGATTACAGGTTAACGAGGGAGACGCCTTCAGAGTTAATTGCAGCCCTTAGAGTCCATTGTCCAATTACTTTTGGTCCCTTGAAAAAGAGGAGGCTATGCATTACAGAGCTATAATTCCTAAACCCTTTCTCCGATTTGGATGTGGAAACTCTCATATTGCAGCTGGGAGTGTGCACTTTCAGCCCATATTATATATATAATTGTATTTCTGAACATGTTTTTGTAAACAGCTAAAATAACAAAACTTGTGTCACTGTCCAAATATTTCTGGCCCTAACTGTATCTCCTTACTAGAGACAAAGAACATGCAGATTTCTTAAACTAGACTGAGGTTTGGAATGTAAGTCAAATAGAAAGCACCTTGGGAATCTTCTTCTACTTTAAATATCATAACAATACATCAAATTTATCCACATCAAAAAGGAAGGAAAGATGGATGGAATACTGGTAGGAGGATGGCAGGAAGGATAGATGAGCGGAATAAAAGTAAGAAAGAGAGAAGAGGAAGAAAGGAAAGAAAGATGAGCAGAATAAAAGTAAGAGGGATAGAATAGGAAAGAAAGATGGGTGGAATAAAAGTAAGGCTGCCTTCAGACTTGCAGATGCCTCCGCAGCGTTTTGCAGAGGCATCTGCAAGTATCTGCATGCAGACCGCGGCCCCTATGTTTATAATGGAGCGCACGGCGGTCTGCAGATGCTTGCAGACCGCCGTGCGCTCTCATTGCCCGCCATTAGTGATCTGTGCGCAGGCGGATGCCTGCGCACAAATCACACACTCTCGCCCGCACCAGGGACGCAACATCTCGCGTCCCTGGTGCGGACGAGAGTGTGTGATTTGTACGCAGGCATCCGCCTGCGCACAGATCACTAATGGCGGGCAATGAGAGCGCACGGTGGTCTGCAAGCATCTGCAGACCGCCGTGCGCTCCATTATAAACATAGGGGCCGCTGTCTGCATGCAGATACTTGCAGATGCCTCTGCAAAACGCTGCGGAGGCATCTGCAAGTCTGAAGGCAGCCTAAGAGAGATGGAAGAGGAAGGAAAGAAAGTAAGAGAAAGGAAGGATGGAAAGATGAGTGGAACAAAAGTATAAGGCTAGGGTCACACATAAGCCCTGGATCCGTTATTGGCATCAGTTTTTGTTCTTTTTTTTTCCCAAGTCCAAAAACTGACGCTCAAAACGGATCCTGGGATCATGTGTGAGTGACTGCATTGTTAACAAAAGCTATATGTTTTTTTTACTGGACCCAAAAAAAATGCTGCAAGGAACGTTTTTGGGTGCAGTAAAAAAACGGATCCATTTTTTTAACATGGGGCCCTATTGGAAAACTGATCTGTTTTTGCTAGCATTTTTTGGCAAAATCCAAAAAATGCATAGCTGCACAGGAGGCTCAAAAAACAGCCAAAAAACGGATTTGGTATTGAAACCAGTGGAAAAAACTAATTGGCATGTGTGAACCTAGCCTAAGAGAGACGAGGAAGAAAAGAAAAGAAGATGGGAGGAATAAAAAAGAAAGTGATAGAGAAGAGGAAGGAAGGAAAGACAGATAGGAGGAATAAAAGGAAGAAAGAAAAAAGGAAGAAAGAAAGGAAGGAAATAAAAAAAGAAAGGAGAGATGAAGGAAATAAGAAAGAGAAAGAGAAAGGATCGTGGTAATATAGAGAGGGATGAAGTAAGAGAAGAAGGATGAAAGAGAAAAAGAAAGCAGCTAGTAAAAATAAAATGCAGGACAAAGGGAGATAAAAAGATAAATAGAAAGACAAGGTGGCAGGAAATAAATGAGTAAGAGATAAAAGGAAGAGGGAGAGGAAAGAAGAGAAGGAAGACATAAGAGACATAAAATGGAAGGAAAGAGTGGCATCCCTACGGTCTGGTTGCCATAGTTGGGTACTGCACCCAATCCAAGGGTGTAGTATTCCTGTTCTCAGTAAACGGGATGTTAAGTCTGGACACACACAAAAGCACCCAACACACCCGATCCCAGGGACCGCGGGCGAACCCGATAGAGGGAGGGCAGGGAGAAAGGTGGAGGATGAGAAGTTAGGAGAAGAGTAGTCAGGAAATGGAATAGGAAAGACAACAGGAAATAGTCGGAGACTTGCTGAGAGAGTGGAAGGAGAAGGACTCGGAGGACTTTGTTATGGTTAATATTTCATAATAATATTAACAAGTTGCCTACTCCTGACCAAATAAATATAGGCCAAGTACCGGTGTAAAAAGTAAGACACCAGACGCACAGAGTCAGATGTACACTCTTCCTTGGTCGGCCCCCAGTGTGGCTCCAAGTGTGCTTTATTTTAAGAGGCATGAGGTTTTTCCTCAGTAATTGGCTCGGCCAGCCCTACTCAGATGTGTTCATTGGTCAGTGGCTTATTCCATGGGCGGATCCATGAGGTCATCAGGGGGTGTGGTCTTGATCAAGTGTCTCGAGGTGATGTGGCATTCTGTGATTTCTGTGATTGGTCGGTCTTCCTCTGGACTCCAGCTTCTTCCAGGAACAGGATGTAGTCATAGGTCCAGGCTCCATCTTGCACAGCATGGCATGGTGTGATGAAACAGGAAATGGCAGCCATGTAAACCAAAGCTTATGCAATGTAAAATAATACACTCTATGGATTGTTTCTCTCCACTCCTTATGTCTTAAGGTTAATTAAGTATTTGATCCTATGGCTCTCCTCAACAACTTGAGCGGAGATGCGGCTTGTCCTGGGTCCCAGAACAGCAGACTGCAGAGAAACAGAGGGAGCCCTAGGGGCGCGGGAAGTGAGCGATCCACTCGTGTGCCCGAATCTGAAGTGACCTGAGGCCACGAGATCTAGAGGAGCCGTGGTCGACTCCCAGCACATTCGCTGAAAAAGCAGCTGTACTAGGGTCAGGGCGATTGGTACCAGTCGCATGACAGGACCCGTGGCTGCTGGATTGGGGCACTGTGCGCGGAGGCGCGAGTAGGAGTTAGGCAAACAGGCAGCACTGAGGAAGAGAACAACCCGAGAAGGAAGGAACATAAAGGGAATGTCCTGGATGAGCTATCTGGCTGCTGAGGACTATCCGGACTATCTGGATATTGTTGCTGAGGACTGCAATTGAACCAGAACTGTACCCTGTGGTGCCAGAAGAGAAAAGCTATGTAAACCAGGTTTGGAACTCAGAACTGTGTGTGAGACTGTTCATGTCCTGCCTGAGGAGTGGTAGACTGATAACCTGCGCAGGCCACAGGGGCCTGCATGTGAGCTGCTCTGATCCTTCCCTGCAACCAGATCATCCCCGCTGTCCTTTCATTACTCAAATCCCTCAACACCGGATGCCATGGAGATCTGCTCCACCCGTGTGGAGCGAAACTATCACAGCTGCCATCCCATCATCCCCAGAGGTCCCAGACTGCGGCATATGCCATCCATAGCCGAACACCACGGGTGGCATCATGACAAAGCAATCCTTAAACCGTTTTCCTTTTTTCACAATATGCTTCCCTTTTTTTTTTTTGACCACTCCGGGGCCACAGACCAGGTCACGCCACTGTGACATCCCACCACACCGAGGACATCGAGAGCCTGCAGCCACCACAGGGCGAGTCAAAAGCAGTAGTAAGGAAGACAAGGAGAAAGTAAGAGAAGGATGTATAGCATTGAAAACAGCATTATGTGGGCTGAGGTTGCACTCGCCTAGGTGGGGCATCTTTCTTCCCCCTAGTTAACCTTAGCCAGGTTCAGAGTCTCTGTTGGATTGTCAGGCTGCTGCTTCACAGGCGGGATGTATCAAACACACAGAGGGTTCCGGGTCGGCGGCTTCATGCTTCCCGCTGGCTGATGTCAGAGCGCGGGGCAGGGTTTCACTTCGTGCTCTTTCTAGGGTTCTGTCCACAATGACACACCCCTTCTGCTTCCTGCGTGCCACGTGGCATGGTAATGGTGGCATTTATACTGTTCAATACAGTTTCGGCACACAGGACCCGGGGGTACTGGGCTACAACATCCTGTTCATGATGGCAGCTGTGAAGCCCACTTGGCAGGAGGGTACTCGATAGCCGGGCCGGTCGACTGTCTTGGGGAGGTCACTGTGGCTGTGACCCGACTCCGTGACCCTGGGCGCACAGTAAAAGGTATATGTACAGGGGAAAGTTTGTGACGTCACCTGTGGTATTCGGCCAGGGATAGTCAACGCTGCAGAATAGAAGCAGATGGTAGTGCAGTCGGGATGGTATCACTCCCCACAGGTGGAGCTGGGCTCCAGGGCTGGTGGATCAGTCTATTAAGGTGGTGATGGTTGTTGGGGTGCAGGACAGAGGGCGCAGGAAATAACCAGAGGATACAGGGATTGTAGTTTCCTTTACCCTTTACTTGGCAGATGATAATGCAGTCTGGGATACTAGCTACAGATGGCAGAAGGAGTCTGGGCAGCCTGGAAGCATTCGGGGATCCACCACGCCAGGTGGGTTTGGAGGCCTGCCTGCTGAACTTTCCTTTCAGGTCCCTGCTGCCTGTAGCTATGCTGGGGCCCTCTTCCTGCATGTTGATTATGACCCATATGGCGGGCAGCACAAGCCTATCACGGGTACCGCCGAGCTACTAACTAAGTAACCTCTCCTCTGGCCTGGAAACAGAGCAGCTCCCCTGAAGTCGGGTGCAGAGCTCCCCCTTCTGGCCTGGAGTCAGGAATTGTGTTGTGTAGGTTACCTATCATGGGGACCTCGTCCTGCTTCCAGGCATGACATCACCCCCTGTGAGGGAGACAATGCCACTGTGGCAACCGGACCACTGGGCTTAATTTAGAGGACTTACATATATAAGGAGTGGACTAATCAAATTAACCCTGTCTGAGAAAGTCATTTTCCTTCATCAGCTTAATTGTATTTTTACATTATTTCTATCTTTGTGCTTCAGATATTGCAGTATCCAGGAAACAATTTTATACTGATAGAATCTGTTGAAAATTGCACTGCAGATATAAAGTAATATCTCTATAAATCATGTCTTCTATTTACTGGATGAATGTCATTTGTAATGCTATGATTAACACTTGATTTACCTGTAACTTAATTGATACAATCTGTTAGTTGACAGCACAGAGAATATATTTTGTGAATGATTTATTCATTGCTGAACATTTATCTACATAAATTTGATGAGGGATTTACACTGTAATGCATAGATAAAATATATACATATCCACGGGGAGAAACCAAGAAATCCTTCCCCAAGAACCTCCAATTTAATCTAGAATATTGCTGGTAGCAACCACAACCCCAGAAGCAAATTGTGATTTAAGGATCACAGGAAGCAAATCCTGAGGGTGCACACATTCTGCTTGTAAACACTTCACCTGGGTTCTATTACCTTGGTGGAATGAACTGGTGCAACATGTAAAGAATCCAAGCCCAAGAGGATACAAAATCCCATCTAGAGGATTAAGAAAAAGTGTAGAATTCACTAATGAGGTCAATAGTCTCATAACCTCAGTGAAATAGCATGAAGGTGAAAGCTTCAACTATCATCCATTGTAATTATCCGTGTATACAATCTGAGATATATTTACACTTTTAGATGTGTAAAAAGAACCTGCCAGCTCAATCTACCCCCAAACCATTGACTCATGTGTAGGTTATAAAAAAGAACAAGTGACACCAAAGCTTTATTAAACAAACATGCTACTCAGTTGCAGAGGGATCCACTTTAAAGTACGGTAATATGCAAATAAATCTACAAGTGAAAAAGGGAAGGAATTCACCAACGTCAACCAATGTTTTACATCACATGTGGGACCCGTTGCTGCGGTGGCCATCCTGTAATAAGCACGACAATTTTATTAAAATCGGATTCTTGTTACGATAGAGCCCAGCATGTGGTGCAAAAAAGGGAGAACCCAGGAAAAAGGTAAAATAGGGCCCTGACGATAGTGAGAAGGGGGACCAGTAAACACGCACCTGAGTGTTAGGACTTTGGATCTTCTACTGACATTTTGTACATCCTGTCCATTTTAAACATGGTGTCCGCTGCTTCGCTTCTGTTCATGTGATCCTTCACTCTGCCTTTATAAAATTCAGTCTGCTGTCTAGTGTGGCGCCCCACGTAGTCAGGTGTCACAGAGGGGTATTGCACCCGTAAAAGAGGTGTAATTATCCCTGTGGCAAGTGAATGGGGAAGTTAAAATGTGGCTTGTTCCTCGCATCCACACATACACTTAGCTCAGGGGACTTTAGGGTTAATTGCTTTACTAGGAGACCCAGCCCCGATGAGAGGAGTTCAGGGCAAGCAGTGTGAGGACAAGAGGGAGTTAGGAAGAAGAACGTGAGAGGAACAGACAGGAAAGGAGCTTTCCAGGAGAGCAGCCGGTCTGGGAACAGAGAAACTAGTGATAGACATTAAATCCAAAAAGAAAGATGGCGGCACTCAGCATTCCAATTTTGCAGCTGGTTAATTTAATGCAAAAATTACAGCAGCAGGTGCATGATACAGGGAGGGAGGTGCTAGGACCGACGGTGACTGCTTCGCGGGATGACCCGCTTCTACGGGTCCGTTGTACAGTACACCAGACCCGTAGAAGCGGGACATCCCGCGAAGCGGTCACCGTCGGTCCTAGCACCTCCCTCCCTGTATCATGCACCTGCTGTAATTTTTGCATTAAATTAACCAGCTGCAAAATTGGAATGCTGAGTGCCGCCATCTTTCTTTTTGGATTTAATATCTTGAATTCTGGCTGAGCAACAGGATATTCCACAGCACACCACCGCTACAGGAGTATACAAGTAACGCTGTTAACAGGTCAGTGCCCGGTTTTCATTTCTATGCTTGAAACTAGGTTCTCCCAGACGGCTTACCGGGCATCGGAGCCCGCAGACTGCTGGAGCTACAAGCACAGCAGAGAATCCAGATTACCGTGGAGTCTTCAAGTCTCCCGGACACCAGAGTAGTCAACATTCAGGCACCACCTGAAGTGAGAGCGGCCAGCCATTAGAGGGTTACCCGACGACAGCGAAGGTGAGAGAGCACAGGAGGCCAGGCTAGATTTCAGATCAGCCAGGCTTCACACCAACCTGGAAGAGCAGTAAAGGAGGGACACCTAACCAAGCCACATGGAAACAATCCATTTACTTGCCACCACCCGTCATGTGTGATAAATATAGACTTGTTCACCTTTACACTTGGCTTCAGTCTGTCTGTGCTCCCACTGCTAATAGATACCTGAGTAAATCCTACAGTACATTACACTGAGACTGAACCCTGCACACCCTATCGTCCCTCCATGAGTCCTTGTCCTCGTGCGTGATCATGTGCCTATGCCCTGGCTGACCCTTGGCTAGCCTTGACTACTGAAAAGGACAGCAAGATGCTACTAATATAAATACAACACGGGCAAGGAGAGACAAACAAACGGAAATTAAATAAATGAAACTTTGCAGCTTCCACAAGGACAACTTCTCTTGGATGGTCAGCATAGAAGAACTATAACTGGCACTTGGGGATGTAAGGAGTGAGCTTAAAGGGATCCTGTCACCCCCAAAACACCTTTAAACCTATTAAAACCTGTCCCTAGAGCATATTAACACTTTCCCTACACTCCTTTTACCTCCTAAATGCACAGAGTCAAAGTGAATATAAACGTTTTATAAGTACCTCATTACTGATGATAATGAGTGACTATGCTATTCATAGTCACTCATTCAGGCTGCCCCTCTTCATACTATCACGCCTCCATAGGCGTGATCTTCATGAGAGATTCAAATTGCCGCCTCCCCGCTGTGTCCTGTGTCGGCCGGGCTTCAGCGTGGGGTTGTATGACGTGATCCGCGTCATTTCCGGCGCCGGGTGACGTATTTACACCGGCGCCGCTGTTGGCTTCAAGTCTTCAAGCATTTTGAAGCTGACAGAGCGGCGCGGCTGTACTACGTCACCCGGCGCCGGGAATGACGCGGATCGCGTCATACAGCCCCACGCTGAAGCCCGGCCGACACAGGACACAGCGGGGAGGCGGCAATTTGATTCTCTCATGAAGATCACGCCTATGGAGGCGTGATAGTATGAAGAGGGGCAGCCTGAATGAGTGACTATGAATAGCATAGTCACTCATTATCATCAGTAATGAGGTACTTATAAAATGTTTATATTCACTTTGACTCTGTGCATTTAGGAGGTAAAAGGAGTGTAGGGAAAGTGTTCATATGCTCTAGGGACAGCTTTTAATAGGTTTAGAGGTGTTTTGGGGGTGACAGGATCACTTTAAATAATGAAGGGGAGTGTCCGCAAGGTGAAGCAGCTGAGATTAGAGCTGTATGGAATCTTAGCAAGATCAAAAAGAAACTCAACCTCTTCAACACCAAATGAAAATAAATCCGCTCTATTCATGGTAATTGCCAAGTGGATTCCAAAGAGAACCTGTAATCTACTAAATCTCAGAGACCTTTTAATCCCAGATACCACAAAGATCTTAGCTGGACGCAGCCACTTGTGACAGTATTTTTGACAAATTCTCTGACTAAGCAATGACATGGTTAAAACTCAGAGCTCCATACCCTAAATGCACATCAGCATAGAGGGCCAATAAGGTCCTGGTGGGCGGAGTGTAGGAGTAGTGTGTTAGAGGAGAATGTAGGAGAAGGAGGAAGAAGAAGGAAGTGGTCGGGAGGAACGTAGGAGAGGGGGCTCTGCACAGGTCCGTGCAGCCCCTAGGCCACCACTGGTTGGGCACCATTACCTGGTGCCTCAACAACCGGACTCTGGGCCAGCATCTATGGGTCAAAATACACCCGCGCCCATCTACAACCGGATCACTGGTTCCGAAGCTAGCAAGTCGTTTATCACTGCTATGCAAACCAGGAGTGGAGGGACCGCTGTACAGGAGTACCCCACCGCCGCCGCAAACAGAGCCATCTTGCCAGCGGAGTACCCACTAAAAGGACCCAGGCTACCCCTCACACCGGAACGTACACACCGGCAGGGATATTTAAGTAGTCCCTTGTACCCGACCTTGGCACACAAAGGCGACATCGGCAGCTCACCTAGAATAAGTTAGAACGGAGGAACACCGTGGAGCTCTGAGACAACACCGGTCATTGCTAAGTCCACCCAGTCCGTTACCCGTTGCCTGCATACCATGTATCACCTGTTGGTTACAGTAAAAGACCCGTTGCAGAGACTTTTGGTGTCCGTGAAGGTAACTGAGCTGCCTCACAACATCTTGTGCAGCTCCTGGCTCCGGGGACTCCCGCTCGTCCTGTGGGGAGCATCCCATCTTGCTGCATTCCATTCCCCGGAGGCCCAACCAGCGCCGGTGAACGCACCGGAACTCTCACAGGTGGCGTCACGACAAGAATTAACCCCTTATCTGTTCGGCCAACTTTATTGATCTGGACCACCGAGCCCACACAGTCTCGGGCACGGTACCGTGACAGGGAGCAGCGACAGCCTGAGATGTGTACACCCCGGCTACGGTGAGTCAATATCATCCCATTTGGCTTTTTAGTGTTCATTCTTAGGATCCATTAAATTTCTCTTAAGGTATTTTTAAAGGTACCGTTACACGCTGCAATGTTGAAACGATATCACTAACGATTGCATGGGGGCGCGCGGTCGTTAGGACATCGTTTTGACATCATTTGGGAGATATCACACGTATAGATATCGTGGACGACTCACCAACGATGTGGCGAGCAGCTATCGTTCGCACAACCCAGCAAACGATACTTGTTCACTGATGTGAATGGGCGAAGTCGTGAACGACATCGTTATCGTGGTGTCACACAGAACAATGCAGCAGGTTGGCTGATCGAGGATCGTCTGATTTGCGAACATGTTCTCAAATCTGCGATCAACGATCCAACGATTTATTGTCGTATCGCGGTGTTACACACAACGATGTCCTAACTATGTCGTTTCAACAACTCCATAACCGTGACATTTCAGCGATATCGCTCATGATATCGTACCGTGTAACGGGGCCTTAAGAGAAATGCATTGGATCCTCAGAATGAACACTAAACAAATGAATGGGATGAATTTTCGTAATGACACAATGCTGTTATATTAATAATACATACATCAAACATAATATGATATATGACGGCAAATGCTATATGGCATATTCTGTGCTCTCTGATTGGCTGTCATAGCTATGACACTATCTGATTTCTGACTAAGGGTGGCCTGAACACTGGTAATGCATCACAGATGTCTGCATTAGCTGCATGATTGCATTTTAATGGTTCAAAACAAAATAAAGATTATGTTTTTTTTAAGTGGAAGAACCCAATTTTCAAATCTACTGTACAAGTGCCCTGGACAGGACAGAGCACATCCACTGCCTCCCTCCCAGCTTCATGGGTGCAACAGAGCTTATGTTTTCCCCGCACTATAAAAGACCTTTTCTATAATAAATGACTTGAGAGAACAGAGCATTGTGGTTTATAACAGGCTGGTACTTTATTAAGATTTAATCATGTATCCATTCCAATTGTTTAATCATCAAAACTTTTTATAAACACCCGTTCCATCCATAGTCATGTAAACAAATTACTCTTTTATTTATAAATACTGAACTTTAACTTTATTCAATCCACTGATCCCCCCAGCAGAGCTGGGTGACCCTATCTCTAACAAAGTGCCAGCGTAATTTTACATTACATTTACCATGTTCTTGAGGGCGGGCGGGCGGGGATTTCAGCAGTTGCTGCTATCACTGGCCTGTCTGGCCAAATTGCCCCCTTTTATACCCGGGCTGAGGGATTACTGACCAATAGAATAATTTAAATTTGGCGGGCTAAATCCCGCTCAATTTTCGTCTGTGACGTCATTTGACCCAGCAACTAATCTGCTGGGCCAATGATTGAGTTTCTTTGTCACAGCTCGTTGCCCCAAGATGGCTCCCATCCTATGGGGATAGTTGCCAGTTCATGGGTGCAACAGAGCTTATGTTTTCCCCGCACTATAAAAGACCTTTTCTATAATAAATGACTTGAGAGAACAGAGCATTGTGGTTATAACAGGCTGGTACTTTATTAAGATTTAATCATGTATCCATTCCAATTGTTTAATCATCAAAACTTTTTATAAACACCCGTTCCATCCATAGTCATGTAAACAAATGACTCTTTTATTTATAAATACTGAACTTTAACTTTATTCAATCCACTGATCCCCCCAGCAGAGCTGGGTGACCTATTAGGACGGCGCCTCATAGGTGCCGGCCCCCCCCAACCAAGCCTCCACAATGCTCTGTGCCCCGACATTAAAAATGTCGAGGCCAACATCTGACAAATGGATCATGTCCCGGCGATATAAGCCATGGACAAAACCTTCTAATTCCCTGTGCCTGTAAGAAAACATGCCTATGGTGGGTAGAAATTTTTCCATCTCCCTGTTCAGTCTCTTACGCATTTTTTCCAAAAACATATTGTTTTTCACCTTCCATGTTAATCGTGGTATTACCTCTGAAAATACCAATTTCACTCCTTGAATCCTCTGGGCGAGCCAACAAAAATCTGACTTGATTCGCCATAACAGCTCCAGGGAAGAACTTTTACCTAGATCGTTTCCTCCGGCGTGACAGATGATTAAGTCTGGCCGGGGGAAACGGTCAAGCAGTTGTAAAATTAATTCGTTGATATTATGCCACCTCAAACCCCTTACCCCATACCATCGGATGACAACTTCGGATTCCTTAAATGAAAGATTCTCTGTGTAGCTTCTGCTCCTGGCCCTCCTGTGTGCCCAATAGATGAATGAGTGGCCGATGATCCACACTATTTTAGGGCCTATGGGATAAATTAACCGTTAGAATACTTTGTGAGTGACAGAGAAGGCTTAAGCAACTAAATTTGGGGGGGGGGGGAGGTAACCCAGTCAATTAAATATTTTACTAATAGGGCGTACGTATTTTTTAAATGAGTTAGATGTCCATGTACCCACTTTTTTGATGCATGCTTCGTTCAAATCTTGTTGTGCGGCCAGGCTTGCTGCTCCAATGCGAAACGAATGGGATGTTAGGTTGAGGTCTTTTATATTTAGGCGATCTAAACATTTGCGTAAAACTGATCTAAACTGAAAAACGGTCAATGGGGTACCATCCGAGTGTACAAATAAGCTGCCTGATAGTGGGTTGCGGGTGTTTAACCAAGTTCTCATTGCCACAATTGGGCAAATCCCCTCATTGACTGCGGGATGGAGGACAATCACTTGGTCTTTGCCAAGTTGGTACGCCTTGGATTTGCGTAAGTAAATATACAATGCTGTTTGTGACCATGAGATATCTTGTAATCGAAGCCCGGACGCATTAGGTCTGCTTACAGCCACTAGTTCGCTAATCCTCATTGCAGTAAAGAATAAAGTGAGGAACGATGATCTAAACATATTGGCCTCGTAATTGCTAAAGCAAACATCACCCAGCACTTTACATATGCTTGAAAGGACAGACAGAGGCATAGGAGCTCTATCATCAGGGACACAAAAAGATTTTTTATATCCTTTCAAGAATTTCTTAACCAAAAACGTTTCCGTGATTGCTGGGAATCCCGCTAATTTAAGAAAAAACGAGATTCCAGCAATTATTTTCGTTACAGATGAATAAGCTAAACGTTTAGCTGCGAGGGATTGAAGAAAGGGGAGGGACGCTTGACCTGCTTCCACTGTCGGGCAAGCTTCTATTTGTAAACAAAATTGCACCCACGAATACCAGGACGTGCAATATGACGATCATGTCCGTGGTGCGAGTGATTGACGTATGAAATGTGGTATCAACCCAATAGGAGATTCCATAATTCTATTGGTACCTGCATGCTGTTCGGTTCCGCCCATGGACATCTGGCCCGGAACTGTGCAGTGTCATTGCGGGAGAGAAGAGCACACAGAGGGTGACTAGCGTTAATATACAGCTGAAACCTTAACAAAATATTATATGCCAAACACATGACAGATAATCGTTTTAGCAATATTGAGATTAAATATGATTTGGACGATAAAGAATTAACAGTAAACGCTGAGGTCTTGCTGTTTGTGTAAAAGATAATCCTTCTATTTAAAAGACTGTACCCCAAAGGGCAATTATCACCGTCAGAGAAAATGTATCACGGAGTGATGGGGAGTTGGTAAATTGTTCTGCAAGCTCATCTGGCCATTTGGTAGACACCCATTCTGATCTGAAAAGAATGCCTAGGCCAGTATTGTCTGCGCAGACATATAACTGTAGGTCCATTGCGTTAATGAACTGCGTTTGACAACACGTGACCCCATTAAAACGTGATAAAAATTCTGACCATACGTCTAAGTCAAGCTTAAGGGGCTGCGTAATTAATATAGGAGAGTCAGCATTAACGTCTTTCATGCCTTCGTATAATCGCCGTAGAAACGGCCGACCAAACGGGATGACCCGTAATGCAAAGTTAAGGGTCCCTGCTAATATCTGGAACTCCTTTAATGTGGCTGTTGTTTTCTCTTTGAAAGAATTAATCAAACCTCGTAATTTAATAAGTTTATCCTCTGGTAACCTAAATTCCATCTTTTGAGAGTCTATTAATATTCCTAAAAATTCTATAGACGTATGCGGGAGTGTGGTTTTTTCGAGGGCTACTGGGACCCAAAATGATCCATCAGTGACAAAAATGAATTTAGTAATGATTCGCAGCATTTGGATCCAGGAGGGCCGATAAACAAAAAATCGTCTAAATAATGTGTTATTCCATCCTCTGGGGAGACTCTCTGTGTGCACCATTGAAGGAAAGATGAAAATGTTTCAAAATAATTACATGACATGGAGAAACCCATTGGGAGGCATCTGTCAAAGTAGTATTTTCCTTCAAAGGCAAAACCCAGAGAATTGAAACCCGAGGGGTGAACTGGGAGTAGACGAAATGCTGATTGTATATCAGATTTCGCCAGTAGTGCTCCCTTACCGAATTTTTGCAATAATTCGATCGCAGAATCAAAGGATGCATAAGAAACTGATGCAACCTTTGGGTCTACTTGGTCATTTAATGACGCGCCCTCAGGATAAGACAAATGATGTATCATTCTAAATTACCCTTTTTCTTTCTTGGGGACTATCCCGAGGGGGAAAATGCGAAAATTTTTAAAGGGGGGTCTAAAAATGGGCCGGTACATCTACCGTCCATTAATTCTTTGTTAATTTTTTCCCGAATTACATGCGGAAACTTTTTAACAGACGGCAAATTATTACGGGGGGTGCAACCGGATCCAAGAAAAGGCGGAACATAAAATCCGTATGCAAAACCAGAATGTAGCAATTCCGCATTATCCCGATCCGGGTATTGGTTTAACCATGGTATTAGATTTGTGAGCCTCACTGGGCTCGGGGCCTTTAAGAAAGGGGTCCTTAACTACGCTTGTATTTTGCTTCTTAAAACATTTTATCGCGGAGTGCCCTCCCCCGCATGATGAACATTCGTGTCGGTAGCGGCAGTTTTGCAGCCACCGGCAAGAAGATTCATTAAATGCGAAGCAGAATCCTTTCCTAACCGCCGTCGATGTGGTCTGCTTCACCGGGGGCTGGCGTGGAGGAACCATTAACTGGAGCCAAACACCCACGTCTTTGGTTCCCCATTTCAGTGAGGGATGTACAGCCAACTTTTGACGAAAGGCTTCGTCGTAGTTCAGCCATCCCGTTCCCCCAAAGTTTCTATAAGCTTCTAGGATTATGTCCACATGTTGGAACAATCCTGAACATAGATTAGGGGATTTTTCACCTAATACTGCCGAGTATATTAGGAAGGCTTGAAGCCATGTATTGAATGAGCGGTATGCTCTTTTTTTACTATCTCCCTCCTTGTCGTCACGCCCCTCGTATTTACACGAGTCGCGGGTCGGCAGGAGGGAAAACAAGTCTAAAAGCTCTCCACCCCAAATCTTATCTTTCACATTGTTAGCTAAGTGAAAACCCAACGGGGATACCTCGCAAGGGATAGCCTCTTTTAAATGTGCTTCAGAGATTCCTGAGCTGGCTTTCGTTTGCGAGGATGCCCCGTGGGGGGATGCGGCTAGAAAGGCCGCCGCTACAGTTTCTTTAACAAGATTAGATATGGACGAAGCCAAAGAAGGGGTAATACAATCACTAATAGAGTTATTCTCACCGACTCCTGGTGTAGCTGGAGTTCCTCGTCCTCGGGAGACGTCCGTCCTAGGGAGACCCGGATAGCTGACCCTATCATCGCGGCTGCCGGTCTGTTGCGGTCCTGGTTCCGCTCCGTCGTTTCTGTTCTGTTGCTGCAGGCCCCAAACCTGAAGTGCCGGACTCGCGCCCCCGTAAATGGAGTCAGGGGTGCTGGATGCACCGGATCCGTTCCCAAGTGGGAGACCACTTGGCAGGTTTAGCCTTTGCATATCAACCCCTCCATCCCTAGGGGGGATGATTTGTATAAGAGGGGACAGAGGGGCCCTGGGTAATTCTCCCCTCGGCCTCTGGCTCAGGCCCGTTTGCGCCCTGGCCTCTAGGCCAGGTTCCATAGCTCTCTGCATCCATAGTGGATCAGCTTCCCATTGGGAAGTTTGCCCTTCCCCAAGCACCATAGTGCATGGGACCGTATTTGGGCTGCTGGTTCCTGTGCCAAGGTTTTGCTCTCTCTGCAAGGAGGGCAGTGCGCCCCTCCTGACCTCGCTCAAACTATCCCCTGCAGATGCGCCGTGCACCGCGGTGCAATTCGTTTCCCCGGTGATGCGTCCTTCAGTGCCGCGGGACGTCACTTCCGCTGAGCCGGGTGACGTCACTTCCTGCGCGACTCGCAGGGCTGTTCCTGCACCGGCCGCCTGGGGCCGCGAGATCCGGTCGCCGTCCGCTCGGCTCCGCCTGCAGCTACCACCGCCGCTTTTCGCCTGTCTCCTCCTGCTCCTCCCATGTGAAGGAGGTGAGTAGGTTTCCCTCCGCGGTCTCTTCTGCCGCTGGCTCCTGCGCCGTAGCATCGGGTCCTGGGTATCGGGATCCGCTTCTCCTCTCACTTCTCCCGGTGTGGTAGTCCCCTCCTCATTGAGACACCTACGGAGCCAATCTTCGCCTCCCTGGCTTCCCGCTCTCCTCAGCAGACGTTCCAGAAGGGCTTCCATGATTTCAGCAGCTGCTGCTATCACTGGCCTGTCTGGCCAAATTGCCCCCTTTTATACCCGGGCTGAGGGATTACTGACCAATAGAATAATTTAAATTTGGCGGGCTAAATCCCGCTCAATTTTCGTCTGTGACATCATTTGACCCAGCAACTAATCTGCTGGGCCAATGATTGAGTTTCTTTGTCACAGCTCGTTGCCCCAAGATGGCTCCCATCCTATGGGGATGGTTGCCAGTTCATTCTCAGCCTAATTCTGCATTACACATTGTGCATTTGGGCTATTGCAGTTGTTTTCAGACACAAGCAAGCGATATTAATGCCAAATATGAATCCATTAGAGAAAATGGAAAACATAGATTATGCGTCTGTGTGAGTTCTGTCATGTGTCCATTTTAAGAATGAGAGAAAAACTTCTGCATGTTGCACTTTTTCTTCCAACCTAAATACTGACACCGAACAGAAATCAGACAGACCATATAACAATTAATGGGATCCTTCTGCTTCAGTTTTCTTCAATTATGCAATGGATCCATTTTGAACATTACTTCCATTTGTCTGTTCCTAAAAATACAAGAGTGACCATAGCTGACAGTTTAGTTTTGTCTGTCTTCTTTTACAAGTACATTTTATAGACCATCTGATGAAACCAGTTGTGAAACGCGTCAAGGGGCGTTTGAGGTCATTGTCTCACATTAAGCCACATAGCTACAGGTAATCCCCAGTATATATGCTTCATTGACTGCCTTTTTGTTTGCGACCTTACATGTACATTGATATTGTTATTAATTTTGTCTAGCAATAAACATATGCATCAGTTGTAATATCAGGCCGCGTTGTTATTAGCACATGCCTCCATGCATTACTATTGTGACTTATATGGCAAACATTCATTATGTGTATGATTGCATTATCACACCATATTTAATAGGTTATAAGACTTACTTTTTCCCCCATAATTGGGGGGAAAATAGGGGTGCGTCTTACAATCCAGATATAGCTTACCAGGGCAGTGCTACATAAGTGAAGCGGGTTCACAGGAGGCTGGGTCGGCCAGGCTGCGAGTGCGGGGCTTGGAGGAGGGGGTATCACGGTGGTGGGATACAAAGGCCATTGGTCTGCAGTGGTGGCAGTGAAGCAGGTTCACAGGAGGCTGGGTCGGCGAGGCTGCGAGTGCTGGGCTTGGAGGCGGGCGTGTCGCAGTGGTGGGATGCTGGCACCATTGATCTACAGCAGTAGTAGTGGTGGGGCGGGTTCACAGGTGGCCAAATTGGATTATGCAGGCCCGGGGCTCGTAGGAGGAGGTGTTGCGATGATGGTATTTGAGCGCTATTTGATCTGTCGGTGACAGACTACAGGAGAATGACTGAGGAGGCAATGCCTGCGCAGACTGAGCTTTTGGCTCTCCAAGAGCTCAACTGCGCACGATCCGCCTCTGCAGCTATTTCCTTGAGGCCCATCGCGTCAAGCGCCCACAGATCAATGGCGCTCACCTCACACCGCCGCATTACCTCTTCCTATGAGCCCCAGGCCTGCAGCATCACCCGTCCTCCTGTGACCATCCTGACCCACTCCACTGCCACCATGTCTGCAGATCAATGGCATGAACAAATCAATAAAGCCTGCATCTTGCTGCCGCAACACCCCCTCCTCTGGGCTACGGACCTGCAGTATCACTAACCCTCCTCCTGTGACCGTCCTGGGCTGTTTCATCATGCTACCCTGGTATGCAACACTTGCAATGTTAGACATTCTACGTAGGAATACAAGGCGAACCCCAATTTTTACAGTTAGTGTGGGAAAAGGTAAGGGAAGGTGCTCACCAAGTTCTCTTTATGGCCGGTGGTGCCTGGAAAGGACGTACTGCAAGTCCACAATAATTGATTATAGAAATCCGGCACCAGACGTATCTAAGACGGCCGTCACACGGTTCAATATTGCGAACGATATCGCCTACGTGATCTGCTTTTTGTTCGCTTAAGCGATATCGTTTGTGCATCGCTGCGTGCAATCAAGCGATTTTACAATGTAAAATCGCTTGATCGTGACATCGCAGATATGAGAGCAGGAGCTCATATCTAGCGATCATCACTTGTTCAATCTGCTTCATGAACGATCTCCCAGTGGCAGAGCCTATGCTGGGAGATGGTATCTATGGTAAACATCGGGTTACTAAGCGCCGCGCGGCGCCTAGTAACCCAATGTGTACCATAGTTACCAGCGATCTCGCTGCTCCACATCGCTGGTGAGTCTGTCTGTGTGACAGCTCACCAACGATGTGAGCGATATTGTTAGCGATCTCGCGTGCACGTGATCGCTTACAATATCGCTCTCGATATTGATGAGTGTGACGGCCGCCTAATAGATACATCTGGTGCCGGATTTCTATCCCCAATTTTTACAGTAAAAATTTTTCCCTATTTTCTTGCTATAAATTTGGGATATAATCCAGTGCATTTCATAATCTACAAAATATGGTAAATTGTTAAGCAGCCACCTTTCAATTTCTAAGTTGGGTTTAGTGCAATAGTTCAATTAATTATTCGCATATACCTATTGACAGAGCCTATGGTCAATATAGTAAGACACCGATTCAATATATTGATCTAAATTCTATGTCATCATCTCTTTACGATGAGGGGTTTTCTTTGTAATGTCCATAGTATTTTACTTTTTATTGGATTATGCCTTAAAAATCTGCACATATTGTTCATACTTACTTACAGTCCCTGATTTCTTTGCAGGTTAAGTACATACTCTATTGGATGTTCTAGGGGATATTTCACATAGAGGATCAATATAGGTTGTATTAATTTTACATACTATCTGATTCAACATATATTAAAATCCAGTACCAATAAAATGCTAATAATATGAGATACAAATTTCAAAATGAACACATGCTGCAAAATGTACAAGCTTCTTCAGGACAACAGACAAGAAGGTGTAAAGATCACAGTTTGACCTTGGTGGATACATCCTTGTGTTCATACTAATTCATCATCTATACAATGTCATGATTGTTGTAAGAACAATATCAACATCTACCTCATTTTTTAATATGTTCATATCTGATCTTAGGCTCTTGACATACTGCAGCTTCGGTAGTCCCTATGGGCCTAGGTTTGTGCCTGTTAATGACATAGACTCTGATGTAAAGATACTGCAAATAACAGGTCTACAACAAAACTTACTAAAATAAGTTGTTTTCTATATGGGCAACTTTGTATTCTGCGTTAATAGGTCAAAGCAGCGGTGTAACTAGGTTTTCTGGCACCCGGGGCAAAGATTTATTTTGGCGCCCCCCCCCCGTCACACTCACTCCCGTACCCCCATCCCCCGTGTGTCACACTCATTCCCGTCTCCTCGTCCTCCGTGTGTGACACTCATTACTGTCCCCTCATCTCCCTTGTGTGACACTCATTACAGTCCCCTCATTCCCCCATGTGTCACACTCATTACAGTCCCCTCATCCCTGTGTGGCACACTCATTACCGTCCCCTCATCCCTGTGTGTCACACTCATTACCGTCCCCTTATCCCCATGTGTTACACTCATTACCGTCCCCCGTGTTTCCCTGTCCTCTCTGGCTATATCTCCTCACCTGAGAGCGTCCTCTCCTGTCAGTTGATCTTCTGCCTCCAGTAAGATGGCGGATATCGGCCTCACAAGCCCCGCTCACCCCAGACACTTATCATAGAAATCACGGGTAGCGTCTCCTCACTGCGGCTGCTCATGTGACGTCATTCCTTCGGCCACAACCAGTCCTTCTTTCACACTTTTTGCGCCACGCTGCCGCCCACTCTGAGTTGCGCCTGGGGCAAAGGATCTAGCTGCACCCCCCTAGATACGCTGCTGGGTCAAAGTAACCCAACAAAGGCAAGTACTGTATATCATTAGCAAAAGCTGAGAGCTCTAACACTGCATTGCTTGTAGGGCTGACATTTTTAGTAATACCAGAATTTTCTGCTCAATGCAGTAATGTCCAAATCCTGATCTTTTTCTTGTAGTAATGTCCCCACCCTGGTCCCTTTCTTGTGGTAATATCCCCATCCTATAGTAATGTCCCACATCCTGGTCCAAATATTATAATAATGTCCCCATCCTGATCCCCATCTTGAAGTAATGTCCCCATCCTGATCCTCATCATATTGTAATGTCCCCATCCTGGTCCCCATCTTGTAGTAATGTCCCACATCCTGGTCCAAATATTGTAGTAATGTCCCCATCCTGATCCCCATCTTGTAGTAATGCCCCCATCCTGGTCCTAATCATGTAGTAATGTTCCCATCCTGATACCCTTCTTGTAGTAATATTCTCTCTTCTTCATCTTTCAGTAATGTCCCCATCCTGGTCCTTTTGTAATAATGCCCCATCCTGTTCCCCATATTTGTACTAATGTCTCCCACCCTAATCCCCTTCTTGTAGTAATGTTCCCATCCTGGCCCTCATGTAGTAATGTCCCCATCTTGGTTCCCATCTTGTAGTAATACCCTCATACTGGTCATCATATTGTAGTAATGCCCCATCCTGATCCCCTTTTGTAGAAATGTCCTCTGTCCTGGCCCTCTTCTTGTAGTAATGTTCCCCGTCCTGGTCCCCATATTGTAGCAATATCCCCGTCCTGATCCCCATCTAGAAGTAATGCCCCCATCCTGGTCCTCATATTGTAGTAATGTCCCCCATCCTGATCCCCTTTTACTAGTAATGTCTCCCATCCTTGTCCCCTTTTGTAGTGATGTCCCCCATCTTGATCCCCTTTTGTAGTAATGTCCCCACACCGATACCCTTTTTGTAGTAATGTCCACCATCCTGGTCCTCTTTTGTAGTAATGTCCTCCACCCTGATCCCCTTTTGTAGTAATATCCCTATACTGATCCCCTTTTTGTAGTAATGTCCGTCATCCTTGACCCCTTTTGCAGTGATGTCCCAATCCTGGTTCGATTTTGTAGTGATGTCCCCCATCCTGGCCCCCATGGTGTGGTAATGTCCCCCTGCTGGTCCCCTTTTGTACTGATGTCCCTGGTCTACCTTTTTTACACCACACACACACACACACACATTCTCTCTCACACAGCCTCACACACTCACTCACACACTCTCACATAAACACACACATTCTATCACACACTCTCACACACAGTCACATTCTCACACACTCTCATTCTCCCACACTCATTCTCACGCACTCACTCTCACATACACACACACATTCTCTCTCACACACTCTCACACTCACATTCTCACACGCTCACTTTCACATACACACACTCATCATAAACACACACACACAAACACACACACTCACCCACAAATACACAATCACTCTCTCACACAAACTCACTCTCACACACATTCTCTCACACACTCACTCTTCACACTCACACATTCACTCTCACACATTCACACACACACACACTCACACTCACATTCTCACACACTCACTCTCACATACACACACTCACAAACACACACACTCATACACACAAACACACACACTGTCACACACAAACATACACATTCACTCACACAAACACACACTCACTCTCTCCCTCACACACTCACTTTCACACTCACTCTCACACACATTCTCTCACTCACTCTTACACACTCACACAATCACTCTCACACTCACACACATTCTCACACAAATACTCTCACACATTCTCTCACACACACATTCACACACTCACTCTCACACACTCACAAACACTCTCCCACACTCACATTCCCTCACACACTCTCACACACAGTTTTCTAACTTTCGACATGCAGGCGGTCCAGTGCAGGGGGAACAGCGGTCCCCACTGTGTTATGACTTCCGGCCATGGGACTGACAAGCTCTGTAGTTCAGCAAGATCAATGTAAGCCGCCAGCCAACGAGAGGTCCACGGGTGATGTCATACGCCGACTGCAGCTGTGGACCCATCCTCATTGATTTTGCTGAGCTACAAAGCTTGTCAGTCCCACGGCCGGAAATCATAACACAGCGAGAACCGCGATTCCCTCCTGCACTGTGCCGCCGGCATATTGACATTGTCCACGGTTCTGCGGGAAGCACAGTCTGCACAGTGAGGTCCCGGGGCCGCATGAGGCCAGTGGGCCGCGTGTTTGAGACCCCTACTTTAAAGTGAACCTGTCACCCCTTTTCTTATTTTTAAACTAAAAGCACACCTTCAGCAGTGCCTATGCTGCATTTTATGAGGGTGGCTCTAATCCCCCTAACCCCTGTACACCGAACAAACAACTTTACAAACTTTCCCGGCCTGTAGGTAAAGTAATACTGGGATCGATGGGTCCTCAATCCGTACGGTCCTCAATGCCTCTGTAGTCTTCCTCCGCCTCTTCTCTTGTCCCAGTCTTCTTTCCAGCAGCTGCGCAGATCCTCTCCGGTCTGCGCAAGCGCGTGTGCTCTGCCCTATTGTGGGCTGAGTGTCTGACTGCATTACGCCTTTGTAAGCCGTGGGCGCGAGATCCAGCTCTTTTACGCATTCGGCTTTATGCAGACACCAGGGTGGGAATCTCGCTCCTGCGGATGCAAGCGGGGAGGTCATCCGAGGACACTGTTGTCATAGTAACCGAAAGCTATCCTGGGATGACCTCCCCACCGTCCCAGCAGCGCAGTCATACAGTGATCAGAGACCATGGAGAGAAGATATGCTTTGCTCATCCACATACTCTCTTATGTAGCAGAGCTGCGTGTTTCCAGCAAAAGAGAAGACGAGAATCGTGGAGGGGTATGAGGGACCAGGGGTAATAAAGATGGGGTCACTGAGACATCTTCTGGAAGGTTTTTGAAAGGCTTTTTCCCATATGAAGTATATTTGAAAGTTTATTATAATCACTTGCTCTACATTATTATAAGATAAAAATGTAAATGGCGGTTACGCTTTAAGGTGAACAGATCTCATGTGTCAGACTTTCATCCATGTATAAGAACAGCACACTTGTACCAGTTTAAAACACATAGTAAAATACAACTTCCAGGATGTCCTTTTTTTAACGTGTGTATTTTTTTATTTTTTAATGGAGAAATAAACTTTATTGATTTTATCCTCATCTTTTTTGGAGATCGAGTGCTGGACTTCCCTTCAATTTTTTTACTATTTTTCCCTCATCGACTGGTATTTATTCTCTATACATACCTGTATATCTACTTATACTAGGGGGACGAGTTGAACCTTCTTTTATCTTTTTTTGTGAATCAGACACAGGCTGCGTGATTTCAGCCATGTATGTTTGACTCTGAAAAGCCACTGGGAATAACTATTAAATACTTATATATTACAAAATGTTACCGTATATACTCGTGTATAAGCCGACCCGTGTATAAGCCGACCCCCCTACTTTTGCCCCCAAAATCTTGGAAAACCTATTGACTCGTGTATAAGCCGAGGGTCGACCCCAGCACAGGTATACAGCCCCCAGCAGTGTGGTATACAGGCCCCCCCAATGGTATACAGGCCTCCCCAGTGGTAGTATACAGCCCCCAGCAGTGTGGTATACAGCAGCCTCCCCAGGGTATATACAGGCCCCAGCAGTGTTACAGCAGCCTCCCCAGTGGTATATACAGCAGCAGCCCCAGTGGTAGTATACAGCAGCCCCAGTGGTAGTATACAGCAGCCCCAGGGTATATACAGCAGCCCAGTGGTAGTATACAGCAGCCCAGTGGTAGTATACAGCAGCCCCAGTGGTAGTATACAGCAGCCAGTGGTATATACAGCAGCCCCAGTGGTAGATACAGTAGCCCCAGTGGTAGTATACAGGTATATACAGCAGCCCCAGTGGTAGTATACAGCTAGCCCCAGTGGTAGTATACAGCAGCCCCAGCAGCCCCAGAGGTATATACAGCAGCCCCAGTGTAGGTATACAGCAGCCCCAGAGGTATATACAGCAGCCCCAGTGGTAGTATACAGCAGCCCCAGTGGTAGTATACAGCAGCCCCAGTGGTAGTATACAGCAGCCCCAGAGGTATATACAGCAGCCCCAGTGGTAGTATACAGCAGCCCCAGCAGCCCCAGAGGTATATACAGCAGCCCCAGTGGTAGTATACAGCAGCCCCAGAGGTATATACAGCAGCCCCAGTGGTAGTATACAGCAGCCCCAGAGATATATAGAGCAGCCCCAGTGGTAGTATACAGCAGCCCCATAGGTATACAGGCCCACCCCATTAGTATCCAGGGCCCCCCCTTGCTCCGGAAACCTGTAAAATAAAATCATTATACTTATCACTGTCCTGTCGCCGCCGTCCCCGCCGCTGTCATCGCGATCCTCCGTCTTCATCCAGCGTCATTGCCTGCGCCGACCAGAGGAAGCCGGAAGAAGACAGATGAAGCCGGAGGATCGCGATGGCAGCGGCGGGGACGGCGGTGACAGGACAGTGATAAGTATAATGATTTTGCTTTATAGGTTTCGGGAGCAAGGGGGGGGCCCTGGATACTAATGGGGGGGGGCCTGTATACTGATGCGGGTTGCCGGCGGGCTGCTGCAGTATATGACTCGCGTATAAGCCGAGGGGGGTACTTTTCAGCCCAATTTTTGGGCTGAAAAACTCGGCTTATACGCGAGTATATACGGTATACATTCCTTTATTAATTCGAAATGAATGATAGGGACTAGAGATGAGCGAGTACTAAAATGCTCGGGTGCTCGATGCTCGTGCAGAACATCCCAAGATACTCGTGTACTCGGCCAGAGCACCGAGCCCAATGTAAGTCAATGAGTGACAGGCTCCGCCCACAGACTTCCGGTTTATAAACGAGTGTTTCTGGGAAAGGGCGGGGGGAGGGGGGGCTTTTTCAAATTGCCGCAGCATACAACACCTTGCTGTGCCCCCCAGAGGGACCCTAACAATCAATCTGCTCTCTGTGATGTGCCAGCTCACTGTGTGCACTGAAGGGAGCTGTGTATTTGTGTCAGAGCAATAATGAATAGCGAGGATTCCGAGCATCTCGGCGGTACTTGGTAACGAGTTAGTCACCGAGCATGCTCGCTCAACCCTAATAGGGACCAGTGTAATAAATACTTCAGACCCCAGCAAGAAACAAAATGAAAAGCCTAGATCTGCTTCGCCTCTTGCCACCTTTTACAGTTCTTCTCTTTATGTCCAACTCTGCATACTGAATTTGACAGTTTCCTCTGAAGCTTTTTAGACATGAATACTGCAATACAATGCTAAATAATACTCCCGTACATTAGAGCCATTTAAAAGCACCTCCATACAATGCCTAAGGAGCCCTTAATCGTCATACTGAAAAGCATTTTCTTGTATCTAATTTATAAGTTACCTGAGTCCTGAGTTCATTGTATAACTCATATTGTTGTACATTTCTGTCCTCATGTGGTAGACTATGATATTGACAGCTGCTGGATTAAAAGTCTAAAATCTTGAAAAGGTATGTTTTATAAACCACTTTTAGCATTACAATAGTAAGTTAAAATTGAAAAAAATAATCACCTTTTCAGCCCTACATATTTGTACAGATACTTGTACAGATCCTGGCTGATGACCGGTCAGTGCGGTGTTGAGGTGTGCTGGGAACATAGAGGCAGGGAAACTATCAACCGCTGCTTCAGCAAACCATCAGGGCTGAAGTGGCATTAATGTGTGGCTGTGGGGTTGGTGGATGTGGCAGGGGAACAGTTCATGCTGGTTGAAGCTTGGCACTTTGACCGACACACCCATAAAAACTTCATCGAGGATCTTCGTCTTCGTACACCGTCTTCAGTAATTTCCAGATTCAAGTGGAATGACTACATACAGGTGACCTAATAAGCTCACTGAGAAGGTAGGCATGGCTCTCCCGAAGTGCCTCCGCGTGGCAATTGGTATGCACTGATTTAGTTAATGAACCAGAAGTTGCTGTGTATCTGGACCCAACCCATGAGCGGGTTCTGCTCGTCCTCTTGGGGTACCGCAACCACCTTCCCCTTCTCTCTCTTGCGACTTGGAAGGGATAGGTAGCAAAATCTCCTTACTGATCCTCTGTAGCTTCGCTGTGCCAGGACCCCGCAGTTTCTTTCATGTTGTACTCTCTTCTTGATATCTTCCACACAATCTACCAATTTAACAACTCCAGGAGCCTATCGCCAACAAAATCACCAACCTTTTCCTCTTTTACAGGAAAACCCCACACTATTATATATCCTGTCATAGTGGCAAGCTAACCTCTAACCTTTCAGCTCGCCTACTAAACTCTGAGTCCCACCTAACACTATGAGTGACCTGAGGTAACCAACACTATACATAAAAGATATGGTATGAATAACATCACAGAAATTGTATAAAAACAATAAGGATTTCAGGTGAAGCAGCATTACTTCTAGGCATCACCACTCCTACACAGGTAGCGTTATGTGAATGCCCTATATTACATGATGGCTGGACCTTAATGATGGCACTTTTACCATTTGATCTTTGTCCTCCCATTTTTCATAGATTGTAGCTTGTGAGCAGGATCTCACTCCTCATGGTATCTGTTGAATATTTTGTTACTCTGTATTGTCTCATATTGTCTGTACAGTATGGCCAAAAGTTTGGAATGACACCAAAATTTCATTTTCCGTATCTGCTGCTTGTTTTTATTTGTGTTTGTTGATGTTATATCACATACAGAAAATAATTTGCAATCATTATTTTTGAGTACCAATAGGTTATATGACAGTTAGAATGAGTTAATGCAGCAAGTCAATATTGCGGTTGTCGGGCCCACTGGACAGGGAAACTCGGTACCGACGTTCGGCTACTTGGGAAGTCGGGTATCTGGTCCAGTCGTGTCGGCTCGCAATAAAAGGGGTATTTACAGGGGATTATTCATCGTGAACCCACCCATCATATGCGGCAGTGTATGGGCCGCGCTGCTGCAGAACTCCGGGGATGATGATAGCAGCTAGATGGATATTCCAGTGGTAGAACGTTTCCCGGCAGTAAGGTTAAGTCTATTGTGGGATGTTCAGTACATTACTGTTCAGACCCTGCAGGGATCTCTCTTCAATGCTGGTGCTGACAGCTGCGCGTGGCTCTGCAGGTGATGGCTTTCTGTAATCCTGTATGGAGTAGAATCGCTTTCATGAGAGACACAAGGGAGCAATCTCAGGGTTTCCGTGTTTACTCTCCAATTCTTCAGACAGTTCACAAGCGTTACAGTTCTTACAAAGTTCAGTACATGTAACAGGGCACTCTTCCCTCTCCAGGTTCCCTTTGCTAACCTGCAGCCAGGCCTCTCCTTCTTGTACCCTCACACATGCTCTGTGTCCTTTCAGGCTGTTTCAATTTCTTTGTACACTTGGTGGGTGTCTCCGACAGTATGGCGTGATCGGGCCCCGTGGTCCTCCTGTTTGTCACTGAGCTGCTGACCTTTGGGTAGGACCCTATAGTGAACTGTGGTCCCCATCGTGTTGTTTGGGGATCCGGTAAACTACAGTCCCTCAGACCGACACTCTACTCAGCCCAGCTATCCTGCAGTCCTCAAGTGTGAGGCTCTACCAGGCTCTTTCTCTCTGCGTCTCACGGTATCATAGGAGGGCTACTCTGCTTGCAGTCGGTAGCTTCAGCTGTGTGTCTAGGGCCCGGATATCACCGTCCCTCTCTCCTCACACTCCTGGTGGTATTGGCTTCGGACGTGCTTTCTCTCTCCTCCGGCTCACCCTGGCTCGGTACAGATTCTGCGCTCCTACACCGTACACTCTCAGGACATGTGAGTCTTTCTGTCTGCTCAGCTTCACTCAGCCTTCTGCTGTTCTCTGGCCTGTGCTCCTCAGCTTCTGGTCTTTACAGCTCGGCACCCTGGGCCTACTGAACTCCTTCCTCCTCCCCCTTCCTATTTTTACTGTCAAGTCACCTGACTACGTGTGTGCCCAACCCACTCCTCAAATCCACCACCCCTCAATTGCCTAGAGTCTTTCAATCTTAGGGCTGGATGCTGCCATCTACTGCACGTGGGTTGTGTGGGCTGTGAGGGTGTTGTTGTGCAACAATTGTCCTACCTGCCTGGCTGCAGTTCCCTTTTGTGGCCTCCTGGATGCAGGGGCGCCACACAGTGTTGACCCTTCTTCTTCAGGACCTCTGCAATTCTCCCTGGCATGCTCTCAATCAACGTCTGGACCAAATCCTAACTGATAGCAGTCCATTCTTGCATAATCAATGCTTGCATTTTGCCAGAATTTGCTGGATTTTGTTTGTCCACCCGTCTCTTGATGATTGACCACAAGTTCTCAATGGGATTAAGATCTGGGGAGTTTCCAGGCCATGGACCCAAAATCTCTGTGTTTTGTTCCCTGAGCCATTTAGTTATCACCTTTGCTTTATGGCAAGGTGCTCCATCATGCTGGAAAAGGCATTTTTGGGCGCCAAACTGCTCTTGGACGGTTGGGAGAAGTTGCTCTTGGAGGATATTCTGGTACCATTCTTTATTCATGGCTGTGTTTTTAGGCAAGACTGTGAGTGAGCCGATTCCCTTGGCTGAGAAGCAACCCCACACATGAATGGTTTCAGGATGCTTTACAGTTGGCATGAGACAAGACTGCTGGTAGTGCTCACTTCTTCTTCTCCGAATAAGCTGTTTTCCAGATGTCCCAAACAATCGAAAAGGGGATTCATCAGAGAAAATGACTTTACCCCAGTCCTCAGCAGTCCACTCCCTGTACCTTTACCCCAGTCCTCAGCAGTCCACTCCCTCTACCTTTCCCCCAGTCCTCAGCAGTCCACTCTCTGTACCTTTCCCGCAGTCCTCAGCAGTCCACTCCCTGTACCTTTTGCAGAATATCAGTCGGTCCCTGATGTTTTTTCTGGAGAGAGGTGGCTTCTTTGCTGCCCTCCTTGAAACCAGGCCGTGCTCAAAGAGTCTCCGCCTCACAGTGCGTGCAGAAGCACTCACACCAGCCTGCTGCCATTCCTGAGCAAGCTCGGCACTGCTGGTAGTCCGATCCCACAGCTGAAACAGTTTTAAGATATGGTCCTGGCGCTTGCTGGTCTTTCTTAGGCGCCCTGGAGCCTTTTTGACAACAATGGAAGCTCTCTCCTTGAAGTTCTTGATGATGCGATAGATTGTTGACTGAGGTGCAATCTTTATAGCTGCGATACTCTTCCCTGTTAGGCCATTTTTGTGCAGTGAAATGATGGCTGCACGTGTTTCTTTAGAGATAACCATGGTTAACTGAAGAGAAACAATGATACCAAGCACCAGCCTCCTTTTAAAGTGTCCAGTGGTGTCATTCTTACTTAATCATGACTGATTGTTCGCCAGTCCTGTCCTCATCAACACCCACACCTGTGTTAATGGAACAATCACTAAAACGATGTTAGCTGCTGCTTTTAAGGCAGGACTGCAATGATGTTGAAATGTGTTTTGGGGGTTAAAGTTCATTTTCTAGGCAAATATTGACTTAGCAAGTAATTGCTGTTAAGCTGATCACTCTTTATGACATTCTGGAGTATATGCAAATTGCCATTAGAAAAACTGAAGCAGTAGACTCTGTTAAAATTAATATTTGTATCATTCTCAAAACTTTTGGCCATGACTGTACATGTTTGGTATCTACGAACTTGTATCGACCCGAGGCATCATACCAACATGTCAGTTTTACCATATAGTAAACATGGTGAATAAAATATTAATACACAGTGCGAACACCAAATTAAAGAAAGGCAGAGGTATTAAAAATAATAATGAATTAATACCTCTCCGTCGGCTTGTTCGTGCTATCCGGAGCTGAGCCAAGGCCATGTACCAATGTGACAAGACCTGGCTTGATGTCATGGGCGCTAATTGTCCGCTCGCGGTCATGTGATATGTGACGTGCATGTCACATGACCGCGAGCGGCCAATCATAGTGCCCGATGTCATTATGAGATCATGCAAGGTCCTAGCAGGTCTCTGAAACACCAGGCCGAGGGTAAGTAGAAAAATCTTTATTATTTTTAATACATTTGACTTACTTTTACATTTGATTTCGCAGTGTATAATGCACTGCAACATCAAACGGGGCAGTGACAGATGTCACAGAGGGGAGGAGGAACAGGACTCTTCCTCCCCTCTGTGATATCACTGAAGAAGTAGCCCCATAAAAACACAAGGTGTGTGAAAGCACCGCGTTTTTTTATGGGTTTTTTTTTGCACTGGTGCAAAACGCTGAAAAAAGTGCAAAAAAGCGCTATGTGTGAACATAGCCTTAATCTATAATTTTCAGAGAATGAAGGTGCAGATATATTGCTAGCAATAAATAATACTGATGTAAGGCACCTTTCACATCAGCGTTTTTGTCCGGATCCGGCCGATCTGGACAAGAAGACGCATCTGCTGCCTAACGGCCCCACTTGCAGTACACTTGCGGTAAGCCCCATGCATTGTCTAGTGCGGCAAGTGCGATATTGCCGCGATCCGGTCCTTGCGGCAGATGCAGCCGCAAAAAAAAACACAGTCAGCTGCGGTTATTTTGCACGGCAAACTATACCCCAGGACCATTGAGTGATATACTCAATAATGGGGCCCCAGTCAGTGCACAGGGGTCCAGGCAGCACACAGAGGCCCCAATCAGTGCTCAGGGGCCTGAGGTAGCACACAGGCGTCCCAGGCAGCACATGGGGCCCAAGGCAAAGCACGGGGCCCCAGGCAGCACAAAGTGGCCCCATGCAGTGCACAGGTGCCCCAGTCAGCTTGTGGGGCCCCAGGCAGCACACAGAGGCCCCAGTCAGTGCTCAGGAGCCCCGGTGGCACACAGGGGCCCAAGGCAGTGCATGGGGCCTCAGGCAGTGCACAGGGCTCCAGGCAGCACACAGGACCCCAGGAGAAACACAGGTGCACTGTCCCAGGCAGTGCTCAGAGGCCCCAGCCAGCACACAGGGGCCCCAAGCAGTGCACAGGGACCCAGGCAGTGCACAGGAGCCCCAAGCAGCAAATGGGGGCCCCAGGCAGTGCACAGAGGTCCCAGGCAACACACAGGGGCTCCAGGCAAAGCACGGGGCCCCAGGCAGCACACAGGGCCTCAGGCAGAGCACGGGGCCCCAGGCAGCACACAGGAGCCCCAAACAGTGCACAGGGACCCAGGCAGTGCACAGGGCTCCAGGCAGCACACAGGACCCGAGGAGAAACACAGGTGCACTGTCCCAGGCAGTGCACAGAGGCCCCAGCCAGCACACAGGGGCCCCAAGCAGTGCAAGGGACCCAGGCAGTGCACAGGAGCCCCAAGCAGCAAATGGGGGCCCCAGGCAGTGCACAGAGGTCCCAGGCAACACACAGGGGATCCAGGCAAAGCACGGGGCCCCAGGCAGCACACAGGGCCTCAGGCAGAGCACGGGGCCCCAGGCAGCACACAGGAGCCCCAAACAGTGCACAGGGACCCAGGCAGTGCACAGGGGTCCCAGGCAGTGCTTGGGGCCCCAGCAGCACACAGGGGCCTAAGCAGCACACAGGGGCCAGATGCAGTGCACAGGGCCCTTGGCAGCGTTCAGGGGCCCCAAGCAGCACAAAGGGGCCCCAGGCAGTGCACAGGACCCCAGGCAGCACTCAGGGGCCCCAAGCAGCACATAGGGTCCCCAAGCAATGCAAAAGGGTCCCAGGCAGCACACATGGGCCCCAGGCAGTGCACAGGGCCCCAGGCAGCACACAGGGCCTCAGGCAGAGCACGGGGGCCTAGGCAGCACACAGTGACCCAGGCAGCGCACAGGGAGGCAGAGACAGCACACAGGGGCCCCCTGCGCTGTCTATTCTCCCCCATGTGTGCTGTCTCTCCCCCCCATTGCACACTGTCTCTGCCCCCTGAGTACGGCCTGTGGCCCCTGCACTGCCTGGGGCCCCTCTATGCTGCCTGAGGCCCCTTTGCACTACCTGGTGCCCCTGTGTGCTGCCTGTGACCCTGTGCACTGCCTGGGGCTCTGTGCACTGCTTGGGGCCCCTGTGTACTGCCCAGGAGTCCATGCACTGCCTGGAGCCCCTATATGCTGCTATGGATGCCTGTGCGCTGCCTGGGACCCCTGTGCACTGCCTGTGGCCCCATACACTGCATGGGGTACCTATGTGCTGCCTGGGGACCCTGAGCGCTGACTGGGGCCTCTGTGTGCTGTCTGGGGCCACTGAGTACTTCCTGGGGCCCTGTGGAGGCCCCTGTGTATCGTCTGGGGCCCCGTGCTCTGCCTGGGGCCCATGTGTGCTGCCTGGGACCCGTGTGCACTGCCTGGGGCCCCTATGTGCTGCTTGGGGCCCATGAGCGCTGCCTGAGGCCCCTATGTGCTGCTTGGGGCCCCTGAATGCTGCCTGGGGCCCCGTGCACTGCACGTGGCCCCATGCAATGCCTGGGGCCCCGTGCTCTGACTGGTGACACATGAAGTGACTGCATGTCGCCCCTGTGTGCTGCCTGGGGCCTCTGTGTGCTGACCGGGGCCACTGAGCACTGACTGGGGCCTTTTGGAGGCCCCTGAGTTCCGCCTTGTTCCCCGTGCGCTGCCTAGGGCCCCGTGCACTGCATGGGGCCCCTGTGCCCTGCCTGGGGCCCCAAGCTCTGCCTGAGGCCCCGTGTGCTGCTTGGGACCCCTGTGTTCTGCCTGGGGCCCCTGTGCGCTGACTAGGGCCCCTGTGCACTGACTGGAGCCCCGTTATCGAGTGTATCACTCAATGGTCTGGGACCCCTATGTGAGCCTGGGGCCCCTGAGCGCTGACTGGGACCCCTGAGCTCTGACTGAGGCCCTTGTGTGCTGCCCCTGAATGCTGCCTGGACCCCTGTGCACTGACTGGGGCCCCGTTATTGAGTATATTACTCAATGGTCCCGGGGAATAGTTTGGGCTAGGCCATAATATACCCGGAGTATAATCTGGGATAGGCCACTTTAACCCCGGTTATATTCTGGGCGGGGGGGTTAATCTGGTCTGTACCGGTACATAGACTCACTGACACTGAAGGATTAGTTGGGTGCTGGCTGTTATGTTATACATGAAATGCAAACATTAATCCACCAGAGGGAGACACGTGCACAGGTCATCTACATCTACATATTCTGGAAAGGAAGAGAGCAAGAGAACAACTTGTCGCCAATACAAGTTAATACCTTAATGAAAAGTTGTCATGTTTAGTGATTAGCGAGTAGTAAAATCCTCGGGTTCGGATAGCTCTAACTCAGGGGTCTCAAACTCCAGGCCTTGAGGGCCGCACACAGTCCAGGTTTTCTGGATTTCCTTAGCATTTGACAATTGGAATCATCACCTGTGCAGGAGATTAATTACCAACTGTGAAATGCTAAGGAAATCCTGAAAACCTACACTCACGGCCTGGAGTTTGAGACCCTGGTCTAACCGAATGACGAGTAACCGATCCAACGCAATGGGGAACTCACTCGCATCTAAATACTGAAAACAGTTCAAAGTATTGGGTTAGATCTATCTGAACCCGAATATCTAACCACTCGCTCATCACTAGTCATGTTGAGTCTACACTTATGTAAAATGTAGTTAATCTAACAGCATGGACTCCAATATTGTCATAATCTTCTAAGAATTCAAAGCTAAAGTCAATCTCCTTCACCAGCTGAAGATGCAGGAGACCCGGGAACATGGATCCAACAAATACATGGAAATATCCAGCTATTATGATCTTGACTGGGCTTATTAGATATCCATAAACATGGACAGATCACGCTGTAGCGGATACTGATACCCTAAATTCACATCAGTATGGAATGCACTGACCAGTAAGTGTCAGAATACATACATACTACTGCGCAGTGCAGTAACATGAATCTCTTGGGCCCAGATGCGAAAGCTCCATCATGGCCCCCAATTATTGCAAATCTTTAATAGTATTAGTCTTTCTATAGGCAAAAGGGACTTTTGGGCCCCCTAAGCTCCAGGGTCCAGATGCGATTGTAACCCCTTGCACTTGTTGTAGTTACACCCCTGATACTACGTCTATCTAATCAATTGGTCATTTTAATATACAGTACAGTTCTGAGGAGATATATAATTTCTTTACCTTAGATCCTGGAGATACACCACTTGACGTGTCCAAGTGTCTTCTGTGCCCCTGATGAACCTCATGACACCACATTCAGTGAGGGGAAACGCATGGGAAGAATAACCCCTTAAGACTGACTCAAGTACAAGGGGAACCAATTTACATTTCTGGACACAGTCCATTGTTACATGCCACCTTACTATAGGACTAACCAGTAAGTGGACATCACCATCCCTGAGCAGGGTTTATCTATCCCTAAGCTGGCTCCAGTGTTTTGGATCACTCAACTATTCTATGAAGGGGAGGACAGGTGCACCCCACAATTAAAGGGGAACTCTGGGGAGAGAAAACTTTTTAGTGCAGTCCCTGCCTTCCTACATGATGGTGCAGAGCCGTACACTGCAGTTGTAGGATCTATAGGTCGGTTATAAATCAATCAAATCATGTCTATTCCTCAACTCTCACCCCTCCCTTTGGGGACAGAGAAATTCTGCTTTATACTGCAGCTGTGACAAGAGGTGGGTCAGGGGCATGGACCCTGGGGGCTCCAGGATCATCTTACATTTCCACTCTCTCACACTTCTGTATGAACAAGGGGCGTGGCAGAGGCATGGCTAGAAATGATAAGAGGGGGTGCAGGGACAGGTATAAAGATGCGGGGGGGTCAGTTTGTGGGGTCAGGTTCCCTTTAAGGTCCATTTCTTATAGATCAATTTTATACTACTTCTCTGGTCCATCCTACTGATGTGGGGAAGGCACCAGAGATGTTGTGTGTGTAGCCTTCATATATTGTACATGTTATGACTTATATGTCTGATGAATAAATGTCTTATATCACATAAGGACGTTATGGATAGTATAGACAGCACGTGTCACATCAATGGTGATGGTTCTTAACCATTTTGGGACTAATTGTACCTAAAAACTAGGGTAGGATAACTTTGGATGCCGGCCCTTGCTATTCCCTACGATGAGCAACATCGGGAACTTTGTTTCCATCATCTCCCCTCTATACTCATTTATGTATATATAATTAACTTGTGTAAATACTACACAGGTAATGATTGTTTACTTTACTGATTTACACTTCAATAAATTAATTTTATGGGTAGGTAATATTGTGGTGGGAGACATGTGCACAGGTCATCTACATATTCTAGAAAGGAAGCGACCAAGAGAACTACTTGACATCAATACAAGTAGGAGCAGTGCATTCTCATCCCAGGATCACTAAACCTAGCGTGAGGGACCCAAGGCAGAGGTCTGAGGAAGTGGATGAAAGTCTGGGGAGCGGAGCAGTGTCGTGCTTACCCCAGAGGAGACGCACCCCAGAAACGGACACCGGAGTCCGAGGGTGTGCAGGGCCTAACAACCCGGCAGCCAATACCAAAAGGTGAGGAATTTCAAGTTCCTCAGCAAAACTGTGCCCGGAGGCAAAGCAGCTTAAAGATCCCAGGAATAGCCGCCTGAGACGTGGGGCTAGAGAAAGACTCTAGTTGCCTGCCATACTGGCATCAAGCAGGAAGGAGAGAGGGACAGCAGTTCAGCATAAGCAGCAGCAGCAGAGACCCACTAACAAGGCGCAGCAAGGAGGCCTCAGAACCTGTTGGGTGAGGAAAACCCAGAGTTGCTCTCAGGTGCACAAACTCAGTGTAACATCATCTGTCGGTATTTTGGTTGCACCAGTAAAAGGAGTGAGGAACCAACAAACCATGAGTCTGTCTGTTGCTTTGCACCCGCCATCCTGCACCCTACACCCTTGCCACATCCACTGCTCTGGGGATCCACTCCGTCCATGGGGATCCGCTCCATCCCAGCTGTTAATCCATTGCCCCAGAGGTTCTGCAGCGGTGGCCATAAAATAGCCACAAACCATGGGTGGCGTCACGACTAACCTTCCCTATCATCACCCCCTTCCCTATGAAGCCAAGAACTCCCTTAACAACTTAACCCAGGGCCCTGGAAGCCGGGTCTTGACCCCTGTGACTCCCTAGAACTGCTTAACATCCCGGTTCCGAGTACCCTACGGCCCTGGGGTGCCTCATCTTAAGTCTTTGTCGTTACAAACAGGATATCGTGCCCGACGTATATGAGTACTGTGTGCTACAAACTTTATTGAACTGCGTGTTTTTGACTGTCTCCATTACTAAAGCGCAAGGCACGTGGGAAACCGAGGGGACATGTCATCATGGGCAGTACCCTGACAAGAGTGCGAAAGTAGGCCCAAGCCTCTGATGACATCCGGTGGGATCTACGGGAACTAAAGTTGATCATCCCCACTGCAGGGAAGGACCAGATGTGTTACGGCTCACTAAGGGGGAGGAAAATGTCGGAGTCGGGAGGAGAGGAGCCTGTGCGAGGGGTGGTCGCAGCCCATCCCGTGGTACCGAATGCAGCCCCAGTAGCAGATGGAGCACCAGCAGCTGCCACGGTGCCAGCCACGTCTCCGGTAATGCCGTTCCTGATGCCGTATACACCAGGGGCGCCATTATTGCTGCAATACTCAGAGGAACCAAATACCCTTACAGACTTCAGGGAGAGACTGGACAGTTATTATAGAGTGTACCCCCTGACGGAAGATCAGCAAGTCAGCATATTAATGGAACAACTAACCGACGCAGCCCAGCAGAAGGTAAAGTCCTGGCCGGACACTGACATAGACACTGTTAAACATGTAACAGCCAGGCTGAAAGTTACTTTTGATACCCAAACCGCTACAAAAGTAAAGATAAGATTCTTCAGGTGTAGACAAAGGCCACAGGAGAGCACAAGAGACTTTGCATTGAATCTACAGGAAGCGCTGAGGGCACTGAAACAGACAGACCCTAATATTGTGCAGGAAGAAAACAAGCTGCTTATTCATCAGTTTATTGATGGGCTTCTATCCCCTGCCCTTATAGTATAATGAATGCTGGCTATACAGAGCCCCGATCTTGACTTTGTGCAGTTTAAGGACAGAGCCATCTGGATTTTACAGGAGGAAGCAGCCAGTGACCCAGAACCTGCACGGCGCCTGCCCATAACTTATCACGAACAAGGGGCACAGAACCCACAGGCCATGGCAGGAGCTAGTGCACAGACTCTGGCGCCTATCACTAATGAGGCCCTAAACTTAAAGATTGAGGCACTGACTAAGAGCATAGCTGAGATGGCTAAAGCTATGTGACTCACCGTAGCCGGGGGTACACGTAGCGGGCGTTGTTTCTCCTCCAGTCACGGAACCGCGCCTGCGGTAGTGTAGGCCCGGTGGTCCAGATCAATAGGGGAATGGCGGAACAGTGGGGTGATTTGTCTTCGTGACGCCACCTGCGGGTGTTCTGGTAACTTTACCAGCGCTGTTCGGGTCTCCGGGGGATGGTACACAGCGAGATGGAACGCTCCCCACAGGATGAGCGGGAATCCCCGGAGCCGGGAGCTGCGCAAGATGTTGTGAGGCAGCTGCGGGATGCTGCGCGCTGAACCCAGGAGTAATGGACAACCACACAAAGTCTCTTTTAGGTACCTTTACTGGTGGGTAGTCAGGTACACTCGGACCGGGATAGTGAAGTTGGCACTTCTGGAGTTTCACAGCAAGCAGTGTTAGGCTTCCTTTCTCTACTTCTGGTGCTAAGGTCGGGTGGATGTGGAATCCTTCCGGACCGGGCAGTTTGTTCAATGGAACGGATTTCACCTGGTTGTCAGCACTGAGGGCACTGTAAAAGGGTGATGATAATTCTACCTTCTTCCCTGGGCTCTCGTGGGTAGGTGCGACAGGTGAACAGGGGGCTAGACTCCCTGTGAAGTATGCTGGTTCTCTGTGATGGCTTTGTAGCTTCCACAGCTTCGGTTCCAGTAACCGGATGATTTGGAAAGAGTTGGATTAACTCTGTATTCCTGAGAGGTGATCTCCTTCTTCCTATTGTCCCAATTGCAGGGATCTCCACTGGCTAACAGGCTGGATGGGCCTAGTGTGTTCCTCATAGGGTGGAGGTTTCACACAGTCAGGCAGCTCTTGTAGCGTCTACCACACTCTGAAGTTTCTCCCTCCAAGACTCTTTTTATAGGGGAACTGGCTCAAGTGACCAGTGGTAGCTCCCCCTAGAGGCTCGGGGTGAAACCAGGTGTTCTAAGTGTTGTTTGTGTTGTGGTTTTGCTGTGCTGTTACTTACTCCATTGTACCTAAGGATTTCTGTGGTGCCCAACAGGTGCCAGGGTGCCACATTCCCCCTTAGTTAACCTCAGTTCTCCCGGCTGAGCAAAAAGGTTATTTTTTACAACTTAACACTAAGCATTTTATAACATTTAATTTACAAAGTCTTAAAGAAAACACAAAAATCACTGAAAAGGAGTGAAAAATGTGGAAAAGGTGAAAAGCAGTCCGTACGGCACTAGTCCATCTGCCGCAGGCTGGAAAAAGGTAAAGTTAGTGGTCACACAAGTCCTGTGACAATTGTTCAAAGTTTGTGAAAAGGAAAAAGGTAGAATCCAGGGATACATGGTAAACTTTATACATTCCCTATGGGTGTCTCTGCTTGGGAGGCCGGTACTAACCTTCTATACCTTACCAGGCGCTTTCTGTCCCCAACTTAGTATACTTGGGACATAGCCCAGTTCCTCCACCCTTCTGTACACTACTTTTTACAGGTTTTTGAAAACTGGTTAATATTTACAACACTTACAGGTTACATTTTCCACTACATTTTAAACCCATTCACCAAGTTTTTGTGGGGGTTGGCCTAATGTACTACGTGTGGATCTGCGTAGTGTGGGTGTTTCAAAAGCTGTTTGTGTAGTGTACGAAGTGGTTGGTACTTCTCTATGTCTGCTTTGTGTAAGACCATAGTAAGTGCGGAGTCTATCAACTGGACTGACCTCTGTAGGTAGTTGATTAGGAATGGCTTCTCTTACTGTGGGACTAGCAGGCTGACCGATTACAGGAATCTCTGGTTCCATGATAACAGGCTGCAATTCTTGCACTTGAACTTCTTCTTGTTGGACTTGTGGAATTGGATTTGGCTTTGGCTGACCTTCTGTAGGCTGGTAGAAGTGCATAACTGGTATGAGGAATGCATCACCTATTTGTGGCCAATCAGCTGGTAAGTATCCAATTTCTGTAAGGACTAGATTTTCTTTTGTTTCTTCATCTTGAGTTACAGTAGGGTAACTGGTTGCTTGTGGGATTAACTGTGGCGGACATTTCTTCAAATGATCCCTTGAGACAGTCGCAATAGTATTCCCATTGTCTTTGCTAATAACACAAGTTTTTGAGTTATCAAAGTGTGACGGCATAACGGTGTAGGGTATGGATTCCCAACTGTTATCCAATTTGTTGGTTTTTCGCTTTCTTTTCAGCACTACATCACCTATAGCTAGCGGTTCAGCTGAGGCGTGCTTGTTAAAGTCTTTCTCTTGTTTGGTCCTACTGATTTCAAGGTTCCTTTCCACGCTTTCTTGTACTTTCCTGTACTTTTCTTGGCGTTGGCTGACCCAGTCTTCGTCAGAAGAGTCTTCTGTGGGTTCAACGGTTCCCATCTGCAAATCAATAGGCAGTTTACCTGGTCTTGCTCTCATCAAGTAAGCAGGTGTGTAATTTGTCGAACTGACAGGTATGTGGTTGTAGATGTCCACGAGATCTGGAAGTTTCTCTGGCCATTGATTTCTCTCTTCAACTGGTAAGGTCTTGAGCATGTCAATGACTATGTGGTTCATCTTCTCATATAAACCGTTCGTTTGAGGATGATAAGGTGTTGTGCGGATTTTCTTACACCCATATAGCCCTAAGAATTCTTGGAAAAGAGCTGATTCGAAGGCTGGCCCTTGGTCAGTTAAGACCTGGTCTGGATACCCATGGGGGCGACAGAAGTAACTCTGGAACGCTTTGGCTGCTACCTCAGCAGTTAAGTCCTTAACTGGAACGACTACCAGGAATCTTGAGTAGTGATCGACGATGGTGAGAGCGTAAGTGTACCCGGTTCGACTTGGGGTAAGCTTCACGTGGTCGAGAGCAACTATTTCAAGAGGTTTGGTGGTAACAATTGGTTGCAACGGAGCTTTCTGAGTTAGATGGTCTTTTCTTCGAAGGTGACATGGTCCACAGTTTTTACACCATTTGTCAATGGAGCCTCTCATACCGACCCAGTAGAACCGATCCTTCAGGAGTCTCTCCAGCTTCTTCCATCCAAAGTGTCCGGCATCATCATGGTATGCTTCAAGGATCATTTGGACTTCGGTCTTGGGAACTACAATCTGCCAGATGAGTTCATGGGTTCTTGGATTGAGGTATCTTCTGCATAGTTTACCTTGGTAGACGAACAACCTTCCTTTCTCCTTCCACAGGCGTTTAGCATTTGGTGAGGCATCAGAGTCCATGTTGGCGTGTTCTTGAGTGATGAGTCCCTTACCAGGCTGACATCTGGGTCGTTGGCTTGAGCCTCCTTCCAGTCATGGTGAGGTAACGGGTTCACAGTCCTCTCTACACGTGTCTGGTTTCTCTGATGACATGTTGCTGTACCGGAACGGTGGAAAGCAGGTAGTTCAATCTCTTCTAGGTCATCTATGTCTTCTCCCTCTTCAGGAAGATGAGGCATTCGGGACAGGGCATCAGCATTGCCGTTCTTGTGACCTGCCCGGTACTTTACAGTGAAGTCGTAGTTGGCGAGTCTTGCTACCCAACGCTGTTCTAGGGCTCCCAGCTTTGCAGTCTCTAAGTGTGTTAGAGGATTGTTATCTGTGAAAGCTGTGAACGGGGCGGATGCCAGGTAATGCTTGAAACGCTCTGTGATCGCCCAGACCAGGGCCAGGAACTCCAGCTTGAAGGAGCTGTAGTTTTCCGGGTTCCTTTCGGTGGGACGGAGCTTTCTGCTTGCGTAGGCTATCACCTTCTCCTTGCCCTGCTGACGTTGAGATAGGACTGCTCCTAAACCTTCATTACTTGCGTCAGTGTACAACAGAAACGGTAGATTGTAGTCAGGGTAAGCCAGGATCTCTTCTCCAGTTAAAGCATCTTTTAACGTTTGGAAGGACTTGTCCTGCTCTGGGCCCCAGTGGAACGGGGGTCCCCTGATCTTGCCGTTTTTGGATTGACCTACTAAGAGATCTTGCATAGGTGCGGCTATCTTGGTATAGCCTTTGATGAATCGTCGGTAGTACCCGACCAGTCCTAGGAATTGACGTACCTCTTTGTGGTTGATGGGTGCTGGCCAGTCCTTGATGACGGTGACCTTATCCGGATCCGGTGCTACGCCTTCGGCGCTGACCACATGTCCTAGGTATTGGACCTTGGGTTTCAGCAGGTGGCACTTGGACGGTTTCAGTTTCATCCCGTACTTGGACAGTGACTCAAACACTTCACTCAGGTGTTGGAGGTGATCTTCATAGGTCTGAGAGTAGACAATGACATCATCAAGGTATAACAAGACAGTCTCAAAGTTCTTGTGGCCCAAACAACACTCCATAAGTCTCTGAAATGTTCCTGGGGCATTGCACAAACCGAAGGGCATACTGTTGAACTCGCATAAGCCCATGGGAGTCGTGAAAGCTGTCTTCTCACGATCCTCCTCTGCAACGGCAACCTGCCAGTACCCACTAGTAAGATCTAATGTGGAGAAGTAGTTGGCAGATTTGAGTGCAGCTAGTGACTCTTCTATGCGGGTAACGGGTATGCATCTTTGTGTGTGACTTTGTTGATTTGCCTATAATCTACACACATCCTCATACTACCATCTTTCTTTTTGACCAGGACTAGTGGTGCGGCCCAGGGACTACAGCTATCCCTAATGACTCCTGCATTTTTCATGTCCTGAAGCATCTCTTTTGCTTTCTGGTAGTGAGTGGGTGGTATAGGCCTGTACCTTTCTTTGATAGGTGCATGGTTGTTTGTGGGGATATGATGTTGTACCCCTTTAATCCTCCCAAAGTCAAGTGGGTGCTTGCTGAACACTTGCTCATACTCCCGAACCACCCGGTATACTCCATTTTTCTGGTGAGAGGGTGTATTGTCAGTTCCTACACTGAGGTCTTGACACCATTTCTCTAACTGATCTTTGGAGTGAGGGGGTTCATCAGTGACTATTTGGTTTGAGGATTTTACATCAATCACAGCATCATCTTTTACTTGGTACAATTTTGCAACAGTTGCATATCTAGGTAGTCTGACTTCGTCATCACCATAATTCAATATGCGTACGGGGACTCTCCCCTTTCTTACATCGACTAACCCTCTGGCTGTCAAGAGCGTAGGACTACTGTCGGACATTACAGGTTCTACTACAGCTTGGTAGTCCTGCCCTCTGAGGCCTATGGCTGCTCGACACCAGATCATCATTTCACTTCTGGGTGGTACCACAATTGGAATGGGATCTGTGACCCTTACTCTGCCAATCTCACCATTTGACAAGGTTACCTGTTGTTGATACACCAGAGCTCTGATCTGCTTTTGGATAGCCCTCTTTTCTCTGGGTTTACCGGCTTCAGCACTCTGTTGGAGTAAAAACAACACTTCATCGAGACATTTGATCATGACATTGGTACCCAATATGACATATGGGTCCTTGTGGTTAGGTTTATCCTGGACCACTAAGATACCCTGGTTATTCAACTGCACCCTCCCCACCTTTACTGTAGCTTCCCACTGTCCCTCTATGGTAACCGGAATACCATTAGTGGCTTCAAGGTTCATCTCAGGGTTAGGGGGTTCTAGCTTAACACTGGGCCAGAACTGCTTGTAAAGGGTACTGGGGATGGATGTCACCTGGGATCCAGTGTCTATCAAGGCGGAGATCGCGATGCCATCAATGACGATTGGTAAGTATGGACAGTCTCCCACATACTTGTGTTCCCAGCTGGACGTAGGGCCTGCACAGTCTACTCCTGGGGTTGGCCCTTCTCGCCCAGGGGTCGCTCGTTTAAAAAACGGGATTGCAGATTGCGTCCTCCTAAGTCGTTCTGCTGACTGTTGCGGCGTCTGTCAGGACTGCGGCGG